>CM069154.1:22104271-22526306 GCA_035221665.1 Okamejei kenojei | reverse complement strand
GTTTATGTTGGGGTTGTTTCCGGTGTTGGGTGTCGTAAGAAGATGGTTGATTAACAATGAAGTTTTAGTTTGGTGACTGAATCGGAGAGATTCCCCCCAACCCCCCCCCAATTGTCTTTTAATGAAGGCGTTGCAAGGAAACAGCAGGGTGCTTCTTCGCATATTACAAAAAAGACACAGTATGCTGGAGTAACTCGCTGGGTTCAAGCAGCATTTCTGGAGGACACTGATGGGGGACGTTTAGAGTGTATCTATTTATCCAACGCATTCATATTTCACGGATGCTTGACTGGCCCGCTGAGTTCCTCCAGCACTTTTTTCTTGTAAACCGAGCATCTGCTAGTTCCTTGTAACGCTTTTTAAGGACCTTGATGAAATCATCTGTTTTCCCACTTCTCCTTGTTAGATGAACAATATCATCCCCATCTTCTGTGTGTTGTTTTTTTTCCTCTATCATTGTTCCTCCAACGAAGAAAACCAATCAGCGTGTGTTCCCTTCTTTGTTAAGTTTCCATTCATGTCCTGGCCTTGCATCTTCGCCATGGCCGCCGTTTCGGAGGGATTCGGGAGGGGTTTCAGCGGCTCGTTCGTCCCTCTGTGGCACTACCCGCAGCAGCTCAACCACCTCCTCTGTCTGATTGGAGACACTGAAGACGGCTACAATCTTGAGCAAAACACAAAATACGGAGGTATCAGGGGTGGGCAGCATCCGTGGCGAGTAGATAACAAGGAACTGCAGTGCCCGCTTTACACAAAAGGAGACGATGTGGCGGAGGAACCCGGCGGACAGGCAGCGTCCCTGCCAGCAACAGGGATAGGCGACGGTTCAGTCTCGGGACCTTCTGCAGACTGCGTGGAAGGAAATGCACCTGTTCGGAGAGTCCCGAGCCGAAAAACATCGTCTGTTATTCCTTCCACAGATGCTGCCTGACCTTACTGAAGTTCCTCCAGCACCTGTGTTTTGACCATCAGAAGTTACCAGGCAGACACTTTGACTGTTTTCATTGCAACGCCGGCCGTGCGTAGTGGAATGATTATGCGGGCTGATGGAAGTTGGTCGACCTGACGCAAGGAATTATGAAAGCGCAAGTGGTGACACTGGGGCTCTTGCTTTAGGACAATAGGTGAAAGAGTAGGCCACTCGGCCCTTCGCGCCTAGCACCGCCATGCACATCTGATCATGGCTGGACCATCCACAATCAGTACCTTGTTCCTGCCTTCTCTCCATTCCCTCGTCCACTATTATATCCTAAGAGCTACATCTAAAGGTCCTGTCCCACTGTACGTCATTCAAAGTCTCCGAGTTTTCCCCTGTTCGAACTCCGGAGAATGTCCATAGTGGGTCCGTCGGAGTTGGTGGTGTCTGGGTTAGCGTGGTGGTAGCGTGTACGAGTACGGTAGGGACTCGGGGAAAACCGGTAAACTCGTGGACGTTTTTTTCAACATGTGTTTCAATTGAGATCCCCCTCTCATGGCTTCTAATTCAGAGTATACAAGCCCAGTCCGCTCCTTATCAACCTATTGGACAGTCCCTGCCATCCCGGGAATTAACCTGGCGAACCTTACGCTGTCACTTCCCTCAATAGCAAGAATTGTCCTTCCTCAAGTTTTGGGGACCAAAACTGCACACATGCTCCAGGTAGTGGTTCCTCACTAGGGCCTCTGTACAACTGCGAGAGGACCTCTTTGCTCCTATACTCAACTCCTCTTGTTATGGAAAGGCCGACATGCCATTCGCTTCTTCGCTGCCTTGAGCAGTGAATGGAGATTGCGGTCAGAGGATTTTTGCCGGGATAGTGTTACAAATTGAGTCACTTTCTATTCTGACACTTGTCACCATCATTCTTCAAAAATTTATTAGCAATGATAAAGTGCTCTTTAACAATTGTACATTAGACTCAGCGTCTCGACCTAAGAATACTTAACTGCATTCACATCGACTGGATTTTTTTTAAAAAAGCTACTATTTGCTTTATTCGCATTAATCCTTTATCCTGTATCCAGTACCCTGGATGATCTCGGATTGTAAACCATGTATAGTCTTTCTGCTGACTGAATAGCACGCAACCAGAAAGCTTTTCACTGTGCTTGGTACACTGGATAATAAGCTAAACTCTTCTCTTTCCAAGATGCTGCCTGACCTTCTGGGCTATTTTATGTCTTTACTTTTACTGGTCATTCAGCATCTTCTGCCTTTACTGCAGTTTTTCCAGCCATGTGCTGCATTTTTATTTGGCGTGGAAGATTTTTTCTGTGAATGAGGATTTGTATTAAATTTTAATTGTAATGTTTTTAAGCTTCTGGCTGGATGCTGGATGGAAATTTAAAGATTTTTTTCTCTGCCAACTTTAGAAGTCACATCAACTTGCACTCTGACATTCATTCAATCCGTGTAAAGGCTTATGCTACGTTTATTGAGGAAATGATTTTCCCTGCTCTCTCTGTGATCAATGTACAACATGCACTTAATACAGAACACAAAAAGCGAGTAACTCTCAGCGGACAGGCAGCAACTCTGGAGAGAAGGAATGGGTGGCGTTTCGAGTCCGAGACCTTCTGAAGATGATGAGCTTCTCTCCAGAGACGATGCTGTCCCTCTGAGCTACTCCAGCTTTTTGTGTCTATCTTTGGTTTAAACCAATATCTGCAGTTCCTTCCTAATACAAAATGCACTCCACACGTTTCCCCCCCCTTTAGGTGGAGGTGCGCAGGGTTAATGTATTTGATTTTGAATTTGCCATTTCATTTTTATAGCATCTTTAAACTGTTATTGGCATTAACACCAAGATATAGAAGATTAGTTTATACACTGAGACAGTGAAGTGCTTGTTCTGCATGCCAAATGGCACTATACGAGGAGCACAATAGAACATAAAGTGTTGGAGTAACTTAGCAGATCAGGCAGCATCTCTGGAAGTGATTAGTTACCAATTAACTCACCATCAAAGAATCCCTATGGGATCTTTGCTCACCATAAACTCGGTGGTTAGCCTACAGGATCTCCTGGTTGCCAACCATTTTAAACCATCTCCTTCCCATTTTCATACAGAGGTTCCGTCCTGTCAGAGTGAGGCCACAGGAGCAATCCTCGTATTTTGCTTGGCAGCTTACAGCCCAGTGGTACGGCATTTTCGTTGAATTCTCTAAGTTGAAGTAAACCCAACTTACAACCCCCAGCTCCCTTGCTCCCTTTCTCCAGCCTGTTCCGTAGTGTTCCACATTGTTTCTCTTGAGACCATCCCTTCCCGAACCGACAATGGACCTACCCGGCACCCCCTGCCCGAGGTCATTATGTGGTTAGCCCTTTCTCGCCTCCAGCTCTTCACCCCCACACCCTACTCTCAGTCTGAAGGAGGCCTCCCTTCGCTTTCCCTCCTCCCTCCGCCCCTGTCGCCCCCCCACCACCCCTTTCCAGAACCCCGCCCCCCCACCCCCCCCCCCCCCCCCCTTTGTCCCAGCTACACCCATCTTTTTTTCCCCAAGATGCTGCCTGACCCACTGAGTTACTCCACCACTTTGTGTCCTTTTGTGTGTTAACCAACATCTGCAGTTCCTCGTTTCAACATGAATACAATAGATCTTCTTCTGGAACAACACGAGGAGGTCGCCGCAGTCTGGTGCCATCTTGCACCTTCCATGGTCCCTGGAAGGTCCCCGAAATCTTGGCTCAAGAGAGATGTGCAGCTTCCTATTTCCTCACATTGAGGCCCGGTTCCTGGCGGCACTGGATGGGTGAAGTAGGGGTGGGCCTGGCCCTGCACGATGCCGTCGGGCTCCCTTCCACCGTCACACGTGCAGCTTCTGCAGGTTGCGCTCAATCCGCTCGTCGCTCGCCCGGATTCTGTTGGACTTCCGGCGGCCGCCTCCGCCAAACGCCACCGCCACAAACATGCCGTCCGTCGCCTCCAGCAACCGACCTTCTGTTCGCCGAGGTCACCGTGTGTCCAGGTGTACACACATCAAGGTGCGCTGAAGGATGCTGAATTTGCCAATCTAATGTTGGTCAATGTAATTCCACCACTGTGCAAAGAATACTGTAAATCTAATTACACCTTACTGGAAATGTCTATGAGATAAACTGGAGTTATCGACCAATCATTTACCCATTCAAGAGGCATTCATTGTCACATGCACCAATTGGCACAGTGAAAATTTTGGGGTCACCATAGAGCCATAGGACTAAACACTAATTCACACTAATTATATGCATCCCACTTTCTCATCCACTCCCTACCAACTAGGGCTATTTGCGGAGGCCAATTGACCTACAAGCCCACATGTCTTTGGAATGTGGGAGGAAACTGGACCACCTGGAGGAAAACTCGCCCAGTTACACGACGAGTACGAGCAAACTCCACACAGACAGCACCAAGGTCAGGAATCAAACCCCGAGGTCTCTGGCACTGTCAGGCTGCAACCCCACCTGCTGCATCACTCTGCTGCCCTTTGAATTGTAAATTCAATCTTCCTTAGAATAATGCTGAATGGAGAGGTTAGATTCATGGCTGCAGGAATATTAACGGACTCTGTAGTGCTTTTTGTGTGTAAATTGAGTAAAAAAGAGATTAATGAATAAATCAGCAAGTAATTTGCCAGCAGCAAGGTTGGTTTATGATGGAATGATGAGTACTGAACTGCGAAGACATAACAATCACATTATAAATGTGTTAATATGTGCCATCGATGCAACTGTTGGCGAGGCAGCATTTGTTATCTGCGCTCCGCTCCTTTGGAGTGGAACAGTAAAATAGAGGAGCTCAAATTATGGGCAACTGTCAAAGCCTCTCGCCCAGGGTGGAATTAATACACTGTATAACACATTTTTCTTACGATTGTAACTGATGTTCTGGATTAGAAATATATTAGTTATGAGCAGAGGATGGATAGGCATGGATTGTTTTCTCTGGTGCATTGGTGGCTGAGAGGAAACCCGATCGTGTATAAAATCATTAAGCTCCGTTTCCTCCCACACTCCAAAGATGTACACGGTTTGTAGGCTAGTGGCTTCAGTGAAATTGTATAGGATCGCGCTAGTGGTATGGGGTGATCACTGGTCCGGCTGGAGTCGGACGGGCCAAAGGGCCTGTTTTCTGCGCTTGTATCTCTAAAGTCTATATGCGACTTTATTCCGAGGTTTTTGAGTTTCTCCAGGTGAGTTTTGATATGCAGGTGGAGTTGTTCAATGGTTCCATGTACTTTAGTCAATCGCATGTACCTGGGATGCAATGAAATTCTTTATTTTGCATGCAGTTCAGCAAAATCACCTGCGCAATCATAAATTAGCAGCAAAGTGCAACGCTTGTAGTCGAAGAACAGCAGATTTCACCAAGTCAACACACAGAATCGCCCCACCTTTCTGGAGCCATCTTGCACCCTTCCAGATTCAAAGTTGTTAAAAATGTTGAGTCTTAATTTGGCCTTAGAGGCCCGTTGTCCTGGCGATGCGACTGGGTCGGAGTTGCAGGGGTCAGCCTGGCCTGGCGATGTTGGTTTTATGTCCTGCGCCACTCCATGCTGCTGCAGGAAGCGTCCGGCCTCTGGAGCAGCGGCTAATCTAATTGAGCCCCAGGCTGCAGCAGGGCCTCCAGCGGCCCACTCCACTCCACTCCACCGACACCTTGAACGTGCCGTCCCCTCGCCCCACATGGCCACCGCGTCCCAGAGGTGCCTCCCACAGCCAACCTCTGAAACTCCAGAGCAACATTGAAGAGTGTGGGAGGTGAGTCACCAGCCCGCTCACCGACAGCGATCCTCTCTTCCATCCACCACCGCCATCTTCCTGTAGCAGTCTGCAAGCTCCTGGCTGTTGTGAATCATATCTGGTCCAGTCAAACTTCAGGCCATAGATTCCAGCTGGGTGTTGGGGAAGAGTGATGCAGTGGCGAAGGAGAATAGTTTCATCCTTTCTTGTTGGAGCTGATTCAATGTTTAGCCAAGCGTTGCTCACTCATGAGCTGGCTGATCACTGGAAAGATAAAATTGCCAGATTTAGTTTGTCTCAGGTTGCGCCTACCATCATAGTGTTAGACTATAAAACCATAAGGATACATGAGCAGAAGTAGGCCATTCGCCCCACTGCCATTCAATCATGGCTGATCTATTTTTTCCCTCTCAATATCCCATTCTCCTGCCTTCTACCATCAGCCCCCTGCTTTAAGAAGATCCAATGACTCTGGCCTCCACAGCTGTCTGTGGCAATGAATTCCACATATTCACCATCCTCTGACTAAAGAAATTCCTCCTCCACCACCATTCTAAATGAACATCCATTTATTCTGCGACTGTGCCTCTGGTCCTAGAATCAACCACACTACTGGAAACATCCTCCTTTGCATCAAATAATCTTTCTAGGCCTATTATTATTCAATAGGTTTCACTGAAATCCCCCATCATCCTTCTAAACTCCAGCGAGTACAACCCCAGAGCCATCATCACTCCTTGTACTTTAACCCAATCATCCCAGGGCCATACTCTTAAACCCTCTCTGGACCCTATCCAACACTAGCACAAACCCTCCTCCGATATGAGGCCCAAGTATTGCACTATAATGCAGATGAAGCCCTGTCAACATAGAAACATAATGCAAGGTAGGTGCAGGAGTAGCCATTCATGCCCTATGAGCTGAGCACCGTCATTCAATATGGTCATGGCTGATTATCCAGAATCAGTGCCCTGTTCCTGCTTTTTCCTCATATCCCTTAATTCCATTAGCCCCAAGAGCTATGTCTAACTCTCTGTTGAATATTCCCAATGGAATTGGCCTCCACTGCCTTCTGTGACAGATTAATTCCACAGTATTCTCAACTCTCTGGGTGAACAAGTTTTTCCTCATCTCCATCCTAAATGGCTACCCCTTATTCTGAAACTGTGACCCTGGTTCTGGACTCCCCCTGTTCCGGCTACCACCGTTGTAGGAGTGGATTGAAAGGAGATGCAACAGCTACACTCGGGCTAAAAGCATTGTGCAGACACGAGCAACTACAGATGCTGGTTTTCCCAACCAAAAAAGGCAACTGTAAGTTCCGGAGTAACTCGACAGGTCATGCAGAATCTCTGGCGAATGTGGATAAGTGACGTTTTGGGGTCGGGGCCCTCCTGCAGTCTCATTGTGCCAGCAAGCAGTAGGAAACTAGTAAATTATTCTGCCACTATTTATAATATTTATAGACCAACACTTTTCCAAAGTTGTTATCTGGCTGGGGACCAATCCACCCGCGTACTAAATGGTATCTCTCCCATATAGCGTCATGGGTTGTATGCAATCTCGATGTTATGTAATACAGGCCCAAAGTTTCAGTAAGAACCATATGTCTTGAATAATAAACCGGAACAAATTTTAAAAATATCGTTCTCCTTTTATTGAATTTCTTGAGCAATACAATGGTTGAAACACAAATTCGAGACTGCTGATCGTAGGTAGGGCTGGGTTGAGCGGGCGCATGGGTGGGTCGACAGATATGTTCCTCTATTTTTTCTCTTTCTTTTCCTTTTTCTCTCTCTTCTCTTTCTCTCTCATTAATTTAACGTTCTGTTTGAAAAATGTTAAAATTGAAGCTGTGCCAGAGTTCTAGTTTTATTTTGTACAATTGCTTCCAATAAAATATTATATTTTTTTAAAAAGCACCATTTTATCGTTCACCCCATGTTTTTTTTTTTTTTGTCCCGTAAGCTTCTCGGGAACAGCATCTTCCCCTCTGTTATCAGGCTTCTAAATGGTCCTTCTGTAAGCTGGGGTACTGGAGCGATTCTCCTCTAAAACCCATTGTGGACTCTGCACCTTGTGCTACGGAGCTGATGCGCTGCAGTGCTGAGAACTATATTCTGCACTCTGTATTTTTCCCTTTTCCCTCCCTATTGTACTTGGGCTGGACACGATTGTATATAGTAATATTCTGATCTGATCTGATAGCAAGCAAAAATCAAAGCTATTCACTGTACCGCAGTACAAGTGAACCACATAATAAACCTAAGCACCCTTCGCGTAAGTTAACCACTTCCTTTTTTCTGTGTTTCTAAAATATCTATCGGTATCTTGTTGCTTTCACTAATATTTTTTTGGGATCCTCTTGTTGTTTTCCAAAGCTCCACTATTTTCCTCCTGCACTTTCTTGGTTTGTGTGGAGTATAAATGAATTGCCTCGTAATTAGTTTTTGGCCTTGGCATGATACAGTTAAGATAGAGACAGATGAATGATGTTCTCACTCCTTTCTCTTTAACAAAGCAGCAAAATGAACCTGTTTCACCTGCACGTGACATTATACAAAGACACACACACACTACAGAGAAACGTTTTAAGATATATACTATCGTAATTCAATAGCAATTTGAAATTTATTTATTTTGGTGACTCTATTAATCCATCCTGCATGGAATAACAATATTCTGTATGTATTTTTACATTGATGTTATGCTGGCAGAGCTCCTGCCTCACAGTGCCAGAGACCCGGGTTGATCCTGATGTTCTGTGTTATCTGTGTGGAGTTTTGCACGTTCTCCCCATGACCATGTGGGTTTCCATAGTATGTGTGCCTGGAATGTGCTGCCAGGGGATGGTGGTGGAGGCAGATACGAAAGTGGCATTCAAAATGCTTTTAGAGGGATAGGCACATGTGTATGCAGGGATTGAATGTGGATCAGGTGCAGGCAGAGGAGAGTAGGTTATCCTGGCATCATGTTTGGCATGGGCATTATGGCTGATATTCCTGTGAGGTGCTGTTTTATTTTCTATCTCGGTATCCCCTTTGATTCTGTTCTTGCAGTGCTTTGATTTTTTTTTTTTTCCCCCATTGCTCTCCCACTAATGGCCATGCCCAAGAACCTGCATTTTCCCCCCTAAATCTTTCTGCCTCTCAATTCTTTCATTGTTTAAGTTGTTCATGAATGCCTGCATCTCTTCCTGTCCAGATCTTTCCCCAACTGATCCTATCCGATTGTGATTTGTGGTCATAGGAAGAGAATTAGGCCATTCGGCCCATTGAGTCTATTCTGCCATTTGATCATGGCTGGTCTACATTTCCCACTTAACCACATTCTCCAGCCTTCTCACCATAACGGTTGACGCCTTTACTGATCAAGAACCCTATCAATCTCCGTTTTTTTTACGGCCCCAAGACATGGCCTCCACCGCGTCTGTGGGCAATGAGTTTCCATAGATTCATCGCCCTCCTCATTCCCTCCTCATCTGCATTCCTTTTATCCTGAGATTGTGCCCTCTGGTTTGAGACTCTCCCATTAGTGGAAACGTCCTTTCCACATCCACTCTCTCTGTGGCCTTTTGTTATTCAATGGGTTTTCCATAAGCTCCTCCCCTCATCATTTCCCCATTTACCATGTGGAAGGCACTGTATTAATGCTATTTCTGTGCGTTAGGCATCTAAGCCTGTTTGGCACTGATAGCTGTCATTTACCATTGTGTAGAGCAGAAAGAGTTAAAGAGCCTTCCTCGCCATTTCCTGCCTCTGATAGGGTGTTTCTAAATGAGTTTACTTGCTATCGTGCATCTTACGCTTGGGACAAAATCACAGTTGGGGGCAAAAACATTAGTGTTAGTCATTTCCTGCAGTGTTTTTCATTTCTGGTCTTGGATTAACCTGACTTCTCTTACCAGCATAATGATAACTAACTGGCAATGAAGAAAAATGCCCAAGAATGCGCAAGAAGTGGCTTAAATGACCCAGGATTAAATGAACGCCTATCAGATTAATGACACCTTGAGGAATAAGATTCACCATCCGGACAAACCTATCGGCAATCCGTTACAACCATCACCGTCACTTGATTTTAATTGTACTTTCCTTGAATTAATGTTTATTAGTTATAACCCATGTTTGTGTGATGGTATTTGCCATTATGCTGTACCGGGCCCTCTAATGTGACATTTATGCTTATTAAAACTGTGCATAGCTAATGGATAATGTAGATGCATGAATTCAAGCACCTATTTGTTTAGACTTGGAGTTCAGTTGTTATAACTGAAATCCCTCGTTATAATGGACTGTAGAGGGGGGGGGGGGGGGGGGGGGGGAATGGTGTCCAGTAATTTTATAGTTTGGCGAAATATACAGTGCGGAAACAGGCCCTTCGGCCTTCTGGGTCTACAGGCCTACCGGCAGCGATCCCCACATATTAACAGCATCCCACGCACATTAGGGACAATTATTACATTTTCCAAGCCAACTTACCTACATACCTGTAGGTCCTTGGAATGTGGGAGGAAAGTGAAGATCTCTGAGAAAAAAACCCTCGCAGGTCACGGGTGAGAACGTGCAAAACTCCGTATAGACAGCACCCATAGTTGGGATTGAACCGGGTCTCCGGCGCTGCAAGTCAGGCAGCAACTCTACCGCTGCGCCACCATATTGCTGATTGTCCACTATAAGCGAGCGTTAATATATGGCACTTCATGTGCAGAAACCACAACAATAAAATGTTCTGAGCAAGAAGTGCACTGACGGAGATGCCTTTTCTCAGCTGAAAAATTAAAGCAAAACCTTTCCTGCTCTGAGCTACAACACTCTAAGGTCTGTCTCGAAACAGCAATACAGCGGCAGGCATGGGTGGGGAAGCAGGCCCAGGTTGGTGCTGGCTGTCTAGCCTGCCGGTGATGTTCAGTAGGTTTATACCAAAGTAAGACACAAAGTAGGTCCGCCTGCTAGAATCAAAATCCATTACTAAAGAGGTCCATAAAAGTCTTACAAAAAATATACATTGATCAACATTTTTTCCCCAATTAATGTAGCTTGATTTTTTGTGCACTGCATCCTTTTGTCTATATATTTTTTTTTAAATGGGCATAACTCAATTGGAAATGTTAGATGGAAGAGTTGAAGCTGTATGACTTAGGAGGCCAGTTGATAAAGCTTTAGATTATCCTCCAACCAGAGGTGATAACTCCGTCTTGAATGCAGCGAGTGGGACAGTTTTTACAACTAGGATTGTGTTAGCAACTGAACATTTAAAAAGGTTGTTTAAGAAAGGAACTGCAGATTCCTGGGAAATCGAAGGTAGACAAAAATGCTGGAGAAACTCAGCAGTAGGCAGCCATCCATGGAGCGAAGGAAATAGGCAACGTTTCGGGTCAAGGCCCATCTTCAGATGGATATGTAGACCCTTCTTACTGTTTGTAAAAAGGTGTGTTGTCTTATGTTGCATGTCATTGTCAGACATAAAATTGCCTGACAATGACATTGTCACCCATCACTGTTTCCTGCATCAGATTGAAGACGGGTGAACGGTGAATAATTCAGCATCCGCAGTGATCAGTGGAAGGTTCCATTGGCTCTTTCACCTACATTAAACGACTTCGACTGGGGCCACAAGTAACATATCGAAGTGCGTGTTTAACACAAACGTTGGTGGTATTACAAAATTGCAGAGCAGATAAATGCAGCCAAATGCAGACCAGTCGGCAGAAAGAGTCGACAAAGCTTAAAGCAGAGAAACAAGGTGGTGGGAGGAAGGGAAAAAGAGGGAATATATCATGAAGGATACTGTTTGTAAACAGATGCCAGACCACAGGCAGGTGGATATATGGGGCACAAACTATCAGGGGTGCAGCGGCAGAGATTAGGGTTCAATGGGTGCTATCTGCACGGAGTTTGACGTTCTCCTTGTGACTGCATTGGTTCTCTCTAGTGTCCTCCCACACTACAGGATAATGCTAGTGTACGGGGTGTATTGCTGGTCGGCACGGACTCGGTGGGCCGAAGGCCCGTTTCCTCGTTGCATAGTTAAAGTATGACTCGTAAGAGCAAAAACATTGGATTTTGTTCAGTATTATTGGGCACTCTGTTTGCCAGTTGGGTCCTTCCAGCATTTTATGCTTTCAAATTCGCATTAGAACTTGGAGCATAGGCCCTTTGGCCCACAATATCTGCGGCCCCGCTCCGAAACATGATTCCAAGTTTAAAATAATTCCTATGATGTTTTCAATTCCCTGTGCCATAATATAAGTAGGCCCCAATCAGAAACCCCACAATGCATTTACCACCGTGGGCAGAAGAAAATTGGCCCTATCCTGTTCACTGGAAGAACCCTGAACACAGCCCTTTGGCCACCATATTGGCACTGGACGGGTTCAATGGACACTTCATTGTCAACCTGTACCTAGGTCCAGTGACATTCTTTGTTTTTGCATACAATCTGGTAAAATCATTACAGCAGACTTCACCTAGGCAATGCACAAAGTCACCATGTTTCTGGCACCAGCAAAGTTCTTAATACAATCTTTCAGCGGTGTGAACCAAGCCTGCTGTTGCACGTGGCCACAAGGTCCCTCTTGGCTCTCGGCGCCCCCCCCCCCCCCCGGGTCCAAAGATCACAAGACCATCAAGTATCTCCCTGCACATAATCCACATCCATTCCCTACAAATATTTATTGACTTTTTTTTGCTTTTCAAACCTTATGGTTCTGTTACTTTTTGAAGGGTGTAGGAATACCCATGCTACCAAAACAATGGGTGAAAAATGATGGATGCAACAGTAAGTACTTTAAGAAAACCCATTTTGTTCAAATTCTCCATGAAAATTCACAAGTGTTGGAAAGGGTATGGACGGGCATCTCAATTTTCTGTAACCATAGCAATGCAAAAATATCAATTTAGTTACTTGGCTGCCTTTGGAGTTCTCCAATTCCTCGGTGTGAACATATTGTCGATAGAATGTCGAAAAAAAACACACACACATCCGTTCCTCCACCTATCCCCATTGTGGACATTTAACTTTTTCCTCTGGAACTATGCTGAGAACTATGCTCTGCCACTCTGTATCTTCACCCTTGCTCTATCTATTGTACTTGAGTTTTGGCTTGGAAAAAAAATTATATAACTGAATTATTACTTCTTTCATATAACTGATAAGGCCTGCTGCTCTGCAACTTGTTTTTTGTATTTTTTGTTCTAGTTGCTACGATGGGTCCTTCACCAAAACATTTTTTTCTTTCTGTCTCCTTAGATGCCACCAGAATTTTCCTGAGCATTTTCTGTATTGATAATCTACCAATTTATTTTCCGTAAAAACGTCTCCCTCCCCCTTCCCCACTTCCCTCCCCCTCACCCTCACCCCTCCCCCTCCCCCTCCCCTCCCCCTCCCCCCTCCCCCTCCCCCCCCCCCTCCCCCTTCCCCCCCCCCCCCACCCCCCCCCCCCCCCTCCCCCCCCCCTCCCCCCCCCCCCCCCCCCTCCCCCCTCCACCTCTCCACCCCCTCTCCCCCCTCTACCCCCCATTCTCCCCCCTCTCCCCCCTCTCCCCCCTCTCCCCCCCTCCCCCTTAATTGTTCATCACAAAATAAATTATTAACAATTAAGACAGACACAAAATGCTGGTGTAAGTCAGCTGGTCGGGCAGCATCTCTGGAGAAAAGGAATAGGTTGAGAAGGGTCTCGACCCGAAAACAGGTTTGAAGAAAGATCTCGACCCGAAACATTCTTTTTCTCCAGTGATACTGTCTGACCCACTGAGTTACTCCAGCATTTTGTATCTTTCCTTGGTATAAAGCAGCATCTGCTGTTGTGTGTTATTACAATATCACTATTGTAGTGCAAATGCATTTGTTTTGGTCGGGAAAATATGTAATGAAGGTTTAGATTAAAAGTTTAACATTCATTTACTCCCCTTCAGCAAATTGTAGGCAATATGAACTTGATCCATGTCACTGCAGGTCGGCTGAATGCTTTAATATTTCTCCTGATATTCAATAGAAATTAATATCAAGCAATTATTAGTAACAGTCACTAAATAGCAAGTGGAATGAATGAGACTTTTTCCAATTTACTTGCAATGTTTTTCTAGTATTAATTTGGGTTCAAATATCTTTTAGATGTATAATCCAATTAATTGTCACCTCTCTTGCTATTCAAAGCAAAAGTTTCACATTCTAAATAATGCATTGATATTACAGAGAATGCCTGTTGCCATTAAGGAAATAACAATTGATTATTTTATTGTGATGTGCAAGCAAAAGTGGTCTCCAAGTGCAACTCATCAGATTTTAGCTAAAGTACAATGGTAAAGCTGTGATCTCAATACACGTATTAAACTATTCCCTCTGTGAACATTCTACCTCGAAAAATTCTAAATTATTTATTTCTTCTCCTGTAGGTTTAGGTGTTTTATTGTCGTGTGCGCTGAGTTACTGGTGAACAGCTTTGATTTGCATGCCTATCCATTCAAGCCAGATTTATACTATAGATAAATACAATTAAGCAAACTCAAGTACAATAGTTAGAAGCAAAAGGGAAGATTACCGAGTGCAGAATATAGCTCTCAGCATGGTAGTGTAAAGGGTCTGTCCCACTTGGGTGTCATTTACGCAAAATCATTTACGCGTCACGATGCACGACGCGCACGTTGTGACGCAACACGTGATGCGCGCAATTACGTGCTCATGTGTGGTTGCGTGGTGACGTAGGCAGTGACGCCACATTCGGCGCAGCGCCACAGGATTTTGGGATGGTTCAAAATCTTCGCACGCCACCTGCGCGGAAGCGCAAATGACGCCCAAGTGGGACAGGCCCTTAACAGTTCCTGAGACAGAGTCCAATGTGCGTAACGGGGGTGGGTTGGAGAATTGGGAAGTTCTGAGCACGTTGGAGAGATTTGAATTGAAGTCATTTGAATGCAATGGAGAAATCGGACGATGGGGGTGACTTTATGCCAATTCTGTTGCCTGTGAAGAAAGCATCAAAATCTCTGGCAGTATCGCCATATAAAATGGTTCACAGTTGAGCACAAATGGAATTTGGAATTGGATTAAAAATAATCTGTTTTCTTATCAAATCAGTTTGATTTTTATTTGACAATTGATCAATAGAATAAAATGCACAGAAGTTTGTGATTGGTTCTGTTTGCATTTCTGTTATCTGCTGTTAGTAAGAGTTTCATTGTTCCATTTCAGGACATGTATGTTAATGAAAACATCCGTGACTCTTGAAATATTTTGAGTTTGTTGCCACACACAGATGCCCCTTGTACGGATTGCATGGTTGGCCAACTTAAAACTAAAGCAGTGTAATTGCTGGCCGTGGATGGGTGTGTAATTAGAAAAATATTTACAATTGTAAATGTTGCAGAGTAAGTAACTGATAATTAAAAGTGACGACAGACACTAATGTTTTCGATGGGCTGTCAAATGTAATTCACAATGCTGAGCAATGGTCTTGTCAATGTAAATACTGACGTCTATAAAAACAATGGATGGTGGCGGATCAGAAATGATCCACAGATTAAATGCAAAGATTTGATATTTGATTATGATGCATTGTTTTGTATGATTCAGTGCATCCTGTAATTGAATCAAGTTTTTATCTTGTATGTTAATATACAATGAATAGAGATTAATATTGTAATTGAGCAATATATTTATCATGCTAAATCGTGTAAGTGTATTATATTGTGGTTGGCGACATGCTTTCCTAGAAAATTGGATCTTTTGGCATTTTACTTTGGAGAAAAACTGCACAGGTGGAGACACTGTGTTACAGTGGCGCAGCAGGTAGAGCTGCTGCTTCTGCCAAAGACCAGAGTTTGATCCTGACCTCGGTTCCTGGACCTCCTGGTTGCTCCTCAGTGCAGGGAGTTTGCACGTTCTTCTTGTGACTGTGCGGGTTTCTTCTGGGTGCGCAGGTTTCCTCCCACATCCCAAAGCCATGCTGGGTTGTAGGCTAATTGGCCCTCTGTAAATTGCCCCTGGTGTGTAGGGGGGTGGGGATATAGTAGAACTTGTCTGAATGGGTGATCAATGGTCGACGTAGGCCGAATGTTCTGTTTCCATGCTGCATCTCTGAACTAAAACTAAACTAAACACCAAGGAAATGAAGATGTTGGGGTCTAACGGGTACATAGACGGGTATATTTGGACAATTACATGGACAGGAATAGTTTAAAGAGATATGGGCCAAATGCAGGCAGCTGTTTGGACAAGTTCTCTACTATTGTGGTCTGGTTACCCATTATTACTGATTATTATTTATTGATGATACATTTTACATATTTAATTGTGTGATTGCATTAATGGTCCCGAGTAAACCTGCAACAAGTGAGAATTTAATAGTTTTGTTTAGAGATATAGCGTGGAAACAGGCTCTTCGGCGGCCCACTGAGACCGTCAACAAGCAATCTCCCTGTACGGCTCCAAGTATTCATCTATCCAACAACTAGGAACAATTTTTACAGAAGCCAATTAAGCTACAAACATGCACGTCGTTTGAATGCGGGAGGGCGGAAACCGGAGCAACCTGGAGACAACCCCACACGGTCACAGGGAGGACGTACAAACTCTGCACAGACAGCACCGTAGTCGGGATCGAACCCGGGTCTCTGGCATTGTTAAGGCAGCAACTCTATAGCTGTCCCTCCACTGTGGGACTCGTGTAGATGGAGTGTGTTGGGCCGATGGACCTGTTTCCATGCTGTCTGACTGACTCTATAACATTCTCATCCTCATGGCATTGACTGTGATCTCCTATATCCATTGCTATTGATATTCTTATTTTTAAATGTCCACTGCATCTAGTTTGACTGGAGTTATTTATTACTTTATTTCACTGCAACTTTTTATCCTTGCCCACCTTAATGTTGCTTCACTCTGTCTGCATTGCTGTCTGTTTAGACACAGATTTGCGGTAATTGTTTGCTGCCGTTTGTTTATTGTGTCTTGATATCTTGGGGTAAGATATAGTCATAGATTCATACAGCACGTAAACGGGCCCTTCACCCCACTGGCCCATGCCAAGCAAGATGCCCCATCCACACGAGTCCCACCTGCCTGCGTTTTGGCCCATATCCCTTTCATCGGCGGTCACTTCGAAACGAGTATGACTGTCCTCTCCTGGAGGACGCCTGTGCGTGACTTTGTTTAATGTGAGGAGACTGGTGTACAGACAACCACCGCTCGGTCCTTGACAGATCTGGGTCTGGATCCAGTGGGCATGGAATCCATGACGACCGGGGGCCCATTTTCTGCTGCAGCCTTCATCTGCCTTCCCAGCACTGTGACGCTCCACTAAAATAGTAAGATTAAATGAGAACTTACCAGTTCGAAGTTTTGATCTGTATTTTATGAGGAGTTACGATGAGGGATTAGTGAAGACCCCGTCCAGCACGCGTTTGGTATGCGCGACATTTCTTCAAAGCAGCGGTGTGGATTCACAGAAAAAAACACAACAATTGAAATAAATATAGTAAAGAAAAAAATAAGAACTTAATTACCAGTTGATCTGTATAATAGAGGGTAGTGGGAGCAGAGGGCACGTAATCCCTCATCGTAACTCATCATAAAATACAGATCAAATTTCTTGAAATGGTTTGGCTCGTCACCTGACCATGATGGCTTCTTGTGGCTTATCCATAAGGCTTTTTCTCTCCCTCTTAAGTTGTATGTTGTGTCTATGTAATTGGCGAGATGGGTCTTGGCACACAACCGGGGTCAGGTGAATATGCCCGGAACTCCATTACTGGAGGCGTGGTACCTGGTCTAGGTTTGTTTGACCAGTCCCTGAATGTGAAATGTGATACAGTCCAATGACTCTGTCATGCTTGTCCAGCCTCAGAAGGTGGAGGGACTGTACCCTTTGAGCTGACACTAGTGCCATGAGCATGACTGATTTCAGTGTAAGTTGTTCCAGCGTGAGTGACCTGGGTGGTGGCCATCCCCTAAGGTACGTCAGTACAATGCTGACATCCCAGATCTGAGTGTACCTAGGGCCTAGGGGAATTGGTGTTAAAAATGCCCCTCATGATTTTGACCACTAGTGGATGGGACCCCAAAGTCAGTTGTCCTGCTGCTGGAACCAAAATAAGCTGACAACGCACTCCTGGCTGTATTAATGGCACTGTAGCTGAGTCCTTCCTTCCCCGATTTAATCCAACCAGAAACTCCACAAACACTGGTGGCTGTAGCTGTAGTGTAGGTAGTTCCTGTTTTGGAGCAATACCGTTCCCCATTTTCTTATGTTGGTCAGGTATTGTCTCCTGCTGGACTCCCGGTGGGATGCGGTCATCATGTTGATGGCGTCCTCAGACAGTCCCAGGCCCAGTAGAGGTCTTTTTAGAATCTGCAAGCCAGGAGATTGACTCTGTCATGGCACGGGTGACTAATGCCTGACACTGGGTGGATTAATAACTCTCGACTGCTGGGGAATTCCAACGGTGTTTCAACAGCCATGTCGAAGGCCACTGGGGAACCAACCTTGTAGGCCAGTCGGGTATTATCAAGATTCCTGAAGCGGAATCCAATTGAATCTTGCGCAATACCCGACTGATGAGGCAGAAGGGAGGAAAAGCATAAATGAACATTTTCCCCCAATGCAGCGAGAATGCATTCAACTGCTGCTGCCTCAGGGTTGGTTCCCAAGCGACATACGTTAGGTACCTGGTGATTCAGCCTGGATGCAATTAGATCAATATCTGGTGTGCCATTATTGCTTTGTAATTTCAGCAAATATTTTGGGATTTAACATCCATTCGATGTTATCATTGAATCTGCGTGACCTGGTGTCTGCCACTGTATTTTGCTTACCTGGTAGGTAAGTTGCTGATAACCAAATATGTCTTTCAAACACACCATTGCCAGATTAGGTTGGCCAAATCGTCACACGATATCGACCTTACACACCATGTGGTTGATATAAGCCACCACCGTGGTATTATCTAATTGCAAAACCGGACATGTGCATGATGCGTATTAGATGAATATGCTTTTAACCCATAAAAACGACCCAAACATTTCTAAGTAGTTGATACCCCGTGTCTGTAGGCAAGATGATTCAAATTTAGTCCATTCTGCCCCTGTGCTGGATTGCATGTTAGTTGCTCCCCAGCCAAGCACTGGCATACCGTTTGAATGGTTAATACTGGGTTGGTGATTTATTATGGGACTGGAGCTGAGCTTACGTTCCTTGCCCACCATTGTAACTCTGGAATGGATTCAGCAGTTAAACTCATAAGCTCGGTCAAAGTGACCTGAGTTTTGCTTTAGTGCATGCACTTTTGCTCTTTGCAAATTTTGATAGTGCAAAGGCCCAATTGTACAAGCTGGAAAAGCTGCTACCATTTTGCCAATAACTTAGCTACCTCCCGTATGGTTGCTGATGTTTATTCATGAGTTTGTTGCATGATAGTGCCAATTCGGATGCTTTCCCCTTCGGCAGTTACAATCATGCAAACGTATCAATCGTAAATCCAAGATAGTCCATGGCAGTGGACGGTTTGTAAAATTGGATTTATCTGGATGTATGACAAACCCCAAAGTTTCAAACAAAAGTTTGGTGGCTGCTACTGCCAAAAAATGGCTGTCTCCAAGGTTTTCCCTACTATTAAAATGTCGTCTAAATACGCCATGACTATATGCTTTTGTTTCCTCAATAATGCCAAGCAGGTTTAAGATTTATAGTGAAACAGCCTTGGAGCGGAGGTTAGCCCATTTGGTAAGGCTTTAAATTGCCATAGCTGTTTAATCCAGATAAATTTTTAAGTATTTACGATGCTCTTGTGTATGGGTACTGAGTAGTAGGCATCTTTTAAATCAATGCTTGCTAGAAAGTACCCTCTAGAAACCAATAGTTGGCTGTTTCAAAGTATCCATCTTGAAATGTATATACCTGACAGGACTTGTTTAAAGTAGTTAAGTCAATGATGATGCGACGTCCACCATCTTTTTGATTTTAGTGAAAATATTAGACACAAATTCCAAAGGTTCATGTTTTGTTCTTTCAATGACACCTTTTGCTTGTAACCTCATCAGTTCAGCTTGACCCTCTTGTTTCTCTTTTGACCTGAGAGGGTGAATACCCTTTTGGGTATATGCTGAACTGGCGGAATGTTTTCATGAACAAAGTCAATTTTGTAGCCATGAACGCTGCTGAGTATATACTTGTCATTAGTGATGGATTCCCATGCATCCAAAAACAAGTGCAATCTCCCCCCTGTTAGTATAGAGCCCTACTGCTCATATGCTGAGAGGAACCAGACCCACCTACCTCCATGGTTATTGGTGCTTCTTCTGCCTCTTCGCTGGGCGATGAGGCGTCTGCTGGGCTGTAGAGGGTTGATGTTGATGTATGTTGTTGGGGGTGGCGCATTTTCCATGGGGTCCGCTCTGGGCCCCTGGCCTAAAAAAGGCTTACGGGGAATGGTTGCGGACCCGAGCTTTCACCAGTCCCATAGTGTGGTCGACGACTGGTGGACGCCATGGGGTACTGCCACATGGGTTTTGTTAGGTCTGCTCAGGTCCCAAAACCTGCCCTCACGAGACCAAAGGTCTTGGATTCTTCCTCTAGGTCTTTCACCTTTTTTGGAAGGTCTTTCCCAAAGAGCAGAATAGGAGGTTCTGAACCTGGTGTTTTGCAAAGTCCCGCAAATTTAGGGTTGAGGGGGGGGGGGGGGGGGCAGGCTTTGATATTGATAAATTTCCTTCCGTAAATTGTTTATTTCATATTGAGTGGTGCACAGCAGAGCTAATGTGTCTTGCTGATTTGTGGAGATGTCCGCACCATCAATGGACCGGCATAAGATGTTATTCCTGCAGTCAGGAGTTTAAGGATTTTCTGGAGCTTTCAGGTTCCTGATGTTCTTCCCCAAATGTCCCAAATTTGGCTGTTTACAGCGGGTACATTCAATGATGTACAATTTACTGGGGCTGTATATAGTTCAAGAGCCTCATTGACCACCTGTTCTTGTAGGGGTTTTGAGGACAGGTGGTTTTTTTTTTTTTTTTTTTTTTTTTTTTTTTTTTAATGCTGGCTGCAAGTTTTCGGCTTCTAATGGCCGACCCGCTTGTGGAATGGCACGTAGCGGTTGACCACACCCAGCAGCTCTTGCCTGATCCTGTCACCCTGGATGTACTCCCGATATCTTCAGCCAGTGACCCTCTTCTTGACCAGCCCAGACCTGGTCGCCAATGCTGCCTTCAAAAGAAGTGTGAAGCAATGGCCAGTGCCGTAAAGGGCACTGCGGGAGTGCCTGAACTCCCTTGGCGAGTCTGCTGCTGCTCTCTCAGCAGATCTCGCTGGAGCAATTGCTCCATAAGCTGTTCCATGCGGCTTAGGCGGCTGACTGTCGCTCTCGAGCGGTGAGGCATCTTTCATCCGGAATCGTCGGACACTACCGCCCGGTTCTGGCTGCAGGTACCTCCAGACCGCTGCTCAGGCTGCACGAGCGGCGCTGGGCTCGGCTCGGTGGTAGTTATACCCGCCGCCTCTTGCCCCCCCCCTTCAAAGAGCATTCCTCAACGGAGGACGAACGGTGGCGAGCTGCAGACTTCTTTCCTCTGGTCTTGCTCATTCTTTCTGGAAAACAAGCAGAGCACAGAGAAAAAAGACACACGGCCACGGTAAAAAAATTTACTGTCGGCCCGGACTTTTCAATTTGTAGGCGGGGAGGCGCCTTGAACTCCCATTCGTTGCGGGTGCACTGCATGAACGCTAATGTCGCCGCATTATGCGTGCTGGACGGGGTCTTCACGTAGTCACTCACTGTGACTCCGAAGTAAAATCAGCAATCGTCCTCCGCCTGTTCCACCTTTGAGGTCATGGTTGGATTGCTCTTTGTCAGAGTCCTCCCCCTCGACCTTACCACCATGGGTGACCCTACCAGGAGCATAGTTACAGATGGCATCGACCTCAGGACCACACAAGCTTCTCCACCACGACAAGGTGACAATCCACGGAGCTCTAAAGCTTTCCTATCCTTGTACCTGTCCAAATGTCTCTTAAATGCTGTTATATTACCTGCCTCAACTACCTCCTGTGGCAGCTCGTTCCATGTACCCACCACCCTCTGTGTTGAAAAAGTTGCCCCTCGGGTTCTGATTAAATCCTCCCCCCCTCGCCTTACACCTCTGGTTCTTGATTCCGTTACTCTGGGTAAAAGACTCTGTGCATTTCAGTTTTGCTGCATACTGACCCTTGCCAGAAATGACTAATTGGATTTATTTTGGTTTCTTCCCCATATTTCCAGAGAACTAGCTTTGGGGCAGAAGACTTTATTCCCCCATTATCTGTAAAATAAATATTCGAACATTGTTCTTGGGTTTTACCACAAGCTTAATTTAAAGAAAAGAATTACAACATAAGCACCTTAAATAGAATCCTTGGCCAAAATAACATGAGGCGTTTTAAAAAATGTCTGTTGTAACTTTAATTATATATTTAGATTATTTAGATAATTTTCAATATAACTGCATAATGAACACACATATAATTCCCTATTATAATTCAAGTTTTTAATGTGTTTGAATATATCGCACCTAATTAAGATGGCGCACAAGCCAAGTAATTCTCTGCCTGCTGGTCCCAGAAGTGAGTCTGCAATTCCT
Organism: Okamejei kenojei; assembly: GCA_035221665.1. Classification (NCBI taxonomy): domain Eukaryota; kingdom Metazoa; phylum Chordata; class Chondrichthyes; order Rajiformes; family Rajidae; genus Okamejei; species Okamejei kenojei. Next base: position 22,503,997 of record CM069154.1, on the reverse strand, counting down.
CATTACAATCGTTTCATTCTTTTAAACCTCTACTCCAAGACTCCAACGAGGGTTGCCAACTGTTCCGTATTAGCTGGGACATCCCATATATTGGGCTAAATTTGTTTGTCCCGTACGGGACTGCCCTTGTCCCGTATTTCACTGCTACTACTCGGGTCAAGGGGACTGTCGGGTCGGAGTGCCGCGTCCGGCCCCGCCTCACAGATCCTGACATAGTGCAGCATCGGCAGCGCCTCACCCGTGGCCCCGTTGGTCAGTGGCCCGGCCAGCTGTCCGACCTTCAGACCTTTGCTTGCAACCGGCACCACCACCACCACCACCACTCCTTCTCATGGCCGATCATCGGTTCATGAGTTGGATGGGGGCGCCGGTTCCTGGCATTGCGCGCAACATCGCACGGCCTGGGCCAAAACTCCTCAGCTGGCCCGCCGACTGGGCTTTGTGTGCAGTCCAGCACCCGGGCCAACTCATCGTTCACCCAGCCATGGCGGAGTCGGTCAACGAATTGCCGTCGGGAATTTGTCCCGTATTTTAACCTTTTGCCCCTTATTTGGGAGCGAGAAAGTTGCCAACCTTAACTCCAACAGTAGCATTTCACTATCCGTTATTCCCTTTAGCCTGTATTTGTACACTGGACGGTTTGAGTGTAATCGTGTACAGCCTTCCTGCTGACTGGATAGCACGCAGCAAAAAAGCTTTTCACTGTACGTCTATGTGACAATAAACTAAAATAAAATATTCAAAATGATTGCGCTGATATACCCAAGAGTGTAGACCTGCTTTTGTGCTTTAAGAATAGTGATGCTCTCTCTCATATATGGGTTACTAAGAAGATCCACAGTTAAAAACTAAAATATTTTAAAGTTAATCATCTTGGCTTATGAATCTACTTTCAAAACGGCTGCTGTAATTTGAAATAATTTAGTCTTGGTCAGTAACCAAGCTCATTGGTTGGGTTTAGATTTATTGTCATGTATTGAGCTACAGTGAAAAGCTATTGTGAGCTATCCAAACAGCGGATATACCGGACATGGTACAATAAAGTCAAACTTAAGTACAATAGATGGAGCAAAGGGGAAGATACAGAGCAGAATATAGTTCTACACATTGTAGTGCATTGGTTCCAGAGACAAAGTCCAATGTCCGCAATGGGGTGGAGGTGAATCGGACAGTACCCTAGCTTATGGAAGGACCATGCAGAAGCCTGATAATAGACGGGAAGAAACTGTTCCCGAGTCTGGTGGAGTTTGGTGATTGTGGGGAGAATAACATGAGAATACTGTACATGAATACAATTGAGCAAATCCCAAGTAGAGCAAAGGGGAAGATTCAGAGTATAGTTCCTGGCATTGTAGTGCATCAGGTCCACCGTGGGTAAAGATGGCACGAGAAGGTACCGACTATTTGCCTGCCCTCTCCAGAGAAGGATCTGCACCCATCTGATGGGAGAAGGTCTGGGGAAGAGAATCAGAATAGAGGCCCTTTGCTGTTGCCAATCAAAATGTCTGCTGATGCAGTGAAACTGAAACAGAAACAAAATGTGATGGAGTTGTGTAGCCAGTCGGGAAATATCTTTAGACTCGCAGAGTGGAAACAGGCCCTCCGGCCCATCGTGTCCTCGCCGAACTGCGATCACCCCTTACATTAGCACCATCCTACACACTAGGGACAGATCACTTTTTTTTAAACCAAAAGGGAAGAAACCAGAGCACCTGGAGAAAACCCAGGTGGTCACAAGGAGAACATAGAAACGTCATACAGACAGCATCCATAGTCAGGATCGAACCCGGGTCTCTGACGCTGTAAGACAGGAACTCTGTCATTGTGCCACCATCTGTAACTCAAACAATGGTTACTGGTTCAATTTAAGATGTTCATTGACGTGAAACCTAAACAATGGTTCTTTATTGTCACGTGTATCTAGGTACAGTGAAATTTATTTTCCCATACATTTCAGTAACAATCTTACTCTACATAAGCACAATCATGTTGCCGTAGAAATGTAAGAATAGGAGATTATACTGAGCCAACATACACACGAGTCACAATGTTTCCAGTGCCATCTTGTGTCCTTCAAACTTAAATTGTTAAAAATCTTGGCCATAAAGGCCCGTCGTCCTGGTGACGGCTCTGGGTCAGTGTTGCAGGGGTCAGCCTGGCTTGGCAAGGTTATCGGTGTCCTCCACCGCTCCGTGCCACTGCAGGCCGTGTCTGATCCATGCTCTTGGCCTCTTGGAGTGGCGCCCGATCAAATTGAGCCCCAGGCTGCTGCAAGTCCTCCAGCGGCCCACTCCACCAACACCGAGACCCACGAACGCGCCGTCTCCTCGCCTCACACAGCCACCGCTCAGCCTCAGCGCCCCGTGTGAGGTGAGTCCCCAGCACGCTCACTGGCAACAATCCTCTCCTCTGTCCGCTACTGCAGCCATCCTGAATTTTCGTAGTCGTTTCTATCTCTCGCTTCAGATCCTGGGTTGGAGATTGCAACCTTCACGTTGTCCGCCCTGTTTTGACGAATGCAATCAACCCGGCGTGCACAAACAAATACGATCAAATAGAACAAGTTGTCCTACAACTTTAGGCTGTGCACGCCATACACAAGAAGGAGAAGACAAAGAAGCATCAGGTCCTGACTGACCTCCTGAGTATTTCCAGCTTTACTGGATCAACATAAGGGACTGATTGACCGAGACTTCCAAGATCAGCATTCATTAAATATCATTTTCTGATCTTGCTCCTGAATACCTATCATCTCAAAGGAACTAGATTCTCCAGCCAAGTTATCTTCACTTTAAGGGGTTAAATCCAAGAGGAAAAAAACAAATCATATCTGCCTGTCACGCCTGAATGTCAGCTTTTTTTATGCTTGGATTCCTGTATGTTCTGGAAAGTGACCATCAACACACCTGGCTGAAAATTCATTCATGTGATGTATTTTTCAAAAGTACAGAATTTCTTCACCGGAGTTAGCAAATCCCCTTCTATCCTCCTGCCCTAATCTGTAGCTTCACCCCCAAAGCTGGGCGGAATAAAAAAACCTGTTGCTATCTCTCTCTTGCACATTCCCAAGCACCATGCAGTACACCGGCATAAGGCGAGAGTTGATAAATCCAGGCATAGATAAGATGTTTCATTCCAGCCCAGGTAGCATGTTCTGGAGCAAGATTTCTTGGAATCTTGTAAATTAGAGCTACATCTTGGAAACTGGCCCTTCGGCCCACTGTGTCCATGCCGACCATCGATCACCCATTTGCACCAGTTCATTGCTATCCCGGGGAGGGGGATTGCAACATTCACGTGGTCCGCCCTGTTTCGACGAATGCAATCAACCTGGTGTGCACAATCAAATAAGATCAAATAGAACAAGTTGTCCTACAACTTTAGGCTGTGCACGCCACACGCAAAAAGAAGAAGATTGCTATCCCATCCTGCGCACTAGAGGCAATTTACAGAGGGCCAATTAACCTACAAACCCGCACGTCTTTGGGATGTGGGAGGAAACCCACGCGGTCACACAGAGAACATGCAAACTCCACACAGATGGCACCCGAGATCAGGATCAAACCCAGGTCTCTTGCGGCATGAGGCAGCAGCTCCACCACTGTGCCGCCCCTGCGCCACATCTGAGACAAAATTAACCCAATTTTCAATGCAAGCTTAATATTTTGTCTATCGATTTATTTAATATATATGTGTTCGAAATGCTACGTGGCTTTGCACACCTGGCTATTGTAGAAGCAAAATAATTGTGCAAAAAAGTCATTTGTTCTTCTCCCCTTAAACCTATATCCTCTAGTTCTTGATTCCCCTACTCTGGGGAAAAGACTGGACATGCGTTCTCTCTATAGCCCTCATGAATTTTTACTCCTGTATAAGATCACCCCTCAGCCTCCTGAGCTCCAAAGTATAAAGTCCCTATAGTTCAGGCCCTCAAATTCTGGCAATATCCTAGTTAATTTTCTTAGCACTCTTTCCACTTCAATGACTTTCTACCTCAGCAGCATTGTTCAGCAGGGTGATCAAAACAGAACACAATGCTCCAAGTTCTGGCAACGTCTTAGTGATGTGTTACCATAAGATCATTGGAAAAAACATCTAATTCCCAAGTTCTATCTCTGGGAATGTTATGGAAAGCCAAGAACGCAATGAAAAAGTGGAAAGAGAGAGAGAACAATATTATTCTAAGTTGCAGTTGCGGATGTTGAGATGTGAAAGGAAATGGTCTTGGAGAGAATATAAAGGAGATGTGCAGGTGAGACCTGTTTTTACACAGAGGGTGGTGGGTGCCTGGAACCCACTGCTAGGTGGGGTAGTGGAGGCAGATATGAGAGTGGTGTTTAAGGAACGTTTAGATAGTGTACATGGATCATGTGGCAGCAGAGATTAGTTTAACCTGTTCAGCACGGTCATTGTGGGCTGAAGGGCCTGTTCCTGTGCTGTGCTGATCTCCATTCTAGCTCCAAGTCCAGGGTTGGAATACACCACAGGGGCTGTGAAAGTTTCTGAAATGGTTCTTTTTTTTTGTTCCCAAATAAGTTGTATCAGAACAGTACAGCAAGTGCTGGAGGCGACAGAAGCATATTCCCATCAGAATAGGATGAATGCTGCGTATTTTGACTGCATGACCAAATGTAACAAACAACCTCGTAGCTTGGAACAAACCTGTCGGGTCCTCACAACGTTTCTGGACGAGAGTACGTTTCGAAGCAGGACTTGAGCAAAAGCAAAACTCTTCCACAATAAATAGAACAGATATTGTGGAATTTTTCTTAATAAAATTGATTAAATCATTTTCTATGGGCATTAATAACTACCAGTTACAAAAGTCTATTTAAATTACATAAACGGTGGACTGATATGGAACTCTTTCAGAATCGATAATGGGAGCAGTAGATTTAAGCTTATTATTGTCATGTGTACTGAGATGCAGTGAAAAGCTTTGTTTTGAATGCAAACCAAACTGATTGGATACTGTACATGGGTACATCAAGCCAATCTCAAGTACAATAGTTGCTGCCTTGCAGCGTCAGACAACTAGGTTCATTCCTGACTATGGGTGCTGTCCGCACGGAGTTTAGACATTGTCCCTGTGACCGCGTGGGTTTTCTCTGGCTCCGGTTTTCTCCCGCACTCCAAAGACGTAGGGGTTTGTAGGTTAATTGGCTTCTGTAAAATTATTCCTAGTGTGTAGGATAATACTGGTGTGTGGGAGATCATGGTTGGCACTGACATTGGGCCGAGGAGCTGTATCTCTAAACTAAACTAAGTAACCTAGTGCAGAATATAGTTCTCTGCATTGTGGCGCATCAGGTCCAGAGACGAGGGCCAATGTCTGCAATGAGGTAGAGGCGATTCAGACGGTACCCTAACTTGTGGAAGGACTGTTCAGAAGCTTGATAACAGAGGGGAACAAGCTGTTCCAGAGTCCAGTGGTGCATGTTTTCCATCTTTCATATCTTTTGCTTTGACGGAAGTGGGGAGAAGGAATAACCACGGGGAGGCAAGACTTTGATTATGTTGACTGCTTTTCTATGTGATTAAGGTTTTTTTATCCTCCGTAAATTGCCCCTGGAGTGTAGGGAGTGGATGAGAAAGTGGAAAAACATTGAACCAATCTGAGCAGGTGATTGATGGGTGGCATGGACGGAGGGCCGAAGGGCCTGTTTCCGTGCTGTATCTTCCCATCACTTAATCTACGGAAGACCCCAAAACAGGGGTTCCCAGCCTTTTTTGTCCGGTTTACCCCTGGCAACTTTAATAGCACATAACAATGTTATTTCACTTATTTCTGAACAACTAAAGATGAACAGATACCGGTATACCAGAGCCAAACACAGTCAGTCAATGAGAAAACATGTGTACAAATCCCGAATCAACAAATTTACCCCTTGGGTAGGTGAAATTTACCCCAGTGGTAAATTTACCCCAGGTTGGGAACCCTTGGCCTAAAATGTAGAGGCATGAGGTCGCCTTAATTAGATATATTGGCCAATGATAGTGATTGCTATTTTTCAAGGATGATTCCTTAATAATTTTTTATCTTTTATACCATTTATAATGTAATAATAATAATAATAATAATAATATATTTTATTGTCATTGCACAGAGGTACAACGAGATTTGGTATGCAGCTTCCATCCGATGTAATAATTAACTAAAATTTTAGACACCCAGGGAACCAAGACATTTATATTAATACCAGGCTAATATTCCATTGTAATTTCCGTGAGCTCAGAATCTAACTAAGCAAGCAATTATTTAAAAAAAAAAAAAATTTTTTTAAATGGTGATGATTTTTGCATCAATATCAGATATTGTCCAAGGGTTGGAGATTGCAACCTTCACGTGGTCTGTCCTGTTTCGACGGATGCAATCAACCTGGCGTGCACAATCAAATAAGATCAAATAGAACAAGTTGTCCTACAACTTTAGGCTGTGCACGCCATACGCAAGAAGAAGAACAGATATTGTCCACTATTTTGTAAAATGGGTTAATCAATGTTTCTTCTAGGAATGAAGACACATAGGTCTAAGAGATGCTGCCTGACACACTGAGTTCTTCTAACACTTTGTTTTATTCTAGGTGATGACTGATTTCAGTATAATTATTTGTATCAACAAAATGGATGTGCGGAGATCCAAATGTATACATTTTTTTAAAACGGAAGCCTGTGACACATATTTGATTTATTCTGGCATCTGGGTCTCATTAGAAAGAAAAATCTTCAGTTTGGAGAAATGTAGATTTTCTCTTTCGGAGATATTTGCTCTTTGTTGTTATTTCTGTCGGCGGTTAAAATGCTATTTGCATTCACAAAGCATTTGTTTTTTAATTCAGGATTCTGAAAGCATTATAAATCTTTGCTTCAAAAGAAAGCAATCTATTATCTTGTAAAAGGTCTTGACCCGAAGCGTCACCCATTCCTTCTATCCAGAGACGCTGCCTGTCCCGCTGAGTTTCTCCACCATTTTGTGTTTATCAAAAGGAAACAGGATATCAGGATAAGAGTAACAGAGATCCCCAGACACAATTTTCTACTGCTTTGCCCTCACTCCATATTAGTGAGATTTGTTTATTTTGTGACCTCCACCCTCTGTTTCCCAAAATCTCCAAATGCTGAATAAAACTGAAGTGTGTGGGGCGGCTTAGTGGCGCAACGGTAGAGTTGCTGCCTCACAGCGCCAGAGACCAGAGTTCGAACCTGACTATGGTTGCCGTCTGTACGGAGTATGTACATTCTCCCTGGGAGTGCATTGGTTTTCTCCGGGTGCTCCGGTTACCTCCCACACTCGGTTAATTGGCTTTGGTAAAAATAGTGAATTGTCCCTAGTGTGTAGGATAGAACTAGTGTACGGGGTGATCGCAGGCCGACGTTGACTCGGTGGGCTGACGGGCCTGTTTCCATGTTGTATCTCTAAACTAAACTTTGTGTGTGTGTCCCACCTTGCAACACTCCACAAGGGAGTTTCACTCCCCAGATTGAAAATCTAGTGTCCTTAATGGCTATTTTAGTTTGAGAGCAGATAAGGGGGATAAAACCTTCCCTCTCATCACTTTGCAGGTCATTCATGGATAATGACCTCCACGCCGTTGAAGGATCTATAAGAGTCATTGCCTCCAAAAGGTAGCCAGCATTATCAGAGACCTACTTTCATTTCACTCCTGCCATTGGGAAGTAGGAGCTTCAAAACTGTAAGGTCCAGGTTCAGGAGCAGCTTCTTCCCTATAACCAACGGGATATTAAACGCTACAACCTCCAAATAGGCTCTGAACTGCATAGACTTGGGGGCAAAAGAGACTCAAAGGGCTGGAGTAACTCAGCCTGTCAGGCAACATCCATGGAGAACATGGATAGGGTTTTGGGTCAAGAGTCGAAACATCACCTCTCCAGGGATGGTGCCTGACATGCTGAGTAACTCCAGCACTTTTTGTGTTGTTTTTGTAAACCAGTATCTGCGGTTACATGTTTCTACATGCTGAAACATCACCTGTCCATTCTCTCCACAGATGCTGCCTGACCTGTTGAGTTCCTCCAGCACTTTGTATTTTAGAGTCGTAGAGTGATACAGTGTGGAAACAGGCATTTCGGCACAACCTGCCCACACTGGCCAACAATGTCCCAGCTACACTAGTCCCACCTGCCTGCACTTGGTCCATATCCCCCCAAGCTTGTCCTATCCATGTACCTGCCTAACTGTTTCCTCAAACGTTGGGATATTCCCAGCCTCAACTACCTCCTCTGGTAGCTTGTTCCATACACCCACCACCCTTTGTGTGAAAAGGTTACCCCTCAGATTCCTATTAAATATTTTCCGCTTCACCTTGAACCTATGTCCTCTGGTCCTCTTCCCCTACTCTGGGAAAGAGATTTGTGCATCTACCCGATCTATTCCTCACTTTTGCTGAATAATATGTCCCTTCCTATGTAAATTGAGGATGGTGTAAAACTGATACCTCACTGTCATTTTTACGTTGGCATGTTTAAAGTCCAAGTTTCCCAATTAGTTGTGGACATTTGTAACCTGGAACAGTTGCACTGAAAAGCAATTTGTATAGCAAGAAAAGGAGTAAGCAAGACCTTAGTAAGGTATGTCAAGGCTTTGAAGAGGGGATTTCAAGGGGGACTGCAGGTGACATGGAGAAAGATAAAGAAAGTGGGGTGACTCTGCTTCGAAATAGAATTGTAAGAGATTATTTAACAAAGGCATTCAGAGTCTTGAAGGTTTTCAAAGGGTGGAACCATCTGCTGTGGTTTAAGTGGTGGCGACGGTGGACATCAATGTTAGTTCATTGGTAAATGAGCCAGAGGTGATATGAGGGAATCTAATTACTCAAAGTTTGTCATCTCAAATGATATCTTGGTGAAACGGATGGAATAAGGACTTTCAAAAGGGAATCGGAGGAAGAGAAAAGGGCAAGGGCAATTAAGAGCTCTTAATTCAACAGACACAGACTGGGAATTTTGATTATGTTTTGACCCGTGGTTTTAAAAATAACACTGTATATTGCCTGTAGGTATATTGCCTCATCCATCCAAAAGCTCAGGTACTGTCCATTTTGCCTCGACCCCATTGCGGACATTGGACTTTGTCTGTGGAACAGTTGTGCTACAATGCTGAGAACTATATTCTGCACTCTGTATCTTCCCCTATGCTCCACCTTTTATTCTTGAGGTTGACTTGATTGTATTTATGTACAGTATTATCCGGCCTGTTTGGATAGAGTTGCAAAACAAAGCTTTTCACTATACATGTGACAATAATAACCCTAAAAGTGGTCTTAAACCCTTGGTGGATACATTAACTGTTCCATCTTGAGCGGTACTAATTTGTAATAAAATTCAAAGAGTCGAAACCGCACAGAATTTAAATGATAAAATGATCATGGAAGCCTTTATTGACAGAGCCTTTCCCCCAAGTATTCCGATGTGTTGAGAACTACCTGATTGATTACTCGCATTGAATCTACAGACGGGAAAGGCCAACTGGTCTTTTATGATGACTTTTTGCTGGCTTTTATGATCCAAGTGTGACTCTTTCCACTGAAATAGGTCAATGTACTTGAAAATGATGACCTGCCCCAGGCTTTGTCCAGCCCTTCCACCTTTTGAGCTTTCTTTTCTCCCCATCCCGCAATCAGTCTGAAGAAGGGTCCCGACCCGAAGCATCCCCTGTCCATTTCTGTAGGGAAGCTGTCTGACCCACTGAGTTACTCCAGCACTTTGTCTTTACTTGAACGTCTACTTTGACAGGATATTGCACTTCTATATTTGACCTGAGCACCATATGCATTTCCATGTTAGAGAATGAAGGACTCTTTTGCTCTCCTCCTATTTACTCTGGTTCCCTTGCCCACATCCTCGTGTCTTCGCACACTATCCCTTGGGCCCCTGCTACCTATCATGTTTCTTCTCCCTGTCCCATCCCACGCACCATGCATTCCTGGGTTATTTTTAAGCTACATTTTAGGTCATGAGTAATAGGTGCAAAATTAGGCCATTCAGTCCATCTACTCCGCCATTCAATCATGGCTGAACTATCTCTCCTAACCCAATTCTCCTGCCTTCTCCCGATAATCCCTGACACCTGTACTAATCGAGAATCTATCTATCTCTGCCTTAAAACTATCTATTGACTTGGCCTCCTAGGCCTTCCGTGGCAAAGAATTCCACAGATTCGCCACCCTCTGACTAGGAAATTTCTACTCGTCTTCTTGCTAAATGAACGTCCATTAATTCTGAGGCTATGACCTCTGGTCCTGGACTCTCCCACATGTGGAAACATGCTTTCTACATGGCCTCTATCCAGGCCTTTCACTATTCGGTAAGTTTCAATGAGGGTCCCCCCCCCCCCCCCCCCCCCCCATCCTCCTTAACTCCAGCGAGTAGAGGCTCAGTGCCATCAAACGCTCAGTTAATTTCAGTTGTTGTAAATCATTCATCATATATATGTGTTGCCCATTTTTATTCCTATCTTTCAAACCTCTAATTTCAAGTAACCCTTGCCTTCCCTCACTGCCCCTCCCCCATGCTAGTCATCACACAAGCCCCACGGTTTACATCCATATATATCCCTTTGTTCTTGCCTCCTCCACAGCCAACAATGGACCATTGTGGGCTCCACATTTTGTTGGCCATCGGTGGCGGCTCTGATTTGTTCTGAACCTTTTCATATCTCTTGTTTCCCTCTCCCCTGACTCTCAGTCTGGCCACAGGTCTCAACCTGAAACGTCACATATTCCTTTTCCAGCATTTTGTGTCTATCTTCTATACCATTTGCATTGATTCTACAGCCCTATCCAGTTTACCTGTAGGATGTGTGACCAGTTTATATTAGAATGTACCTGAATCTCTTGCCTTTTATGGAAGCGATAAAGATGCATTTAGAGAGGTAAAGAATGTAACGATGGCTTTAAATGTAGCCATATGTTTTGTACAGTGTACTACCACATATGATGTTTCAAACACTTTGTCTTTCTTAATGGTCAGATTTATGCTCCTGCAAAATTTCAGCTTGTCCAGCAGTGAAGTTTTACGGTTGAAAATACTGGATTTATACATATGGAACCTTTTCATGCAAATTTCATACATTAGATTGCACCATGTACATACAAAAATATAATAGATTTAGCTTTATTGTCATGTGCACCTGCGTGAAGTGCAAATGACCCCCAGGTGGGACAGGCCCTTGAATCGTCCTCCCAGAGCCAGAGAGCAGTCCTGAACTACTATCTACCTCATTGGTGACCCTCGGACTATCCATGATCAGACTTTGTTGACATTACTTTGCACTAAACGTTATTCCCGTATCTTGCATCTAGGCACTGTAAATGGCTCAATTGTAACCATATATTGTGTTTCTGCTGACCGGATAGCATGCAACAAAAGCTTTTCACTGTACCTCGATACATGACAATAAACTAAACAATGGGGGAAGAGGTGAATCAGACAGATGTCATATTCAAAGTTCGAAGTAGAAAGGAGTTTGATATGAAAAAATGAAAACGAACAGAACATTTATCTGAATTATAATTTCTTATGATTCATGAAATAATCAAGAGATAATCTCTCAACATCTGCAATTTAATACTTTCTTTGACATTTAATTAGCTATTTAAAGATTCATAGTTTTTCATTATGTAAATTTAACTTGCTGCTTTCCAAAATGCTTGCAAAGATGTTGTTAATTTTAAATCAACTAATGAAGACTTTTTAACATTGCCAGTGTGACAATGTTAGGTTGCTGAATTGGTTGGAAGAGATTTTTCTAAATTTGCATTTTTTGCATTGCATTAATGTATATTGTAAAATAGTGCCGAGGAATTATGATACAAATTTCACTCAGAGGGTGGTGGGTAAATGGAACAAGCTGCCAGAGAAGTTGGTTGAGGCAGGTTTAATAACAGCATGTCAAAGACCCTTGGACAGGTACGTAAATGGGAAACGTTTCGAGAGATATGGACCAAATACAGGCAGGTGGGACTAGTGTTGGTGGGTATCTTGCTGGCATGGATGAGGTGGGCTGAAGGGCTGTTTCAAAGCTGCATGACTCTGACTATGACGTGTTATGTATCAATCTGGTAGATTCTCCCAGAGGCATTATAGAGGCACAAACTTAATGTTGCAATAGAGATTTCCATTAACTTGAAAGAAAAGAGTTGCTATATATATCATCGTGTGCAAATGTGAGATTCTGTCAAGCTAGTGAATCATATCCAGTGCGTCGTGTATCTTGATCATCACTTAAAGTATTAGTGTCAAGTTGTGTTGCTAAATCACTGATCTAATGCGACAGAGGATGCCACCCTTGTACAGCACATTGCTTCTGAGTAAAACACAAAGTGCTGGAGGAACAAGGAACTGCAGATGCTGGTTTACCCACAAAGTGCTGGAGTAACTTAGTGGGTCAGATAGCATCTCCGGAGTGTATGAATAGGCGACGTTCCAGGTTGGGACTCTTCTGCAGACTGATTGCAGTAGAGGGGAGATAACTGGAAAGAGCTCTTCCTCTACCACAATTAGTCAGAAGGAGGGTGCCATCCCGAAACGTCACCTATCCATGTCCTCCGGAGATGCTGCCTGACCCGCTGAGTTATTCTAGTAGTTTGTGTTCTATGCAAGATTCCTGCATCTGCTGTTTCTTGTGTCAGCATCAAAATGGGAGCGGGATTGGGGGGTACGAAATGAACGGACAACATTTTGGGTCAGAACCCTTCTTCAGACTGATGGAGTGAGCCATTAAATGATTCCAGCATCTATAGTTTCTTATGTCTCCATTTTACTGCTTCCGTATTTCTCCGTTCTAAATCATGATCATATAAAACAAACTTTCAAAAAGAGGTATCCATTTAAATATTTGTTCAGATGGATGTATTGGGGATGAAAAGGGGTTGTGGATGACTGAGGGGAATTCTGATAGTATTACTAGGGATGGTATAATTGATAAAGGAAGTCCAAGCTACTTTTCACGATTAACTCCAAACACAGGTCAAGAAGATGGTTGTTCCAGCAAGTAAGCATCCAAATTATGGCATTCCTCCCCATCCCCACTCCCGCCCAGCAGAGGATACTTAAGCTTGAAAGTGTGCACCACCAGACTTAGGAACGGCATCTTCCCCTCTGTCATCAGGCTTCTGAACGGTGCTTCCATAAGCTATTATTGGAACTTTGTCTCAATAATTGAAGTGCTACAATGCCGAGAACTATATTCTGCACTCTGAATCTTCTCCTTTGCTCTCCCTCTTGTCTTGGAGGTTTGACTTGATTGTATTTGTATAACATATCTGATCTGTTTGGATAGGATGCACAACAAAGCTTGTCACTGTACCTCGGTGCATGTGGCAATAATAAACCTAAATATCAGGAAGAATACCTTTGCATATCATCCATATTTGAAAAAGATTGGGTAGATTTGTGGAGATGAAAATGGAAATGGGTAGAGTGTTCAGGATGAGGGATTTACAGTGTGTTGAATGAACTTTTGTGTCTGTTCTGCAAAAAAAGGTTCTTTCAAGAATAAGCTTGTCTTAAAATGTAGATGGACACACAGCTGGAGTAACTCAGTGGTCAGGCAGCATCTCTGGAGAAAAGGAATGGGTGACGTTTCGGATCGAGACCCTTCTTCAGAATGCGATATAGAGGAGAGGGAAACTAGAGAGATGAAAAGGTACATAGAACTAATGAATGAAAGATATGCAAATGGACAAATCAAAACCACCAGCGATAATCAAGTAAAGGTGGAGCCCACAATGATCCATTGTTGGCTGTGGAGAAGGTGATAACGAGCGGATACAAACAGTAAAACACAGCAGGATGACAGTGAAACTAGTACGACGACTAGGGTGGGGGAGGAACAGAGAGGAGATGCAACTTGCACTCAAGCCAGAATGTGTAGATAGAAGCCCAGGTAAAGGGCGGCCATGTGGCACAGTAGATGTTGCCTCACAGTATTTGCTGCCTCACAGCACCAGATACCCAGGTTCTCCCCTTGCCTCGGGTGCTGTCGTGTGGAGTTTGCTCGTTTTCTCTGATCACGTGGGTTTCCTCTGGGTGCTCCGGTTTCTTCCCACATCCCAAAGACGTGCAGGTTTGTAGGTTAATTGGTCCTCTGTAAATTGCCCTAAGTGTGTAGGGAGTGCATGTGAAAGTGGGATAACAGAGCACGAATGTGAACGGGTGATCGATGGTCAGCGTGGACTCGGTGGGACGAAAGGCCTGTTTCTGTGTCGTATGACTCTAACAAGCACCCTAAAGCCTTGAATCATTTAAGCTGTGAATTTAAGAATATCTCTGAGAGTATGTGAGATGCTAGGCTTTGGATGTAGCCGGCTGTCAGTGAGAGTAAATGATTCCTTGCCAATATTTAAAGGCAAGTACTAGAGTCTCCTGGATTCCTGCCAAGAATTTATTCTCTTCCACTAGAATAATAGCCTAGCTCTGGAGGCAGAGAGTCATATAACATCTATTTGAAGCATCTTTAAATTGACTTGGCTGAGAACTCTAATTGAATTTTATTCTTTGAAAAATGACAGATATTGTAAACCTGAAATATAGGTAACACCAGTGGAAATCGTTAGTGCTTCAGGTCCTCATAAGTTGAGTTGGTGACCTGAAATGTGTTTTCTCTCCCACTATCCACAGATGTCGGTTAACCCTGTTGAATATGGGCTTAGTTTAGCAAGGCAGCATGGAAACAGGCCCTTCGGCCCACTGCATCCATGCTGACTGTTGATCACCCGTTCACTCTAGTTCTATGTTATCCTTACCCCCCATTCCTAAACAATAGGGCCAATTTACAGAGGGCCAATCAACCTACAAATCTGCACATCTTTGGGAAGTGGGAGGAAATCGCAGAGCCCGGAGAAAACCCATGCACGCGGTCACTGGGAGAATGTATATGCACTCACATTCACACTCACACTCTGAATCTGGGTCTCTGGCGCTGTGAGACAGTGCCTCTACCTGCTAGGCACTGTGCCACCATATTTCCAATACTTTCTGCATTATCTGAGAACAGTAGTGCTGGAGAATATCTACAAGACTGCAGATCACACAAACAGGACAGATAAATTATTGAATGAGCATGGAAGTACATTAACCTAAATTATTTGACTCTGGGAAAATGCAGATGCAAGTTCTTGGACTTTTCCCCAGGGTAGATTCCTAAGCTGGAGGGTACAGGATTAAAGTGAGAGAGGTTTAAGAGGGACCTCGAGGATATGACTTCTCACTGACGTCCATATCTGGGATAAATGAGCTGCCATCACCAGCTATAGAAGTGGATGCACAAAGATGACTTTGTAAAGAGATGTTGATAGGATGGGTTTAGAGGGATATACGCCAAATGGAGGCAAATGGGATGAGTCTAAAATGCGGCCCGCATGGACAAGGTGGTCCAAAGGGCCCATTTCGTTGTTAAATATTTTTATTTTTATTAGTACATATTAAAAGAAGAATATACTTGTCACATACATTCTTAATATTAATATTAACAATTATGTCTTGTTTGTACTTCTATACATTTTTTAGTTTTTAACGCAGATAGGAAAAAATAGAGAGAAATAAAGTAAAAATAGAAAATCAAAAAGATGAGTGGAGTGTTAAACAGGTTATCCATCATTGGAGATATATCCATGGTTTGTTATGTATGATTCTTCATCTATTCCTTCATTCAGGCTTCAGTCAGACTCTCGCACCGAGCCTTTAAATATTCAATAAATGGAGACCATATCCCTCTGAAAAGATCCAACTTGTCCAGTAGGACAAGCCTTAATCTTTCCAGATGAAGTGTCTCCGACATTCCTATAATCCACATTTTGGTTGTGGGGGATGTAGGACCTTTCCAGAATTGCAATATTAATTTTAATATACAAAATTAATTTCAATATTAATTAATAATAATTATTAAACTGTGATCAATAAAAATTCTTTGATTCATTGTTATTAATTGATCTGTTTCTAATATTCCCAATATTATTAATCTTGAGTCAGGAATCAGATTCATATTAACAACTTTAGAAATTATCTTAAATATTTCTATCCAAAATTTAGTAATTTTTATACAATTTGTAAATTAGTGCGTTAAGTTGGCTTCTAAGTGCTGACATTTATCACATATAGCAGATACATTTGAAAAAATACTGTGTAATTTGGATTTTGAATAATGTAATCTATGTAATATTTTAAATTGTATAAGAGATTGTCTAGCATTTAACGAACAGTGGTGTGTATGTTGTAAACTTTCATCCCATACTTCTGGTCTGATTATTTGACCTAATTTGTTTTCCCATGATTGCCTATATATTTCTGTCATTGAGACATAATTTTCCAATAAAATGTTATAAATATATGATATCAATTTTTCTGTGTTTGGGTGTTTATTTATACATTCATCTAAAATTTTTGTCTTTCTATTTCTAATTTCCTGTGTGTTTGCTTTTACATAGTCTCTAATTTGTAAATATCTAAAGTAATCTTTTGAATGTAATCCATAAATTTGTTGTAATTCTTGAAATGAAAGGAAGGAGTTTTCCCTGTAGAGATCGCCCATCTTAATAATTTCATAGTTTTTCCATTGTAAAAAACCTTTGTCCATCATTGAGGGTTTAAATGTAACATTATTTACAATGGTAAGGGCTAGTGGTATACATTCCAATTTTAATGTTTTCTTTATTTGTTTCCAGATACGTATCCCACTTTCTATTATAGGGTTTTCACTATAGGTATTCTTACCTAGTTTAATATTGGCGAATAAAATTGAGCTAATTTCAAAAGGCGAACAATGTTCTTTTTCCATTTTTAACCAGATTGGTTGTTTATTTGACTCTACTAACCAAAAAATCATATTTTTAATATTAACTGCCCAGTAATAAAACATAAAGTTTGGCAGTGCTAGACCTCCATTTATTTTTGATTTACATAAATGTTTTTTATTTATTCTATGGCTCTTATAATCCCAGATAAAGTTGGTGACTATAGAATCAACCTTCCTAAAAAATTTTTTAGGAAGATATATCGGAATCAATTGGAAGAGATATAGTAATTGCGGGAGAAAAATCATTTTTATTGCATTAATTCTACCTAACATTGAAATAGGTAATGTTTTCCAATATAAAATATTCTTATTTAATTTATTCAGTAAGAGTGGAAAATTAGATTTAAATAAAGAATCAAATCTTTTTGTTACATAAATTCCAAGATATTTGATTTTTTTCGTTTGCTATCTTAAAAGGAAATTGTTGTAATGCATGTAAGTTATTTACCATTATTGACATAAATTCACTTTTATTCCAATTAATACTATATCCTGAAAATAAGCCAAATTCAGTTATTAAATTTAATAAATTTGGAATACTAATTTCCGGCTTTGTAATATAAAGTAATACATCATCCGCATATAAGGAGATTTTATTTTCAGTATCTCTGGTTTCATACCCATATATTTCAGGATGTAATCTCACGCGTTGAGCTAATGGTTCAATTGCAAGTGCAAACAATAGCGGGGATAAGGGACAACCTTGTCCACAGCCTCGGAATAAATTCAATTTAGTTGATAGCATTTGATTTGTTAGTATTCTGGCTGTTGGATTAGTGTATAATAATTTAACCCATGTAATAAACTTCTCTCCCAACTTAAAAGTTTCCATGACCGAAAACAAGTAAGACCATTCCACCTGCTCAAAAGCTTTCTCCACATCTAACGATATAATTACTAGGTCTTTATTAATACCTCTTTTCGAATATATAATATTGAATAAATCGTCTCAGGTTATACGAGGAATATCGTTTTGGTATAAATCCTGTTTGATCCGGGTGAATTAATTTATTGATAACTGTGCTTAATCTTTGTACTAATATTTTGGTTAGTAACTTTTGATCAGTGTTTAAAAGAGCTATAGCTCTATATGATCCTGGTCATCCAGATCTTTGTCTATTTTAGGTATAAGTGTTATAATAGATTAATTTAACGTTTCTGGTAGTTTCTGGTGGGTATAGATGTATTCATAGAGTATCTTCAAACGTGGTGCAATCAGATCATAAAATGTTTTATAAAATTCCGAACCAATACCATCTGGTCCCGGTGTTTTACCATTTTTTAATGATCTGATAGATTCTTTGATTTCTTTTACTGGTATTTCAGCATTTAGTGATTCTCTATTTTCTGAATCCAACCCATTTAGATTACATTTTTTTTAAATGCTTCTATTCCTATCCAGTTTTGGCTGAATATACATTTTTATAATATTGCAAAAAATCTCTCATTAATATCTTTGGGTTGTACTAATGGTTCGCCATTGTATGATTATCTTTTCTCCCTCCATTTTCCGTAATTGACGAGCCAATAATTTTTGGGGTTTATCTCCGAATTCAAATTGTAATTGTTTAGTATATTGATAGAGTTTTACAACTTGATCTGAGTATATTTTATTTAATTTATATTTCAGTGCAGCGATTTTGTTATGTTTTGTCATGGATGGATTAGCAGCATTCTCTGTGTCTAATTGTTTAATCTTCTTTTCCAATTCCTGATGTTCCCTCCGATCCTCTTTATTATAAAATGCTTGAGAAGAAATCATAATTCCACGGGCATATGCTTTAAAAGTTTCCCATAATAGGGAAGAAGATATTTCTGGTTTATCATTTATTTCAAAGAAAATCTTGATCTGTTCTATAATATATTCCTGAGTTACTTTGTCTTTTAAAATTTGTGGGTTAAATCTCCATTGTCCCTGTTTTTCCGTTTTACCATTTATTTTAATCATAAATGTTAAAGGTGCGTGATCTGAGATTGTAATATTATGGTATTTTGAATTGTAAGTAAGTGAGATAAGTTTAGAGTCTACCAAAAAAATAATCTATTCTTGAATCTGTTTTATGTACAGATGAATACAATGAATATTCTCGTCCAGTTGGGTTTTCTACTCTCCAAACATCTTTAATATTACTAGTATCCATGTCTGCATTTAATAAGTCACTGGAATGGGATTTGGTTTTCCTTTGTCTTGTGATCTATCTAAATAAGAGTCTAGTGTACAATTTAAATCTCCTCCAATTATTAAGTTATGTTGTGCTATTTCCGGGATGGTATTAAATATTTTCTTAAAGAACAATGGACTATCAAAGTTTGGTCCATAAACATTAACAAAAATCATTTTTTGTGCATTTAATTCTCCTATTACAATAATGTATCTACCATCACTGTCAGTTATAGTTGATGTGTGTTTAAATAAAGTGCCTTTACGAAATAATATTGCTACGCCTCTGGATTTGTGTGTGAAAGAAGAATGATACGTTTTATCTATCCATTTAGCTTTCAGCCTATGCTCGGCATCTTTTTTTAAGTGTGTTTCTTGGATAAAAATTACATCAGCTTTAAGTGCTTTTAAATGTGCTAGTACTTTACCTCTCTTAATTGGTTCATTAATACCTTTAACGTTCCAGCTACAAAACATTATTCCTTCATTCCCCGTATTCATTTTTAAATCTTGCATCTTTTGTCAATGGAGGTCTATAATAGAGCCAATGGTTCAGTTCGACAGACCCGACCTTACACCCGAACTTCGAATAGACGAATTTCAAGACCCTTGAATGTCTCTCACGTATATATCTCCTTTGATCCAATTTATAACTCCATTCAAACTGAAAATAATAATGATAGATTATAATATAAGAGAAAAGAGGATAGATTAAGAAGTTAGTAATGTGCACAAACAAGGAAAAAACTACATCTAGTATTAGTGTAGTTAGCGCTAGCCATACTAGCATGGCTAATCATCTACCAACTTCCATAGTTGATGTTACCAACTTAACCAGCTCCCTGGTTTCTTGGAATTTTTATTCCATAACAGTATTTTACCGGGGATATTGGATTTAAAAATATTCGGGTTCCAATAGTCGGGAATGTGAGGATACATGTATTTAAAACTTATTTAAGAATATAATAAAATACGAAAAAAAGGAAGAAAGAAAGTAAAATTAAAATTAATTTTAAAAAAAAGTTTCCAAGGAGGGCAAATGAAATCAAACTCTATATTTGACGCAATTATAATTACTAATTATCTGATTCTAAATATTCAGTTAAAATTCAAAATATAAGTAAGTATTAGTCATTAGTGATAATTATTAACTCTGATTAGTAATGATACCACGCAATAGTTTTAGTATTTATTAGTTATTTGTAATAGTAGTGCGGTTATTCTAATTATTAGTATCCATGGGAAAGTTTCTGATCCACATCTTTCTCCAGCTTCCTTAGATACGTCTTTAGTTCCATCCAGTCCTGCAAAGTCAGTTTATTCAATGATGAAGTTCAGATTTAAAAATATTATACAAGCTTCCTCTCGAGCATTAGTCTTCCGGGCAAAGTCCAGTGCCCTCCACAGGGTTGGTGAAAAAGTGTTCATTCTGATTGTAGGTGACTCTTAGGGTAGCTGGATACGTCAGACCATATTTCAAGTTCTTCACTTCCCTCAAGATTCTTTTGGTCTCATTAAATGCTTTTCGTTTCCTGGAGACCTCTGCTGGGTAGTCTCGATAGATACTGATCCCGTCTCCTTCAAATGTAAGATTTCTGTTTCTTGCAATTTTTTGCATTATCTCCTCCAGGACATAGTCGTACTGGACTTTTATTATCATTTGTCTTGGGGGAGCACCATGTCTTGTCTGACGTCTCATCACTCTGTGTGCTCGAGCAAGTAAAGGCTTTTGATCCAGAGATAAAACTTTTTGCAGTAGATTTGCAGTGAATTCTCGGGGATCTTGATCCGCCTCTTTCCCTTCTGGAATACCCGCAATTCTTAGGTTCTGTCTTCTCTGGCGACCTTCCAATTCAGTAAACTTTTCAGTTATTTTGCCCAGTAGTTCAGTTAGACGTTAGTTTTCTCAGATAAGTTTTTCCGTAGTCTGAGCACTTGTTTCCGCTAGTTCTTCATGTCCTTTATGACTGACGTCTGTTGATTCAGTGCTTCCTCCACGGGATTCAGCCTTTCTTCAAGATCAGTTGCCACTTTTCTGATTTTAACATTTGTCTCTGCAGCTTGTTCAGTCAGTATTTCTGCAATTTCTTTCTTCAGTTTATCCGATGTATTCGTAGCCGTGGATTTAATTTCAAGCTTTAACTCCATCATCTCCTCCTTGATTTTTTTAATTTCTTCCTTAAAATTCATCTTCTTTAATTCTTCGTTCGTTTTTGCAAGTTCACTCTTTAGTTCCAGCTTTATTTCCTCCTTTAAGTCTGCAATTTCACTTGCAATAAAAGTTTTAAGATCTTCACCTTCCGATTTTTTCATTATTTTTTTCGACACATCTTCTTGGGATAGCGTCCTACCTGAGCCAGAGGTTTCAGTCGGGCCTTTTTACCGTTTTCTGCCTAGTAACCCGACTTTTCGGTTTATCCGAGGGGGGGCTGCGCTGCATAGACATAATAAGTCGCGCGCCTGATGACGTCACTCACGGCAGTCGGTACAAAAGCAGCAGGCAACAGGTAGGTCGTTTTCTCCCCGATTTTTCAGCGTTTTTTTCAAGGAGCTGGCTGGCATTGCTCTTTAGCCCGCCATAGCTCCACCGGAAGTCTCTCCAAAGGGCCCATTTCCTTGCCATACAGTTCAATGTGCTGGAGCATCTCAGCCGGTCAGGCAGCATCTAGGGAGGGAAACAGACAGACGATATTTTGCGTTGGGATCTCCTGCGGACTGACTGTGGAATGTTTTGGGTCGGGACCCTTCTTAAACTAGCCCTTGCGTTCTCTCTTGACTCCTTTAACGAGTCTGAAGAATGGGGCTGTCATTGTCAGATTATCTTATGTTTGATGCTTCATTATAAAGTGGATTCAGCTCGGAGACGATTTGCAGAATTTGGTCTCGTCTCTAGATGAGCCATCCCTGTGATGTCATCAACTTCAACCCAACATCTTTTGTTTCCTGTAAGTTGGTTGAGCTCCATGGGTCTGGTCGAGGCCCTCTCCACTCATTGACTAACTTATTTCCCCAGAAGCTAGCCTTCTGGGGAAAGTAGGAGGATAAGTGTCAGCAATCTTGTCATTGCGTGTTATGTGTTTATGATCTATTTGCAAGGTTGTGTGTAACCTGTTTAGGTGTGGAATATGTGTCATGTGTAGGGATAGAGTAAGTCAGTGAGTTGTACTCACCAGTGCGACTATTTGTAGGTGGCATTGGATCTGTGATGTCAACACATCTCTTGATCTCTGTACCTGTCTGGCATTTTTAAACTAAAGCTTTTGAAGGTGGAGCACAGGGAGCGGAGGAGCTTGATTGCCCCATTTAATTAATTAATTGTCATTTTTTAACTTTGGTAATTTCTTTTTTAATGTTAAAAATTCAGAAAATTACTAAATCTAGTTTTTGACCTTTTAGAGCCAGAATGAAAATACTGCTTATCACTACCATATGACCAAGTCTATCATCATGCAGGCTTGGATGGCTCCATTATCTGTGGACCTCTGAATGCAACTGATTTCTGAGCAGGATTGGCACAAAGTGCTGAGGTAGCTCAGCGGGTCGCGTAGCATCTCTGGAGAAAATGGATGGGTAATGTTTTGCGTTGGGACCCTTCTTCAGACTAAGCAATATTAGCAAATGACACTCTGGTCCAATGATACAAGGTCCAAGGTGTCGATCAATAATTCAATCCAATACAAGGTTTTAAGATAAACTGTGATGGCATTTTGAAATATTGATGTGTTAAACCCTTTGTTGGTTACACTGATCATAATCATACTTGTAAACATCCACTAGCATAGGAACTGAACATTCAAGGTCAAATAATTTGTGTGCATGGAGTCTTCTCAAGATATTAGGCGAAACTGTAATAGGATCGATTTGAACTAAAAGTAAAATCACTTTCATATCTGCCTGAAACCTTATAATCAATAATTCTTCAAGTGCAGGCCCAGCATTAACTATTGCAGAACATAGAGTAATATAACAGTGTAATGTTTATTTAATAAAGGGCACAAAAGTGCTGGAGTAACTCTGGAGAATCTCTGGAGAACATGATAGGCGATGTTTCAGTTTGAATCCTACTTCGAGTTTATAATAATAATTATTCAGATTCTGTTTAATTTCAATGAAAGTTTAACAAAAATTATGTTTTGTAACTTAAAGCAAGTTTGTTTGGTTTCGTCTTTCTCATTTGGTGTTGTTATTATTCAATGAAATAAAGATTTGTATACATCTGCAGTAAATGTTTTGTTCTGCGTCACAAGGTACAGGAAATACATTAAACGTGTGTATCTAAATGAGTAATCATAGGAATAACACATTTAAATTTGAATGAAATTATTCACTTAAAAGGCATTTATTACATTGTTTGTGCCTTGGGTATGAATTAGGTTTAGGTATTGTTAGGGTTTGTTTTTGCATGCTATCCAGGCAGATCAGGTAATACCATACATAAATGCAATCATGTCAAACTCACGCACAATAGGTAGCGCATCAGTTCCAGAGACTATCCAATTCTGCAATGTGGTAGAGGTGAATCGGACAGTACCCTTGCTTATGGAAGGACCATTCAGAAGCCTGATAACAGAGGGGAAGAAGCTGTTCTTGAGCCTGGTGGCACATTTTCTGACTGAAAGCCGGTGGAGGATTTTTGACTTGAGGACATGTGACATGAAGACAGTGGAGGATTTTTCTTCTCTTTTTAGTTGAGTTGGGTATTAATATATTTAAAACGCTCTTGCTTAATTTGTAGGCTTCACCGGCCTGTCACCTGCAGTGCATTGAACTGTAATTACGTTCCGGCATGTGGTAAATTGGGTGATGCAATCGAATTAAAACTCTGCAGTTACCTATATCTTAGGTTTAAAATGTATTATTAAGAACAGACTTTTTAACAGTTTAATTAATTAATAATACCGTGCGTTCTGGAACCCCAGTGGTATGTTGCATTATGAAATGAATAGCTGCACTAGCTAGAAAGATAGGACACCGAGTCATAAAGACACCCACTTCTTGGTTTGTAGTCCAAGACATAAGATGCAAACTGTTTGTATATTAGAAAGTTGATAGAACTGGTGACCACCCATATCTCCCAAAGTAGCAATTATTCACAGTGGAAAAACTGTGACTCAAGTTAGTTGAATGTGCTTCCTTGAAGAAAAAAAAAACAAAGTGCAGGAGGAACTTGGTGGGTCATGCAGCATTTGCAGAAGGAATGGACAGGTGACGTTTCAGGTCTGGAGCCTTCTTCCACCTACGTCCCTCCCTCCAGCTTTACGTCTCTCCCTTTTCTACTTCCCTGACATCCTTTGGTCTCCTTGCTCCCTCTAGCCATTGCCACGTACTCCACTCCCCCTCGCCTGTTTCCACCTATCACTTGCCAGACTTTGCCCCCCCCCCCCCCATTATGTTGGCATTCTGCCCCTTACTCCATTAATCTAGCCCCAACCCAGAATATCGTCTGTCATTCCCTCCAGCCTGACCTGCTGAGCCTCCAGCACTTTGTGTTTTACTCAAGATGACAGCACCTGCAATTTCTTGTGTCTGTGTGTGTTTTAAAACACAATAAGCAGAAATGAATTTGCAAAATTGTGATTGCCTTCAAATAATTTGGCTTTGTGCAAATTGATGAGAAGTGATATCACGCTCAATAGAATTTTACTACTCTTGATTTTTTTCCACAGCAATGGAAGATCAGTGACGTTGATCAGGTTCGATCCTGACGTTGGGTGCTGTCTGTGTGGAGTTTGCACATTCTCCCTGTGACCACGTGGGTTTTCTCCGGGTGCTCCGATTTCCTGCCACATCCCAAAGATGTGTGGATTTGTGGCCTTCTGTAAATTGCCCCCTGGTGCGTAGGGTGTGGATAAGAAAGTGGAATAACATAGAACTAGTGTGAATGAGTGATCGATGGTCAGCGTGGGCCAAAGTACCTGTTTTCATGCTGTATCTTTAAACGAAACTAAACCTGTTCTCAACAAGGTTAGCCAATCTCTGTGGAAAGATCACTTCAGATCATCCACTCAACTTGAGATGGCCTGAAAAAAATACTTTTTCCACTGATGCTGCGTATATTTCGGGTTTACCATGAGCCGAAGGACCAGTCTCCATGCTGTATCTTTTCATTCAATCAATAAAACTGTGACTGCCTCCAAACAGATTTCCTTTGTGCAAATTGATGGAAAGTAATATCGTACTCAGTAGAACCTTAGCATTCTCGATGCTGGGAAAACAATTTTTATTTTCACCACAATCTGTAAATTGTTTTCCAACAAATGAGATCTGATTTTTTTTTTCTGCAGGAACCTGCTGGATAAAGATACATTCTCAAAGTCTGACCCATGTGAGTATCAAACCTCTTGATTCATTGATTCATAGTTATGTTTTTTTGACTCAAAATGATTTTTCAAATGCTCTCGGCAGTACTCAAAGGTTAGTTGTAGATGATAGACCCTCAGGCATCATGTGTGGTTGCATTATCACCCATGACAGAAAGGGAGAGGAGGGGTAATTTGCGGGAGGTGGTGTTTGTTATGCAAAGCATTGGGGTTTATAATCAGCCTGACACCAATCAGACGTGTGGACGCAGCCCAGACCATCATGCAAACCAACCTCCCTGCCATTGACCCCTTCTACACTTCACGCTGCCTCGGCAAGGCCGCCAGCATTATCAAGGACGAGTCTCACCCTGGTCACTCCCTCCCCTCCCCTCTCCCATCAGGCAAGAGGTACACGTGTGAAAGCACAATTTTCCAGATGAAGGGAGTTTCTTCCCAGCTGTTATCAGGCAACTGAACCATCCTATAACCAACTAGAGAGTGGTTCTGACTTCTCATCTACCTCAATGGTGACACTTGGACTATCTTTAATCGGACTTTGCTGGCCTTTATCTTGCACTTAATGTTATTCCCGTTATCCTGCATTATGGACGGCCTGATTGTAATGTATAGTATTTTCACTGACTGATTAGCATGCAGCAAAAAGCTTTTCACTCTACCTCCGAACAGGGGACAATAAAATAAACTAAAGGGTCTCAAGCCAAACATCACCTATCCATGTTCCCCAGATATGCTGCCTGACCTGTTGAGTTACTCCAACACTGTTTCCTTTAGGTGGTGTATTGGGGCAGGACAGTATGAGGGACAATATTATTCAATCACCTTCTGAAGCTTTAAAATCCATTACTTTGAACATTCAGAGGAAGTAGCTGATCAAGAGAAAGTAGTAACAACATTTAAAAAACACAAAAAACTGACATGGTTGGAAACAAAGTTTGAATCTTTTATGCAAACTATAAGCTGGTCTAGGAATATACTGCTATGTAACATAAAGTGTTTGTGAAATGAACAGTTTGAATAGAGGCAAAGCACAAAGTGGTGGAGTAACTCCATGCAGTATCTGTGGGGTAATGGGTTTCGGGTAGGACCTTTCTTCGGACTTGGTTTAAATAGGAAGTTCAAGAGAGTTGATGTGGGTTTTTCTCGAAGAAATTGTAAGTAGTTTTCAAATAGTATTGCCATCAGAGGAAAAGAATCAATTACAAATCAGAACCTTTCCCCCAGGGGGGAACTAACCAACACTAGAGGGCGCAGCTCTAAAGTGAGAGGGGGAAGTTTTAATGGAGATGAGTGGGGCAATTTTTTTTTCTCTCAGTGGAGTGGTGGGTGCCTGGAACGCATTGCCAGTGGTGCTGGTGGAGACAGATAAGATAGTAGTGTTTAAGAGACTTTTAGATAGGCACATGGAAGTGTTGGGTTATGGACCAGGTGCCGGCAAGGAGATTACTTTATCTTGGCATCATGTTCAGCATGGGCATTGTGGGCTGAAGGGCCTGTCCCTGTGGCGTACTGTTCTACGTTCGACATTCTGAAAACTTTCACATTTCTAGCATTTGTAATCTTATTGGTTCAATGAAGAGTTAAAACTTGTAACAAAGTTTCAGGCAATATAATTTCAAGAGAAAACATACCTGGATCCTGCAAAATTATGAGCAAGGGTAAAGACCTAACTAAAATCAGTGATAAATCATGCATAATTTCAGTGCTTTAAAAAAAAAGTCATGAGATCAACAATCTTCTCTTTTCTTTGTCTTTTTACACTAATTTTAGCTTTATTCATTGGGTTTTGAGTATGGGTAAATCCTACGTCAAGTTGGAAAAGGGACAATGGGATTTGGGGGTCCTTGTGCATCAGTATATGAACGTAAGCATGCAGGTACAGCAGGCAGTGAAGAAAGTTTGCCTTTATAACAAGAGGAATTTAATACAGGAGTAAAGAGGTCCTTCTGCAGTTGTACAGAGCCCTAGTGAGACCACACCTGGAGTACTGTATGCAGTTTTGGCCCCCTAATTTGAGGAAGGACATTCTTGCTATTGAGGGAGTGCAGCGTAGGTTTACAAGGTTAATTCCCGGGATGGCGGGACTGTCATATGCTGAGAGAATGGAGCAGCTGGGCTTGTACACTCTGGAGTTTAGAAGGATGAGAGGGGATCCCATTGAAATATATAAGATTATTAAGGGTTTGGACATGCTAGAGGCAGGAAACATGTTCCCGATGTTGGGGGAGTCCAGAACCAGGGGCCACAGTTTAAGAATAAGGAGTAAGCCATTTAGAACGGAGATGAGGAAACACTTTTTCTCACAAAGAGTGGTGAGTCTGTGGAATTCTCTGCCTCAGAGGGCGGTGGAGGCAGGTTCTCTGGATGCTTTCAAGAGAGAGCTAGATAGGGCTCTTAAAAATAGCGGAGTCAAGGGATATGGGGAGAAGACTGGAACGGGGTACTGATTGGGGATGATCAGCCATGATCACATTGAATGGTGGTGCTGGCTCAAAGGGCCAAATGGCCTACTCCTGCACCTATTGTCTATTGTCTACTGCAGGATAGTCAAGGAACTTGCCAGCAAAGCTGGAATAGATTCATATATACAACCCATATACATTCATATACAGTGGCTTGCAAAGGTTTTCATACCCCTTGAACTTTTCCACATTTTGTCACGTTACAACCACAAACGTAAATGTATTTTATGTGATAGACCAACACAAAGTGGTGCATAATTGTGAAGTGGAAGGAAAATGATACATGGTTTCCAAATTTTATTACAAATAAAAAACTGAAAGGTGTGGCATGCAAAAGAATTCTGCCCCCCTGAGTCAATACTTTGTAGAACCACCTTTCGCTGCAATTACAGCTGCAAGTCTTTTGGGGTATGTCTCTACCAGCTTTGCACAGCTAGAGACTGAATTTTTTGCCCATTCTTCTTTGAAAAATAGCTCAAGCTCAGTCAGATTGGATGGAGAGCGTCTGTGAACAGCAATTTTCAAGTCTTGCCAGAGATTCTCAATTGGATTTAGGCCTGGACTTTGACTGGGCCATTCTATCACATGAATATGCTTTGATCTAAACCATCCCATTGTAGCTCTGGCTGTATGTTTAGGGTCGTTGTCCTGCTGGAAGGTGAACCTCCATCCCAGTCTCAAGTCTTTTGCAGACTCTAACAGGTTTCCTTCCAAGATTGCCCTGTATATGGCTCCATCCATCTTCCCATCACCTCTGACCAGCTTCCCTGTCCCTGCTGAAGAAAAGCATCCCCACAGCATGATGCTGCAACCACCATGTTTCACAGTGGGGATGGTGTGTTCAGGGTGATGTGCAGTGTTAGTTTTCCGCCACACATAGCGTTTTGCATTTAGGCCAAAAACTTCAATTTTGGTCTCATCAGACCAGAGCACCTTCCTCCACATGTTTGCTGTGTCCCCCACATGGCTTGTGGCAAACTGCAAATGAGACTTCTTATGGCTTTGTGTCAACAATGGCTTTCTTCTTGCCACTCTTCCATAAAGGCCCGATTTGTGGAGTGCACGACTAATAGTTGTCCTGTGGACAGATTCTCCCACCTGAGC
This sequence comes from Okamejei kenojei, assembly GCA_035221665.1. NCBI lineage: Eukaryota > Metazoa > Chordata > Chondrichthyes > Rajiformes > Rajidae > Okamejei > Okamejei kenojei. The sequence goes on along the minus strand of CM069154.1, from coordinate 22,475,137 downwards.
TGTGGATCTCTGCAGCTCCTCCAGAGTTACCATAGGGCTCTTGGCTGCTTCTCTGATCAATGCTCTCCTTGCCCGGCCTGTCAGTTTAGGTGGACGGCCATGGCTTGGTAGGTTTGCAGTTGTGCCATACTCTTTCCATTTTCGGATGATGGATTGAACAGTGCTCTGTGAGATGTTCAAAGCTTGGGATATTTTTTTATAACCTAACCCTGCTTTAAACTTCTCTACAACTTTATCCCTGACCTGTCTGGTGTGTTCCTTGGGCTTCATGATGCTGTTTGTTCACAAATGTTCTCTAACAAACATCTGAGGCCTTCACAGAACAGCTGTATTTATACTGAGATTAGATTACACACAAGTGGACTCTATTTACTAATTAGGTAACTTCTGAAGGCAATTGGTTGCACTGGATTTTATTTAGGGGTATCAGAGTAAAGGGGGCTGAATACTTTTGCACGCCACACTTTTCAGTTTTTTACTTGTAAAAAATTTGAAAACCATGTATCATTTTCCTTCCACTTCACAATTATGCGCCACTTTGTGTTGGTCTATCACATAAAATCCCAATAAAATACATTTACGTTTGTGGTTGTAACGTGACAAAATGTGGAAACGTTCAAGAGGTATGAAAACTTTTGCAAGCCACTGTATCTACAACAGATTTACAACAGTATTCCTAATTTCATCATTTGGGCACCATATCTGAGGAAGGATGTGCTGGCTCTGGAGAAGGTCCAGAGGAGGTTTACAAGAATGATCCCAGGAATGAGTAGGTTAACCTATAATGAGCATTTGTCGGCACAGCACCTGTATTCGCTGGGGTTTAGAAGAATGAGGGGGGGACCTCATTGAAACATACAGAATTGTGAAAGGCTTGGATAGAGTGGACGTGGAGAGGATGTTTCCACTAGTGGGCGAATCTTGGACTAGACATCATAGTCTTAGAATTAAAGGACGTTCTTTTAGGAAGGAGATGAGATGAAATGTGGGTGGTGAATCTATGGAATTCTTTGCCACAGAAGGCTGTGGAAGCTAAGTCAGTGGACATTTTTAAGGCGGGGATAGAGAGATTTTTGATTAGCACAGGTGTCGGAGGTTATGGGAAGAAGGCAGGAACTATATCAGCCATGATTGAATGACGGAGTAGACTTGTGGTCCAAATGGTCTAATTCTACTCCTCTCACTTATGACCTTATGATCATCCCATTCCTCCCCTCCCCATTGTCCCCTCCTTAAAGTGATGCCCAATACACTATGACAGTGTAATAGGGGCACATCGGATCAACTTTCTTTGTTGGGGATAGACATTGTGGGCCAAAAGGCCAGTTCCTGTGCTGTACTGTTCTATGTATGTTCTAATTTAAGTCTAGGTATTCAGACTCTATTTAGTTTGGAGCCTATTTGGAGGTTGTAGTGTTTAATAGCCTGATGGTTGCAGGGAAGAAGCTGCTCCCAAACCTGGATGTTACGGGTTTCAGGCCCCTGGACCTTCTTCCGGATAGCAGGAGTGAAATGAGAGCATGGCCAGGGTGGTGTGAGTCTCTGATGATGCTGGATGCTTTTTTGAGGTTTCAAAGACTTTATTGCTGAACGGGCTTGGTTCAAGGTTTACCTCAAGTTAATCAGGGTGACTTGGTGATCAGAGGAGTGCTTTATACACTGATCAAAACCTCGCACCTTGCAGATATCATCTCATTCTAATTTAAGTCTAGGTATTCAGACTGGCATCTTCATTAATGTTCTAATCTCGGCTTTCACCCCGACACGTGAATTTGTTTTCTAGATTTTTATTTAATTGGTTCAGTTTGCATTTTAAGAATTATAATCATTAATTTGACTTTTCCTCAAGGGAAGTGCTAATAGGGAGGAAAAAAAAGTTTAATGTCCTGCCTTGTCTTGGTGAAAACATTGCAGACTTAAAATCCCTCCATTACTAGAAATTTTAATTTATTGATACTCTTGTTATGTCGTGGGAGTGATTTTGTTTAGTTTACTTTTTAGAAAAGTTTAGAGATACAGCGCAGAAACAGGCCCTTCAGCCCAACAAGTCCGCGCCGACCACCCCGTACACTAGCACTATCCCACACGCTAGGGGCAATTTATAATCTTTACTGAAGCCAATTAACCTGCAAACCCACACGTCTTTCAGTGTGAGAGGAAACCGGAGCCACCGGAGAAAACCCACATGGTCACAGGGAGAACGTGCAAACTCCACGCACACAGCACCCGTAGTTGGGAACGCACTTGGGTCTCTGGTGCTGTGAGGCAGCAACTCTACCGCTGTGCCACCTTACTGATTTGTTGTGATGGGTTGGAAGTTTAATTGAAATGAATCAAAAGCCATAGCACTTTATTGCTCCATTAGCAGTTACAAACTCAGGGAAATTTGCACTCTGAAGGTTCCACTGCATCAGTGATCGTTTAAAGCTGAAACATGAATGATCAAACGGCTTTATTCATTCAACCCTTTTGTGTATTTTACTTTCATAAATGTCAGATCTTATTCACTGATTTATGTTTGGAGTTGGATTCCTGCTTTCACCACGTTTATTCTTCAAATTCATCCAGTTCTACACGACCCATTTCTGTAACATCTCTGATCCCCAACAGAAATTTAAATTTCGGACTATTTAATCATACAATTTAAATAATAAGCTCTCAAAGACACTTGCATGTGTTGTCTGCTGCCGTACATAATTGTGGACCATCTATCCTTTGATTAGCCAGGGCAGGAAGGCTAAAAATGATTTTAATCTTGAGTTCAAAGTGCTAACAGATTCAATTATCAGAGATATCTTGCTCGGGTAGACTACATCCGACCAAAACTGAACAGTGGACAGTATGTACAAATGTTTTGAAGCCCATTATGTTAATTTGCTGTGGAATTAATTTGTGTTCTGAAGAAGGGTCCCGACCCGAAACTTCATCTATCCATATTATCCAGAGATGCTGCCTGACCCGCTGAGTTACTCCAGCACTTTGTGTCTATCTATGTTATATTGTTGGTGTGGAACTTGCCCCTGATGGCTTGATAATATGTCAATTGAACTGTGTCATATTTTGGGAGCTCTAAGATGTAGCGTTAAGGGTGTGTCTTTCAAATTAAACTGCCTTCGTTGATCATAGAGGCACACTAGGTCCATGCCAACCAAGATGCTCCATCTAAGCTAGTCCCATTTGCCCACATTCAGCCCATATCCCTCTAAACCGCTCCCATCTGTGTACTTGTCCAAGTCTCTTTTTAAATGCTGTTATAGTTCCTGCCTCCCACTACCTCCTCCGGTAGCTCGTTCCATACACCCACTACCCTCTGGGGAAAAGAAGCTCCCCATCAGGTTCCCATTAAATTGTTTCCCCCTCACCTTATACCTATGTCCTCTGGTTCTTGATTCCCCTACCCTGGGTAAAAGTCTGTGCATTTGCCCTATTGATTCCCCTCATAATTGTCTACGCCTCTATAAAATCACCCCACCCCCCCCCCCCCTCCCCCGTTCTCCTGCACTCTAAGGAATAAAGTCCTAGCCTGGCCTAACCCACCTCTCCCTATAGGTCAGGCCCTTGTGCCCAAATCTTCCAGCTAAATAACATCCTATCTATAGCAGGGTGACCAAAACTGATAACACGACCCCAAATGCGGTCTTGCTAATGCCAGGTACAACTGTAACATAGCTTCTATACACTTACAGTGAGATGATATCTGCAAGGTGCGAGGTTTTGATCAGTGTAAAAAGCACCCCTCTGATCACCAAGTCACCCTGATTAACTTGAGGTAAACCTTGAACCAAGCCCGTTCAGCAATAAAGTCTTTGAAACATCAAAAAAGCAGCCAGCATCATCAGAGACTCACACCACCCTGGCCACGCTCTCATTTCACTCCTGCCATCGGGAAGAAGGTCCAGGGGCCTGAAACCCGTAACATCCAGGTTTGGGAGCAGCTTCTTCCCTGCAACCATCAGGCTATTAAACACTACAACCTCCAAATAGGCTCCAAACTATATAGACTTGGGCGCGTTAGTTTTGACTTTGCACTACTATTGTTTATTTATTTGTCTGTTTGTTTTTATATATATACCAAACCTTTTTGTTTATGATGAGCTTTGTAGAGTTCTATGTTTCCGTATCTGTCGTTCTGCTGCAAGTTAGAATTTCATTGTTCCATTTCGTTACATGTGACAATAAAACATGCTTGACTCTTGATCTGCTTCCAACCCACTTCCCTGAGGATTGTGACATATTCCCCGGCCAGACAGACTTGAACAACCTTGGACTGTTTTCCCTGGGTGGAAATGTCAAAGACCAAAGAGCATAGCTTTATGGTAAAAGGGGGAAAGTTTAAAGATGTGTGGGGTAGGTTTTTTTTTTTCTCCACAGAGGGTGGTTGGTGCTTGGAACGTGCTGCCGGGGGTGGTGGGGGATGCAGATGGGGTATGGGGTTTGAGAGACTTTTAGATAGGCACATGGATATGGATTATGTGCAAGCAGATAAGGAAGAGTTGGTCTTGGCGTCATGACCAGCACACACATTGTGGGCCGAAGGGCCTGTTCCTGTCTGTACTATTCTCGGTCAACCATCTTGATACTGAGAATGACTTTTGTTGTGATGCGCAGGAAAGGTAAACTTGTGATGTAATCTTGGCAACAATATTCAGGGTAAATTTCTGCTTGCTGACTTGGACGATTGTTAAAGCAGACTATGCAGGCGTACTTTCTTGCCTTTTGTGATTAATACCTCTTTTTTCTTTGACAGTGTGTGTTCTATATGTCCAAGGGATTGAGACCATTCAATGGAGGGAGGTAAGTGAGAGGTTGTCCTCGTTAATTAAGTTACCTGATTAGTATTTAATTGATTCATTAATTGAAAGATACAGCATGGAACCAGTCCATACCGATCACCCGTTGACATTAGTTTTATGTTAGCCCACTTTCATATCCACTCCCTACAAACTATTTACAGAGACCAATTAACCGACAAACCCGCAGCTCTGGGAAACTCTTGCACCTGGAGGAAACCCTCGCGGTCACACTACACACAGACAGCACCCGAGGTGAGGATCAAACTCTGGTCTCTGGAGCTGTGAGACAGCGAATGTGTCACTGTGCTGCCCGTTATGCTCTTCCCCAGATTTGTTTCGCCTCTGCGCCATTCTATTGTACCCCTGTTGGTTCACAATTCCTTCAGCTGAATGTCTGAACATGGGTCCTGACCCGAAATGTCACCTCTCCATGTCCTCCAGAGGTGCTGCCTGACCCCCTGAGTTACTCTGCCGTCCAGCGATCACCCCATACACTAGCACTATCCTACACACACTCGGGACAATTCACAATTTTACAGAAGCCAGTTAACCTACAAACCTGCACGTCTCTCAAGTGTGGGAGGAAACTGGAGCACCCGGATAAAACCCACGCGGTCATGGAGAACGTATAACCTGCGAACAGACAGCACATTGTCCGGATCGAATGAATGAATGATATCCGGGTCTCTGGCTCTGTATGGCAGCAACTAATGCTGCACCACTATGCCACCCTGTCCCACTTGATCCTCCAACACTTTTTGCTCAAGATTTCAGCATCTTCAGATCCTTGTTTCTACAAATATGGAATAAAGTTGCTTCAGAATTGGGATTTTCTTTCTACTGATTGAACGATAGCTGCATGCTGTAAACAATATGATTTTAATGTAAGTTCTCACCCTTGGCCTCTACAACGATGAGAACATCCTGGATGTGCCAAAGATTAAACGCAGTTGAATACCAGATCTGGTATTCGGAGCTGATCTAACCAACCAAATATTGACAAGGAGACACGAGGAACTGCAGATGCTGGAATCTTGAGCAAAACACAAAGTGCTGGAGGACTAGTGGGTCAGGCAGCATCTTTGGAGGGAATGGACAGACGACGTTTTGGGTCAGGGCGCTTCAGAATCCTTCCGGATCACTCTGAGAAGATTTCCAACCTGAATTGTCGTCTGTCCATTCCCTCCCCAGATGCTGCCTGACCTGCTGATTTCCTCCAGCACTTTGTGTTTTGCTCAGTACTGACAAGAGTTGAGTCAGTGTGGTCTTCTGAAATTGGGGGCTTCCTGATTTACATTAACGGGCCAACAAGGGCGGGGTAATGGTGCAGTGATAGAGTTGCTGCCTTACAGCGCCAGAGACACAGGTTCGATCCTGACTACGGGTGCTGCCTGTATGGAGTGTGTATGTTCTCCCTATAACTGCGTGGTGTTTTCTCCTGGTGCCACGGTTTCCTCCCAAACTCCAAAGATGTGCAGGTTTGTAGGTTAATTGGCTTCTGTACATTGTCCCCTAGTGTGTAGGATAGTGTTAATGCATGGGGAGTCAGTGGGTCCAAGAGCTTGTTTCCACGCTATGTCTCTAAACTAAACTAAGATCTGAAGGTGGATAAAAATGAAGAAGGCCCTTTTAAAATGTCAAGTTCCTCGCATAAGTTTAAGTTGTAATTTTATGTCCACCCTGATTTCTGCTGCCTGAAGAAGGGTCCCGATGCAAAGCTTCATCTATCCATGTTCTCCAGAGGAGCTGCCCTCACCCACTGAGTTACACCAACATATTGCGCCTTTTTTTGTATACCAGCATCTGCAGTTCCTCGTGCCTACATTGCAGTAATTCTTACCATCCAAAGGCAGTTTCTAGATTCAGGATTAAAACGTGTGGCCTTTTGTTGAAGAATCATTGCTTTACTCACCAAAGGAAGTGCTGAGAAAAGCCCTTGCAGTGCAGATGTAAACGTGCGTGGGCATCAAATGTATAAAAAATAAAAACACTTTTTTTGTAAAAGGAATAACTAATGAAAAGAAATTTAAGTGGGAGTAAAATTGTTATTTTTAGGACTCAGAAAATTGAGAGGGCTGTAGATCTGGCAGGCATTGAATAAATGCAAATGTATAGAACCGAGGTGAGAATGCTGAGAAGCTAGATACTAAAAGAACAATTCTTGCAAAAAACAGGTGGGGTGGGCGGGTGATAGGCAGATGGATGGAATAAGTGGCAGGCAAGAGATGGAAAAGAGACCAAAGTGTGTCGGATAAAGCAGCATGGCTACGATCCTGACTATGGGTGCTGTCTGTACCGAGTTTGTACCTTCTCCCTGCGATGGCTTGGATTTTCTCCGCTTTCCTCCCACACTCAAGACGTGCAGGCTTGCAGGTTGATTGGCTTCAGTAAAGATTGTAAATTGTTCCTAGTGTGTAGGATAGTGCTCGTGTGCAGGGATCGTTGGTCAGCATGGGCTCGGTGGGCCAAAGGGCCTGCATCTCTGCTGTATCTCCAAACTAAATTAGTAAGGAGAGAAGAGGAGTAGTGTAATGTAAAGCCAGAGTTATGGCTGGGAGAGGAAGGAGGGGGGCAGTATAGTCAAATAAATGGGTATGTATTGGGGTGGGGGATGCACACAAAAAGGAGAAGGGGGGGGGGAGGTTTACATTAAAAATTGATAGTTCAATGTTCATACCTTTTGGGTTGCAAGCTACACCCAAGCAGGATATAAGGTGCTGTTCCTCCAGTTTGTATGTGGCCTCACTTTGGCAATGGAGGAGGCCCAGGACAGAAAGGTCGCTGTGGGAATGTGGAGGAGAAAGTGAGACAGATTGTACTGGTTGGACTGGAGAGAGAACATTGATTATTTTATAATGGCTGTAAATCAAAAGCACTGCAAAAAACTGGAAGATTGAATTAAAAAATTGGAATTGAGTATCAGAGTCAGGAAGTCATGATGCAGCTCTCGGTTAGGCATCTCCAAAAACTCTTGCCAGCTGGATTGCATAAGTAATGAGTTTCTTTATTAAGTACGTAGCCTTAAGTACTGTATTTGCTGCCAGTAAGGGTAAACAATTGACATAGAAGTTAGCCATTTAATGGATAAGTCGTTAGTGGGAATTAAGCTCATTTCCAATTCAACCACATTTATTCCATTTAACCACATTTCAGATTATTTCCACAAATCACAACCTTTGCTTGAGCACAATATAGAGTGCTGGCAGGCATTTTGGTTCAATCTCCAATTTATTCCCAATTTTTGTGGAGCAATGTAGAATATCAGGGACAAGCTGACTCACCCCGAACAAATGGGGCTAGCACACAATGCTGACATGTTGGCATGGATAAGGTGGACCGAAGGGCCCTATTTCCATGCTTAGTTTAGAGATATAGTGTGGAAACAGGCCTTTAGAGTTCACGCCGACCAACGATCACCGGTTCACCAGTTCAATCCTGCACACTCGGGACAATTTACAGAAACCAATTAACCCACAAACCTGAATGTTTTTGGAATGTGGGAGGAACTGGAGCACCCGGAGAAAACCCACGTGGTCACAGGAAGAATGTACACACTTTGTACAGCCAGCACTCGCAATCAGGACAGAATCTGGGTCTCTGGCGAGGTGAGGCAGCAACTCTACCGCTGTGCCACCCTAATCAATATTCTATTGCTTTTTCAGATTGAAGTGGTTGGCTAAACTAATCAGTTTAGCAATAAACTCGGCACTTAAGTTTACCATTCCAACAATATAGATTGACAGAACACATAAAAGCCAACTTCAGTCAACAAATAAAGGCTCTTTGGCAACCTATTGATATTTCAAATGAAGAATGATCAATACGCAACGGCGCAGCGGGTAGAACCGCTGCCTCACGGTACCAGAGACCCGGATTCAATGTTGACCTTGGGTGCTGTCTGTGTGGAGTTTGCACATTCTCACTGTGGCAGCCTGTATTTCCTCCCACATCCCAAGGACGTGCATATTTGTAGGTCATTTAGCCTCTGTAGGTAGCCCCTAATGTGTAGCGAATAGATGACAAAATGGGATAACGTCAAACTAGTGTGCACGGGTGATCGATGGTCGTCACGGACTCAGTGGGCCAAAGGGCCTGTTTCCACGTAGTATCTCTAAAAACGAACTAAAGCCTAAATTGTATGCAGCAGGGATGTTCTGTCAGATGTTGACAAGCTGTTGTTTACAGTGAGATCCATGCGGTGAAATGAGTGAAATTCTTGTCCCCACTTTATCTAGCTGCAGATAATTTGCCTGCTTGGATTGGCAATGAAGATGCACTAGATTTGTCTCGCAGCTGTGTACTCCATAGGTGGTTGGACAGCCAGAGTTGGAGCTGGTCACCATGTAGGCTAGATGCAGCGTGAAAACGCCCATTATACTGACGTTTGTGAAGAAACCAAAGTCTGCAGCTGTTCTATGTTTGACTCGGGAACTTCATTGTTTTTTTAGCCTGAAAGACGATGCGTTCGACAGTGGTTGGTGACCAGATAGGTTTTCATATTTCTGTAACCTGTCATTTCCCTTGCAACCCGGTCAACTCCTTATCTCGCCCACCGTCCTTCGTTGCGATGATGTTGCATTCATGCTTACTTTGGTTTAGAGATACAGTGTGGAAATGGGCCCTTCGGCCCACCGAGTCTGTGCCGACCAGCGATCACCCCGTGTACTAGCACTGTCCCTTGCACCAGGGGCAATTTGCAGAAGCCAATTAAGGCGGCACGTTGGCGCAGCGGAAGAGTTGCTGCCTTGCAGACCCGGAGACCAGTGTTCGATCCCGACTACGGGTGCGATCCCGACTATGCTCTCCCTGTGACGGCATAGGTTTTCGCTGTGATTTTCGGTTTACTCCCACACGGTTCATTGGCTTGGTATAGCTGCAAATTGTCCCGAGTGTGTGTAGGATAGTGTTAGTGTGCAGGACTCGCTGGTCGGAGCAGACTCAGTGGGCCGAAGGGCCTGTTTCTGCGCTGTGTCACTAAACTAAATTAACCTACTGCGCAAACCTGGTTGTCTTTGGATGGAATTTCACTGGAAAATTACTGATATTCGTGCCATGGAAAAGCATTGCCCGTCCGCCAGGATGTGCATCCATTTCTTGCACTTCCGCTCGACTCTTTTCACCCTCATTCCTCCCTCTGGCTTCACATTTCACGCCTCTTCTCTTATCTCAGCCTTTAGCCTTTTCATCTCTAGCCTTTGGCCAACAACCTGCTGTTACAAGGGAACAGGTGCCAGGACCTGACTAGTAGAACAGAAAGGGGGGGGGGGGGGGGGAATAGGGGGAGGTGAGGAGTGGGGGATAGAGGGATAGGAGGGGGTAGGGAGGGGAGAGGAGTTATGGAGGGAGGGAGGGAGTGACAAGGGCAGGGTAAAAAAGAGAGATAGAGATAGGTGAGGGAGGAGAGGGGAAAGGAAAGTGAGGGTATAGAGGAGGGGGAGCGAGTGCTAGGGATGAGAAATGAGCTGCGCCTGTGCAGTTGGGGGCTATGGGCGAGTGGTGGATTATTGCGTTAGGGGTCCAGGCCTTCTGTGTGACAGGGGCCCAACTTAGTCTAGTATATACATGTGCGGTTTCAGATCCACCACCGTTGTTCTGACAACTGGTGGTCCGACGCCTCATTAAAATCAGACACAAATACGAGAGTGCACTTGAAATTCCACCAACAGAAGTTCCCCGTAAACGTGGCGCCTAGGCCGGGTGAGGCTGCCGATCTCAACCTCATCAGGACTTCTGCGGCCGATCGGCGGGTCGATTTTGCCCACTGCCGCCGGGGCTCTGGAACTCCGTCCCGGCCGGAGCCGGCAGATTCGTCCCCGTAGCCGACTTCCGAGGCCGAATTAGCGGGCCGATACCTCAGCGCCCGCCGAGCACGTGACCTCTGTTGGTCCGGCAAAACGGATAATAGTGGAACCAAGGGTGCCGGAAAATCGATGGTGGACCTGTAGTTTTATATTTTGTAAACCAGCATCCTCAGCTCCTTGTGTTTGCAATTTACTTTGCAAGGTTTTATGGATGCAATGAACTGCAAGTTTGTTGATTAGTTACAACTGCGGGGAATTAACTTGTTATATTAATCACTCCTGTTTACATTTAAATGGGTGCTAATCAGCTGATTGTACTTGTTAAGTCGTTTAAAAGCAAGATTGAAATGATCAACATTTAAAATAACTCTACCTGCTCCACTCCTCCACTCACCTTGGATCCAGCTGCTGTGAGCAGTAATTTGCTCTGGGGACTAAACTCATGGACCTGCACCTTGGTCAGCTTTAGTTTATTATTGTCAAATGTACTGAGGTACAGTGAAAAACTCTTGTTTGTGCGCTATCAAGTCAAAGGAAAGTCTTCTTCTTCTTTCGTGTGGCGTGCACAGCCTAACGTTGTTGGACAACTTGTTCTATTTGATCTTCCGTTTGTGCGCGTCGAGTTGATTGCATTAGTCGAAACAGGGCGGACCACGTGAAGGTTGCAATCTCCCACCCCAAAGGAAAGACTCCACATGAAAACAATCAAGCCATCCACAGCGCACGGATAAAGGATAAAGGGGACAACATTTAGTGCAAGGGAATGTCTGAGGATGACCATGGTCGCAAATGCCCAGGTTTAGATTTATTATTGTCACTTGTACTGAGGTACAGTGAAAAACTGTTTTATACGATACTATGCTATATACTATGCAGATATACCATGCAGTCAATACTATGCTATGCTATATACTATGCATATATACAGTCAAGTCAACTCTAGAGCAAAGGGGAAAATGGGGTACAGAATATAGTTCTTAGCATTGTAGCGTGACAGGTTTAAATTAGTTTTGAAACGGGCCCTTCGACCCACCAAGTTCGCTCCAACCAGCAATCCCCGTACACAAGCAATAACTTGGGGACAGTTCCAGAGACAAATTCCAATGTCCACAATGGCGTAGAGGTGCATCGGACAGTATCCTAGTTTATGGAAGGCCCGTTCAGAAACCTAATAACGGGGGAACAAGCTGTTCCTGAATCTAGTGGTGGTGCGTGCTTGTGAGTTGCTGTATCTTCTGGGGAGGAAGATTGCAACCTTCACGTGGTCCGTCCTGTTTTGACTAATGTAATCAACTCGACGTGCACAAACAGAAGATCAAATACAACAAGTTGTCGTACAACTTTAGGCTGTGCACGCCACACGAAAGGAGAAGAAGCTGTATCTTCTGCCGTTGCAAAGATTTTCCGTTGGCAGGATTCACAAACTATTGGGAGATCTAATGGACTATCTGTGCACGATTTAAACATTAATTTCTCACCAACCTGGACCCACTCTACTTGGAAGGAAGGGAACCCAGACCACACTGTGTGCGGCGACCCACTGAAATGACCAGTGGAGTACTGTGTCCAGTTTGGGCCACCTCCTGCTGTAGGAAGGGTGTCATTAATCTGGAGAGAGTGCAGAGAAGATTTACAAGGATGTTGCCAGGACGAGGGCCAGAGCTGCAGGGAGAAGTTGGGCTGACTAGAAGTTTATTCCATGTAGGAAGGAACTGCAGGTGCTGTTTTAAACCGAAGATAGACACAAAATGCTGGAGTAACTCAGCGGGACAGGCAGCATCTCTGGAGAGAAGGAATGGGTGACGTTTTGGGTCGGGACCCTTCTTCAGACAAACTAGTCTGTGCAGTATAACAGGCAAAGGGCCTATTTCCGGGCTGTATGACTGTATATTACTTCATTAATTGAAAGTTAGAGCATGGAAACCGGCCCTTCGGCCCACCGAGTCCATGCTGACCATTGATGATCCATTCACGCCAGTTCTCTGTTTCCCACTTTTTCATCCACTCCCTGCACACTGAGGGCAGTTTACAGATGCCAATTAACTTACACACCTGCACATTGCTGGGATACAGGAGGAAACTGGGGCACCCGAAGGAAACCAGCGCAGTCACAGGGTGAACGTTCAAGCTCCATACAGACAGCACCCGTAGTCAGGATCGAACCTGGGTCTCTGGTGCTGTGAGGCAGCGGCTCGACCCGCTGCGCCACTGTGCCAGCCCCAGCTCCTCTAGTGCAGCTGTAGTTCATGAAAATGAAATGTGGTATCTTGTGGCGCTCGAGGAAGCTGCCTTCGTTGTCATGGAAATACTTTGACACTTCAGGCAGTAAGCCTTTGCGAAATATATAAATTCCAGTCCAACACCAACTATTGATGATCTTTTCAAGAGGAATCAGCGGGGCACCATGGCCTTGAAATTTTATCACTTCATTCAGCATTTTTGCACTGTTATTCCTCGTATTTCTTTAGCAGGGAAAGAAGCTATCAGGTTTATTGTGTCGTTGTTAACTGTGAAAGGATCTTTGCCTGTCTGATTCTCCCAGTTACTTCCCTGCGTCATACTGTCTCTTGCACCTTCATCATCTGCCTTGGATATGAATTAATTTTATTCATATATTGTATGATTTGACTGGATAGCATGCCAAGTTTATTAGTGTATCTTGGTACACATAGAAAATAGAATAGTACTGAAGGGTCTCGACCCGAAACGTCACCAATTCCTTTTCTCCAGAGATGCTGTCTGACTCGCTGAGTTTCTCCAGTTTCATGTGTCTATCTATAGAATAATACAACACAGGAACTGGCCCTTCAAACTGTAGGGAGAGGTTGAGCAGGCTTTATGAGCTTGGAGCCCACAAGGATGAGGGGTGATCTTCTAGAGGTGTTTAAGATCATGAGGGGAATAGATCGGATGAATGCACAATCTTTTACCCAGAGTAGGGGAATCAAGATCCAGAGAACATAGGTTTAATGTGAGGGGGGGGAACGATTTGATAGGAACCCGAGGGGTAACTTTGTTTACACAAAGGTTGGTGGGAGTGTATGGAACGAGGAGGTAGTCGAGGCAGGTGCTATCGCGACATTTAAGAAACATTTAGACAGGCACATGGATAGGAGAGGTGTCGAGGGATATGTGCCAAATGCAGGCAGGTGAGACTAGTGTAGATGGGGCATGCTGGTCAGTGTGGGGAAGTTGGACACTATAGGACGTGACAACAATAAACCAATTCCAATGATTCTTCTGATCCTGCCTGTGCCAGGACTAATTTACTGCAATCAAATTATCTACCAACATGTCTCGAGGAGACACAAGGAACTGCAGATGCTGGTTTACATAAAAAGGCAGAAAGTGCTGGAGTAACTCAGCGAGTCAGGCAGCATTGCTGGAGTGCATGGATAGGTGACGTTTTGGGTCAGGACTGTGCTTCAGGTTGAGCGTATGTCTCTCGGATGTGGGAGGAAATTGGATGGTGAGGGGAAACCTACCTACTGTGGGAACTGTACTCTAAATGGGGGGGCAACTGATAGATTAATGAAGGTGCAGGAAATATACAGAACTGGTTACAGCGAAAACAGATATTCCTGAAAGTTTGTAGTACAGCACGACAAGTGTCTTGTCAAAGTACAGGTTTACCACCGATTATCCAGCACCCTTGGTTCCGGAGCCTTGCCGTATTACCGGACCAACATAGGTCATGGTCTTGGGGAAGTTGGCTACTGGAGCGGATCACCCGGCTCCGTCTGGGCTGGAGTTCCACAGCCCCGGCCGCAGTTGTCAAATTCGAACGCCGATCGGCCACGGAAGTCCCGACGAGGTCGCGATCAGCTGCCTCACCCGGCCTAGGCACCATATTTTGGAGGGAATTTCCTGGCGGGGATTTTGTCCGGATTAAAGGAAGGGTCCAGACCACCACTTGCCGGAAAATCGGTGGAAGACCCACTCTGAAACGTCGCCAATCCATTTCCCTCCACAGATGCTGCCTGACCCACTGAGTTTCCCCCAGTACTTTGTGCTTTGCTCAAGATTCCAGCATCTGCAGTTCCTTGTGCCTCCCAAGTATTTTAGCTGGGGTGGGCACTAACTCGAGGTTTCACAAGCTGGAGAAAACCAACAACTCATGCTTGGAAAATCTAGAGAGGAGTTAATAAATGTCCAGGCCACTCGTTAATCAAAGATGTTTGTGGGCAAGTATCACCGGCACTTAAAATGTAAGATCCTGGGGACCTGCAGGAGGCACGGCCTCAAAAAGGCAGCCAGCATCAATAAGGACCCACACCACCTACTGCAGTCATGGTGGGTCAGTGGTGAAGCTGCTGCCTTGCAGCGCTGGAGACCTGGGTTCAATCCCGACTACGGGTGCTGTTTGTACGTTCTTCCCGTGACCATGTGGGTTTGCTCCGAGATCTTTGGTTTCCTTCCACATTTCAAAGACCTACAGGTATGTAGGTTACTAATTGGCTTGGTGTATGTGTAAACCCTTCTTCAGACCCGAAACATTGCCTATTTCCTTCGCTCCATAGATGCTGCCTCACCCGCTGAATTTCTCCAGCATTTTTGTCTACCTTCGATTTTCCAGCATCTGCAGTTCCTTCTTGAACATGAAATATTCAGAGCTCGTTTGGAATTAGTTGTTGGCATCTGAACAGCTCGGAGTCCAACTGCTAATGTGTACTTGAGTGAAAACTGTTGACCTATGGTTATTGGCGATGCACTTGATGGAATGTCACACAATTCCCGTGAAATGTGCAAATGCATTTGATTGCATCGTGCTCCAGTGCTTAATGTTTTTATATTGTTGTTGAGATCATGCTCTGATGAAAATGGGTGGTGAATCTGCGGCAGTCATTACTGTGGACATGGGCGGAAAATCTGTCTGGAGACCGCGGGCTCTGTGATGATAAAGTCCTGCAAGCACCCACAGTTGGAGCTCCGAGGTCGACCCCTGGCAAAGGGATCGTGGGCTCCACGAAGTCCCATTGGCTCCCCGTGGTGGAGCTCTCAAAAGTCGGTCTCCAGCATAGGTTGCCATCTTCTCGGTTAGGCTGCAGTGCAGACGGATATGCAATACGGAAAAAAAATGCGTCTCTGTCGAGTTAAAAGATTGAAAAGGTTTCCCCCAAATCACCCCCCCCCAGTGGTTAAGGTCTGATTCAGCCTGTTCAGGATACATTAAAATTCCCGCCAGTTGTCGGTCATGAACTAACAATTTTTTATTTAAATTATATATCGGTATCTCCTTATTCTATATGTAAATGATTTGCAAATTGTGCCAATTAACAAACCAGTAATTACAAAAATAGTTCTAATTAACTAATTGTATATTTGCAGCTGAGAGCTGCATAAACGATTGATAGAAAATCGATGAGAATAAGTTGAGGTCTAGTTCTTCACAAAACGTGAAGGAAAGAACTGCAGATGCTGGTTTACACTAAAGATAGACACAAAATGTTGGAGTAACTCAGCGGCTCAGGCAGCATCTCTGGAGAAAAGTAATAGGTGACGTTTTGGGTCGAGACCCTTCTTCAGACTGAGAGTCGGGGGAGAGGAAAACTTGAGATGTGAAACGTTACAAAGAACAAATGAATGAAAGATATGGAAAAGGACAGATCAAAGCCAGCACCGATGATCAAGGAAAGGTTGAGCCCACAATGGTCTATTGTTGGCTGTGGAGAGGTGATAATGAGTGGATATAAACAGTGAAACTCAGCAGGACGACAGTGAGACTAGTACGTCACGATCCGAAGCGTCACCGATTCCTTTTTTCCAGAGATGCTGCCTGAGCCGCTGAGTTACTCCGGCACTTTGTGTCTACTCAAAATATCGTTGACATTTAATTGCTTCGATGGTTCTTGCTGAGGCATCTTAGCAAACCACTTAGCATCATCCTAGGACAAGTGTCCACGACCAGCTTTCCAGAGTGAGGAAGTGTTGGCAAAATTTACCGTGTCGTCAAAGATGACAAGAGAGAGTCGGGAGGCAGCACACGTGGCGCAACGGTGGAGTTGCTGCCTCACAGCGCCAGAGACCTGGGTTTGATCCTGACTATGAGTGTTGTCTGTCCAGAGTTTGTACATTCCCCCCCGTGACAGCATGGGTTTTCTCCGAGTGCTCTGGTAAGATGTACAGGTTTGTAAGTTAATTAGCTTCGGTAAAAGTTGTAAATTGTCCCTAGTGATTAGGGCTAGGATAGTGCTAGCGTACTGGGTGGTCGGTGGGCCAAAGGGCCCGTTTCCACACTGTACCCTTAAACTAAAGTATAAAGTGCTTAATCATCATATGTACCAAAAACAGAACAACAAAATTCTTACCTGCAGCAGCATAACAGGCCTATAAACATAGTAAACAAAAAAAGTTCAATAAATTAAAAAAAAAAAACGATTTGGGCAACAAAAGCTCAAAGTCCCTAGTGCAACCAAAACAGTTCATGGTTTGTAGGCGTTTGTAATGTTCAAGAGCCTGATGGTTGTTGGGAAGAAGCTGTTCATGAACCTGGAGGTCACTGTTTTCAGGCTCCTGTACCTTCCTCCTGATGGCAGGAGTGAAATGAGAGTGTGACCAGGGTGGTGTGGGTCCTTGATGATGCTGGCTGCCTTTTTTGAGGCAATACCTCCTGCAGATCCCTTTGATGGTGGGGAGGGCAATACCTGCGATGGGCCGGGCAGTGTCCACCGCTTTTTGTAATCTCCTTCATTCCTGGGTGTTTGAGATGCCGAACCAGGCCGTGAAGCGAACGGGTCAATGTGCTCTCCACTGAACATGTGTGTAGAGGTTCAAGAGAGCGTTTGTCAACAGAAGTGAGTTTTCACATAAGTAGTACAGGTCCACCACCGATTTTCCAGCAACTGGTGGTCTGGCACCTCCTTAAATTCGGACTAAATTACAAAAGTGCCTTTGACATCTCCCCCACCCCTCCCTCCCCTCCCTCCCTGGAAGTCCACCAGTAAACGTGGTGCCTAGGCTGGGTGCCGGACCTATCTGTTGGTCCGGCAAAACAGATAATCCAGAAAAGCTCTGGAACCAAGGGTGCCGGAGGTTCGATGGTGGGCCTATATTAAATTTTCCTGTACAAAGTGCAGGAGGAACACAAATAGGCAGTAACTGTAGAGGGAATGGACAGGCAATGTTCCAAGTCAGCACCCTTCTTCAGGCTGGTTGGAGGATGAAAGCATCAGGAACTTGAACCTGTTGCCAGTGTTGATGGAACAGAGCACCAAATGTTAAACAGTGCATTCTTTCATAGGCTTTAAAACCTGTCACAAGCAACCGGAGGAACTAATGCTATTGCATTTCCTTGCAGTTTGGAAGAACGGAAGTGATCGACAACACCTTGAACCCAGATTTTGTACGAAAGTTCATCCTCGATTATTTCTTTGAAGAACGGCAGAATCTGCGATTTGACTTGTAAGTTTGACCTTTGCTGATTTTGAGTAGATGGTTCTTCAAGCTTCTTGTGGCGAAGATACGTGAAAAGTGGTGCATGTCAAATGAAGGCACACTCGTCATTCAAATATTTATGACCCTCATTCTTTCAGACTCTTTGTTTTGTTATTCGTAAATTAGGTCCAGTGGATACAGCTAACCTATCCAAAAAAGTACACTTAATGGCCTGGGAGAGGGAAATGTGAAGATAATTTATGTTTATTTAAAGTAATTGAGTTAATGAAAACATAGTTAATTGTTTTAATATTCAAATTCACTTTCCAAGCTGGAAAGGGTGCAGGAACAAGAGGATTTCAGTATAGGAGTAAAGAGGTTCTTCTGCAGTTGTATAGGGCCCTGGTGAGACCACATCTGGAGTATTGTGTACAGTTTTGGTCTCTTAATTTGAGGAAGAACATCCTTGTGATTGAGGCAGTGCAGCGTAGGTTCACAAGATTGATCCCTGGGATGGCGGGACTGTTATATGAGGAGAGATTGAAAAGACTAGGCTTGTATTCACTGGAGTTTAGAAGGATGAGGGGGAATCTTATAGAAACATATACAATTATAAAAGGACTGGACAAGCTAGATGCAGGAAAAATGTTCCCAATGTTGGGTGAGTCCAGAACCAGGGGCCACAGTCTTAGAATAAAGGGGAGGTCATTTAAGACTGAGGTGAGAAAAAAGGTTTTCACCCAGAGAGTTGTGAATTTGTGGAATTCCCTGCCACAGAGGGCAGTGGAGGCCAAGTCACTGGATGGATTTAAGAGAGAGTTAGATAGAGCTCTAGGGGCTAGTGGAGTCAAGGGATATGGGGAGAAGGCTGGCACGGGTTATTGATAGGAGACGATCAGCCATGATCACAATGAATGGCGGTGCTGGCCAGAAGGGCCGAATGGCCTCCTCCTGCACCTATTTTCTATGTTTCTATGAAAGATTCATGAGGATGTTGCTAGGATTAGAAGGCCTGAGCTACAGGGAGAGGTTGGGCACTTTATTCCTTCGAGTGTGGGAGGATGAGGGGTGTTCTTATAGAGGTGTACAAAACCGTGATTGGGATAGACAGGGTGAATGCATAGAGACATTTACCCAGCGTAGATGAATCAAGAACCAGAGGATCCAGGTTTGAGGTGAGGGGGGTAGATTTAACAGGAGACTGAGGGGCAACTTTTTTACACAAAGAGTGCTGGGTATATGGAACGAGCTGCCAGAGGAAGTAGTTGAGGGAGTTTTTAAAATGTTTAAAAAAAATAAAAACATTTGGAAAGGTACATGGATCGGATACGTTTAGAGGGATGTGGACCGTGCCGGTTGGTGGGTCTAGTGTAGACGGGAGATATTGGTCGGCATGGCAGGTTGGGCTGCAGGGCCTGTTTCCACACTGTATGTCTCTGTGACCGGGAGGTAGTGGGTGCCAAGTCCTGCTGCCCTTGGCATTGGTGGTAGATGTTATGCATGTTGTTGGTGCAGATAACTGCATTGCTTTTTGTAGACGGTTCATGAAGCAGCCACACTGCGGGGTAAATGTTTAACGGGTGTGCTGGTTTGGTTGCCTGTTAAGTAGCAGTGGTGGCTTGGATGATACTGAGTGTTCCACAGTGCGAAAACAGGCCCTTCGGCCCAACTCGTCCATACCGACCAAGTTGCATAACCGAGCTTGTCTCACCCGCCCGAGTTTGGCAGATGTGACCAGGGACGATGGCTCACTGGCAGAGGTGAAGATCCAGATCAGGATGACGGTGGAGTGGGCCGCTGGAGGCCCTGCAGCAGCCTAAGGCTCGGCTGTTTGGGGCTCCACTCCACAAGACCTGGTGGAGCAGCATTGGAGGACACAAACAGCCATGCTTGGTCAGGCCAACCCTGTCACGCCACCAGATGAATGGGCCCTTGTGGCCAGGTTAAGATCTCTACACCTATAACAACTGGGAGTTGAAAATGGAGCTGAATCTGGCGACTCTAGTATACTGTCTCAGTGTACTACTCCCATACACTTGGACTTAATCTAAGATGTGTTTATGTATTGTAATACTTTTACTGAACTGTATGCAAGTAATAATTTTGCTGCAACCTCGATACATGTGAAATAAAGGACCAATGGCCTATATCCGGGTCAGTAAACGGGTCATTTTCAGAATGGCAGGCAGTGACTAGTGGGGTACCGCAAGGCTCAGTGCTGGGACCCCAGCTATTTACAATATATATTAATGATCTGGATGAGGGAATTGAATGCAACATCTCCAGGTTTGCGGATGACACAAAGCTGGGGGGCAGTGTTAGCTGTGAGGAGGATGCTAGGAGGCTGCAAGGTGACTTGGATAGGCTGGGTGAGTGGGCAAATGCATGGCAGATGCAGTATAATGTGGATAAATGTAAGGTTATCCACTTTGGCGGCAAAAACAGGAGGGTAGATTATTATCTGAATGGTGGCCGATTAGGAAAAGGGGAGATGCAACAAGACCTGGGTGCCATGGTACACCAGTCATTGAAAGTAGGCATGCATGTGCGGCAGGCTGTGAAGAAAGCAAATGGTATGTTGGCATTCATAGCAAAAGGATTTGAGTACAAGAGCAGAGAGGTTCTACTGCAGTTGTACAGGGTCTTGGAGAGGCCACACCTGGAGTATTGCGTACAGTTTTGGTCTCCTAATCTGAGGAAAGACATTGTTGCCATAGAGGGAGTACAGAGAAGATTCACCAGACTGATTCCTGGGATGGCACAACTTCCATATGAAGAAAGACTGGATAGACTCGGCTTGTACTCACTGGAATTTAAGATATTGAGGGGGGATCTTTTAGAGACTTACAAAATTCTTAAGGGGTTGGACAGGCTAGATGCAGGTAGATTGTTCCCGATGTTGGGGAACTCCAGAACAAGGGGTCACAGTTTATGGGGGAAGTCTTTTAGGACCGAGATGAGAAGATCTTTTTTCACACAGAGAGTGGTGAGTCTGTGGAATTCTCTGCCACAGAAAGTAGTTCAGGCCAGTTCATTGGCTATATTTAAGAGGGAGTTAGATGTGGCCCTTGTGGCTAAAGGGATCAGGGGGTATGGAGAGAAGGCAGGTACAGGATACTGAGTAGGGTGATCAGCCATGAACATATTGAATGGCGGTGCAGGTTCGAAGGGCCAAGTGGCCTACTCCTGCACCTATTTTCTATGATTCTATGATCCCGCCCAATCTTACCCATCCATGTACCTGTCCGAGTTTTCTTTAAATTGGGCCCTTCCACTGTTGGACATTGATTGTATGATACTTAATTATCCCTTGTGGCATGTCACAGTGAAATTGTTTTGGATACCATGCACAAGGTGTGCAAGAAGGGTCTCGACCTGAAACGTCACCCATTCCTTCTCTCTAGAGATGCTGCCTCCCGCTGAGTTATTTCAGCGTTCTGCAGTTTCTTCCTACACAAAGAGTCACCACGTATAGAGTGCCGACACAGTTACAAAAGTATTAATTACAGTCTCCAATGTCCCTCTTTGTTTTCAGCGCCCCAACCCCCACCCCCACGCTGGGTCCCTCTTTGTTCTCTGCAGCACATACTCGTCCGACCTCCGGTGCTCACCGCGGGCCCATCCTTGGCCGCCCGCCGCTGGGTCCTGTCTTGGTTGGTTCTGTGGTGCTTTGCGGGAGCTTCTGACGGCCCAACTTTCCTGCTCACCGCCCCTCTCCGCTCTACACCGCCCCCTTGCTCCTCACCGCACCCCCTCTCGCTTCTCTCCACCCCCCCCCCCCCCAGCTCCTCACTGCCCCCCCCCCCCACCCCGCTCCTCACCGGCCCCTCCTTCACTCCTCACCAGCCCTCTCTCGCTCCTCACCAGCCTTCCCCCCCCCAGCTCCTCACCAGCCCCCCCCCCCCCCCCACACTGCTCCTTACTGCCTCTCTCCCCCCCTCCTCACCGGCCCCTCTCGCTCCTAACTGCCTGCCCCCCCCCCCCCCGCTCCTCACCGGCCCCTCTCTCGCTTCTCACCAGCTCTCCCCCCCCATCTCCTCACTGCCCCACCCCTCACTCCTCACCGCTCCTCCTTACCAGCTCCTCCTCCATCTCCTCACTGCCCCCCCCCCCCCTCACTCCTCACCGCCCCCCCCTCATTCTTCTAAACTCCAGCGAGTACAGGCCCAGTGCTGACAAATGCTCATCATATCTATTGCAGAGCAGGTAATAGTTGGTCTTGGCGTTACGTTTGGCATGGACATTGTGGGCTGAAGTACCTGTTCCTGTGCTAGACTGTTCTACGGTCTAACCATATAACCATATAACCATATAACCATATAACAATTACAGCACGGAAACAGGCCCTCTCGGCCCTTCCAGTCCGTGCCGACCATTTGTTTTCCCCTAGTCCCATCTACCTGCACTCAGACCATACCCCTCCATTCCCTTCACGTCCATATACCTATCCACTTTACTTTTAAATGTTAAAATCGATCCTGCCTCCACCACCTCTGCTGGAAGCTCATTCCACACAGCCACCACCTTCTGAGTAAAGAAGTTCCCCCTCACGTTACCCCTAAACTTCTGTCCCTTAATTCTCATGTCATGCCCTCTTGTTTGAATCTTCCCTACCCTCAATGGGAAAAACGTATCCACGTCAACTCTGTCTATCCCTTTCATCATTTTAAAGACCTCAATCAAGTCCTCCCTTAACCTTCTGCGCTCCAAAGAATAAAGACCTAACTTGTTCAACCTTTCTCTGTAATATAGTTGCTGGAACCCTGGCAACATTCTAGTAAATCTCCTCTGTACTCTCTCTATTTTGTTGACTATAAATAGTTTCAAATGCAAAACCAGAGATTTGAGCAGAAAAATCTTGGCTGTGGTCCTGGTGTGGTTTGAGAGAATTGCTGCACTGTTAGAGATTACGGTATTCAGATGAGGTGTTAAACTGTAACTGCATGGGCAATGTTTCAGAGAAGGGGTGTTATATCAGCATATGTGCCAATGTTTGATCTCTCGATCATCGCTTCTCAAGAAACAAAATACCTGTTCATATCACATTGTGGGAGCATACGGTGCAAAGAATTGGCACCTAGATACTTTACAACACGATGTGGCGATATATTTCATTAGAAACAAAATAACACAAAGTGCCGGAGGAACTCGGTGGGTCAGGCAAGCAACTGCAGAGAGAAATGGATGGATAGTGTTTTGGGTCGAGACCCGAAATAAAATACTTTGAAACACAGGGCGGCTCAGTGGTGCATTGGGTAGAGCTGCTGCCTCACAATACCTGAGACTTGGGCTCCATCCGGACCTCGGGTGCTGTCTGTAAGTGGAGTTTGCACGCTCTCCCTGTGACCGCATGGGTTTTCTCTGGGTGCTCTGGTTTCCGCTCACATTCCAAAGACGTGCGAGTTTGAAGATTAATTGGCCTCTGTTCATTGCCCCTGGTATGTAGAGAGTGGATGAGAAAGTGGGATAGCATAAAACTAGTGTGAATGGGTGATCGATGGTCGATATAGGGCCTGTTTCCTTGCTATATCAGTTAACTAAACTACATTGGAAGTGATATCGCTGTATAAATGCAGAGATTTTTTCTACTCTCAATATTTCATCAAAAGGCATTGGCGCGTTTGCCGTGGGTTTTCACATTTTCTTTGTATTTATTAATATAATTGAAGATTTAATTTAATATTAGAATAAAATAACTATTTCCGTTCTTTTTTTAGGTACGATGTGGATTCCAAAAGCCTGGATTTATCTAAACATGTAAGTGTTATTTTTGTGTCTATTTTTGAGTGTTGTTCCTTCATTTTAACTCTTATTAACATTAAACCTCAAGGCAGAGAAGTTCTATCAGATAGCAGAACATGTGGTGGGTGTCTGGGACTTGGCTCCAGGAGTAGTGGTGGAGGCAGACATGTTAGCTGCATTTAAAAGGCTTTCAGATGGGCACAAGCATAGGCAGGAATGGAGGGATATGGATCACGTGCAGGCAGAGGAGATCAGTTTAACTTGGCATCATGTTCAGAACGGACATAGTGGAACAAAGGATGAGAAGACACAAAGTGCTGGAGTAAAGCCCCTGTCCCATTTTCCCGAGTTACCACGAATTCTCCTGAGTTTTCCCCTTGATTCAAACTTGGAGAATTGCGGTAATAGCCAGCCGTAGGTACTCGGGACTATTTTTTTAACTCGTGCTGAAAAAACGTCCCGACTTACTTGATGCCACGAGTACCTATGGCTGGCATTACGAGCCGCTACGAAATATCTATGGTCTATCTACGGACTCCTGCGGACATTCCCCGAGTTTGAATCAAGGGGAAAACTCGGGAGAATTCGTGAGTAACTCGGGAAAGTGGGACAAGGGCTTTAACTCAGCAAGTCAGGCAGCATCTCTGGAGAATATAGATACTTACTTGCTAAAGAAGGAACTGTAGATGCTGGAAAATCGAGGGTACACAAAATGCTGGAGAAACTCAGCGGGTGCAGCAGCATCTATGGCGCGAAGGAGATAGGTAACGTTTCAGGCCGAAACCCTTCTTCAGACTCTTACTTACAGATAGATACTTACTTACTTGCTTTTTATCACAGACTCAAGTTTCAGATAAAAGACAAGACATTACATAGAATAAATTGCATACAAGCACAATATATGGTTTAACATCAAGAATTAAAGAATGGGACAACTATACCAATGTCTCCACAGCTGGGTAGTGTTTAGTGCTAAACTTTATGTTTGATAAGGCCAAGATGATTTCATTTTCTGAGTCATTAATCCGGCAAATAAATTTATACATAAGATTTCTTAAGACAGTTGGTAAAGTATTGACTCCTGCAGCCACAAGCATTTCCCTTGCACTACACCATCTAGGTCTCTTAAGTCATATTCTCATGGCATCATTATAAGCTACTTTAAGTCTCTGTAAGCTTGCTTGATGTATCGGGAACCTTCTTCAGGCTGATTGTACAGGGATTGGGAAAGGAAGGGGGGGGGGGGGGTGGTGGGGCGGGGTGGGGTGGGGGGGGGGGGGGGGAAGAGAGTTCAGATAGTAGTGCAAAGCATGGCAATTAATCAGTGAACACAGGCAAGATGGGTTTTGGATGTGCTGATAGTTAGACAAAGAGAGAAGGTGTGAGACAAACAGATTGACGAGTTGTGAATTGTGAAGCCAGAGGAAGGAATCAAGGTGGTGGGGAAGGGCCTGTTCCTGTGCTAAACTGCTCTAAACTATTCTATGTTCTATTTCTGTACAATTTGTGATTAAATATCTCTACATGTCCCATTCAAGCTGAACACGCTGTCAAACTGGGCTAGTCCCGTTTGCCTACATTTGGCCCATTGTCCTCTGAATGCTGCCTATCTGTATATCTCTCCAAATGTCTTTAAAAGTCGTTGACGTATCCTTTTCAACAGCTTCTTCTGACAGCTCATTCCAGAAACGGGCTCCCCTCTGCGTGTAAATGTTGCTCCAGAGATCCTGCTTAAATCTCATTATTTACGGGACAGCATGGTGGCGCAGTGGTAGAGTTGCTGCCTTCCAGCACCAAAACCCCGGGTTCAACCCTGTCTACGGGTGCTGCCTGTACAGGGTTCTCCCCGTGACTGCGCGGGTTTGCTCCGGGCGCTCTGGCTTCCTCCCGCACTCAAAAGACAAACAGGTTTGTAGCTTAATTGGGTTTGGTAAAAACTGACCCTAGTGCGTAGGATGGTGCTAGTCTACGGGGATCACTGGGCAGCACGGACTCGGTGGGCCGAAGGGCCTGTTTCCATGCTGTATCTCTAAACTAAACTAAACAATCTGGTGCAGTTAAAGCTCTTCTGTCCCCACATGCAAGAGGGTAGCAGGAAGAGACAGGGAGAAATACTGAAAGAGAGTGATTCGGAAGATTACTAAATTGTTAAGCAAGCGCCATTGAGTGGATTTTTCATCCAATTTGCCACTGAAAATCAGTTTACAGTTCCTTCAGTTTGGAAGGTTTAGCAATTTGCCTCCGTTGGAGTCAGCCATGTACAGATTTGTGCTTCACCGCGTGTGGGTGTGAGAGTAAGATCAAGTGAACCTTCAAGATATAGTGAGCAACTTTGCAGAGAAGAAATTAGGAGCAAAGACTGAGGGTGCAAGCAGACTTATCAGTAAAAAGTACTGCATCAATTCAAACAATAATCTTTCAAGTGAATTGATAAATATCACCAATGAAGGGAAGTACCCACTTGATAACCCCAATAGTATGCATCTACATCATTAAGTTTTTTTTAAGAGCTAATTAACATGTAGGTAGCTGTTTTTTGCATATGGAGTTGTTTAATTTAAGTTGGTGTATTTAGTTAGATAATCAGATAATATTTTGGCTTTGGGCTTGGTTTTCTTTGCTGAGTGCTAATCCTGGAGTTATAGCACAAGTACTTTGTGTTTTCATTGTAATTCCAGGCATTAAAAGCATATAAAATGATGAGAGACATAGATAGGGTAGACAGTCAGAACCTTTTTCCCTTAGATGGAAATGTCCAACTCGGGTCCAGAGCTGTAAGATGAGGGAGAAAGTTTAATTGAGATGTGCAGAGCAAATATTTGTACACAAAGGGTGGTGGGGGCTGGAACGCGCTGCCAGGGGTGGTGGTGGAGGCAGATACGATAGTGGTGTTTAAGAGGGTTTTAGACAGGCACATGGAAGTGCAAGGAATAGAGGGATATGGATCATAATACAGGCAGAAGAGATCAGTTTAACTGAGATTAGGGGGTATGAGAGCATTTGATGGCACTGTGCCAGGCAGAGGGGATTGGTTTATGGCATCCTGTTCAATGCAGACATTGTGGGCAGAAGGGCCTGTTCCTCTGCTGCGCTGTTCTATGTTCATAAGTTCAAAGAACAGAATTCGGCCCATCAAGTCTACTCCGCCATTCGATCATGGCTATAACCTTTCCCTCTCAACCCCACTCTCCTGCCTTCTCCCCATAACCCAACCTCTGCCTTAAATATATCTATTGACAGTCTCCACAGCCATCTGCAGCAATGAATTCCACATTCACCACCCACTAACTAAACAAATTCCTCCTCATCTCTTTGCTAAAGATGCATTATTTTATTCTGAGGCTGTGGCATCTGGTCCTACACTCTCCTACTAGTGGAAACATCCTCTCCTCATCCACTCTATCCAGGCCTTTCACTCTTCGGTAAGTTTCAAAGAGCTTTCCCCTCATCCTTCTAAATTCCACTGAGTGCAGGCCCAGTGCCATCAAACGCTGTAATACCATCGCCCGCCATCTGTCTTCCCCTCACTTCATGGTCCACAAATCCTCCAACAATGGGGCTGGGTACTTTATCCTGTCAATGATCATTGACATTGATCAGCCGAACAAAGAGGGACCCAGCGTCGGGGGGGCCACGGAGAGAACAAAGAGAGACTATTTTGAACGCTTTGTGACCTTGTCGTCGTCCTATACGTGGTAACTTTTTGCGTACTTTGTGTATGGTACGCAAAACAAAGAATTTCACTGTGACATGTCCCGTGTGCCAGTAAAGTATTATTCATACCACTTGTACCCGCTTGCGTGTGTGTCCATGATTGCGTGTGTGTAGATGGCATGTCTAACATCATTTTCATTTTCCTTCCCAGGACTTTCTGGGACAGATGTTCTGCACCCTGGGGGAGATTGTCGGCTCACCAGGAAGTCGATTGGAGAAATCATTGACGTAAGTGGAATATGGTTTGTGATGAATGCTCTAAGACATTCAGAGACACAGTGCTGATTTGAACTGTGTTTTGTGTTGGATTTGAAAGGGGTGCATTGTGTAGAAATGTGGAGAAGAGAAAAAGATTGAAATAAGTAAAGAGAATCACAAAATATGATCAACGATATAATTGAGCTGGAGTATGGTTTTGTTCACTGTTTGTTCACTGACTGATTCAAGAGCCTTATCTGAAAAGAGTTTGGATTGGTTTGGTTAATCATTCTCACGTTTACGTAGGTACAGTGAAAAGCTTTTGTTTGCATGTTAACAAGTCAAAGAAAAGGCTGATACATGATACACTCATCCAGAGTGTACAGATATTGGAATAAAGGGAATAATGTTTAGTGCAAGATATAACATTGAAGTCCGATTAAAAATTGTCCGAGGGTCTCCAATGAGGTAGATGGGAGATCAGGATTGCATGGGATAGCTGGTGAGAGGATGGTTCAGTTGCCTGTATCTGTGCTGCATTATTCTAGGCCCAGATATAGTGTAGATGGAGAGGATGTTTCCACTAGTGGGAGAGTCTAGGACCAGAGGGCACAGTCTCAGAATAAAAGGACATAACTTTAGTTTGGAGATGAGGAGGAATTTCTTTAACCAGAGGGTGGTGAATCTGTGGAATTCATTGTCATTGGGTAGTTTTAAAGCAGATATTGATAGGTTCTTGATTAGTAAGGGCGTCAAAAGTTATGGGGATGAGGTAGGAGATTGGGGTTGAGAGGGGAAGATAGATCAGCCATTATCGAATGGCTGAGGAGACTCGATTGGCCAAATGGCCTAATTTTGTTCTTGTGTTATCATTTTATGGTCCTATTTAGCTTAGTTCAGAGATATAGCACCGAAACAAACCCTTTGGCCCACCGAGTGAGCGCCGACCTGCGATCACCTGTACACTAGTTCTATCCTGCACAAATAGGGACAATTTGACAGAGGCCAATTAACCGCCAAACATATACATCTTTGGAGTGTGGGAGGAAACCCGCGCAGATCACGGGGAGAACGTACAAACTCTGTACAGACAGTACTTTGGGTGCTGTCCGTGATCTGCGTGAGTTTTCTCCGAGATCTTCGGTTTCCTCCCACACTCCAAAGACGTACAGGTTTGTAGTTTAATTTTTTTAAATTTTTTTTAAATTTATTGATTATTATTATTTTTTTTAATTTATTAGCGGTACTGTAAGTTACATCAGTGTACATCCCTTGTATTGTATTACCGTCATTGTACCCCTTAATTTTTATTTTATTTTAAGGCTTTAGAAAAGAGAGAATAGAGAGAAAAATAGCAGCATAGATAGTAGAAAAGTGAAAGTGCAAAAGCGTGACAGAGGGAAAGGAAACCCTTGAAGAGTTAGAAACGGGAATTAAGAGATAGACCCTGGAGAGGAAAAAAAAAGAAAAAGGGGAAAAAAAAAGAAAGAAAAAGGGAAAAGTAGAGAAAGAAAGTAGAAAAGCCAGTTACTTTATTATAAACATCTCGCAAAAGGAATCTACCAACTCGACAATTTTTCTTCCCCCTTTACCAAGACCCGACACCGGTACCTTTTTGAGGTATTCTTGCACCTTATCCTTGTAATAGATTTATAAATGCAGACCACATCTTAGAGAAACAGTCTGATTTTCCTGCTAGTCGGAGTCTCATATCTTCCAAGTGTAGTGTTTCGAACATAGTTGAAATCCACATATTGGCTGTTGGTACCGGAGAATTTTTCCAGAATTTTAAGATGAGCTTTTTTCCAGTTATTTCCTAGTTTAATTGGCTTGGTAAAAATTGTCCGGCATAAAATTGTCCAACTTACAGTATAATCCCTGGTGGACTCTTCGGAAGGTATAATGTACAAGGTACAAGGATCGGTATAGTCAGAATCGAACCGTGGTCTCTGGCGCTGCAAGGCAACAACTCTACTGCTGCGCCATTGTGTTTATGCTGTTTTATGCATGAGCATGTTTTTATTCTGTTACCGTGCTGTTGTGCTGGAGCAACAGTCTGAGAACTGGCGAGGTGAGAGTGGATGAACTGACTGCTGGCAATGAAGTCCTGGTGTTGTCTCCCTCCACTTGCCCAGTGTGTCACCGAGCGCCAATCCCACGGGAGAGCTGGTGCTGGAACCGGTGGCATGGTCTGGTGGGCACGCTGGTGCTGGAACCGGCGGCATGGTCTGGCGGGCAAGCTATTGGCAACGTTCTGGCAACAGGTGGTCTTCTCGATTATATTTGGCAGACAAAACTGGACTTTTATTTCATTTTTAATTGTTTTGTGAGTCTTTAATTTTGGGACAGTCCACATTCATCTGTGAATATGTTAGATGTTCCCGTTGGGAATTGGAAATGTAGTGAAGGCACTTGTCACAAAAGTGGAAGCTGAAATTTAAAGGGGTCTGTGTGGCCACTCAACACAACAAAGACACAAATTGGACGACGACAGAAGCCAACAGCGAGCTATACATCGTCTGACACATGAGCGAACGAACAACAAAGACAACCCCATCCATTCCACTATTTTGTTTCGGAAGGAACTGCAGAATCTGGTTTATACCGAAGATGGGCACAAAATGCTGGCGTATCTCAGCGGGACAGGCAGCATCTCTGGGGAGAAAGAATGGGTGACGGCTCGGGTTGAGACCCTTCTTCAGACAGAGTCAGGTTTTCCTCCCCCCTGATTCTCAGTCTGAAGAAGGGTGCCAAGGGTTCTCTACAGATGCTGCCTGACCCGCTGAGCTACTCCAGCATTTTGTGCCTATCTCCACTATTTTGTTAGATTCCGCACTTTGAATTTTTTCACTTCTTCCAATTTTCTGCCCTTTCTCCATAGCACTTAACACTTACTTACCAAGTATAGTGTATATAATGATGGCAGTGGATTCGAAATCTCTGACATTTGGGCAGGTGATAGAATATCCTCGATGCAAGGAATTGCAGGTGCTAGTTTGCAAGAAAAATGTCACAGAGTTCTGTACTAACTCAGTAGGTCAGGCATGGATAGGTGATGTTTTGGGTCTGGACCCTTCTTCAGACTGAAGGGACTTTTGTTTAAAGACACAGCTGAGTATGAAACTTTGAATGTACAGGCACTGAGAATGCGTGAAAGTTTTTGCAGTTTTTGGTTTATATATTTTTAAATTCTGAAATGAACTCCAAGTTCAGAGCAGAGGAAGAGGAAGCAGGGAAGAGACAAAGACAAGATTTTTGCCTTCCACCACAGTGAGGAGGTGCCTGGTGAACTCACTGTGGTGGATGTTAAATATGTGTTTATTGTGTGTTTTGTTATTTACTATATGTATGACTGCAGGCAACAAAATTTCGTTCAGACCGCAAGGTCTGAATGACAATAAAGTTTTTTTTTTTTTTCCCCAAGTCTCAATATTCCACTTCCCATTTTGCCATCTGTGGTAGACGCCTGTCACAGATTCCAAGTGTCCCAGTTTTGCTTTTTGTCTGAATGCAACAGTGCTGGGAATGGATTCTAATAGATTATTTTTTAAAAAAAAGGATAGTTTGAAAGGTGTAGTCACATCACATATTCATGTGCTAATCTTCCTGCCGTGCCCATATTGTGAAGTAGAAACAGAAAATGACTGATCCACTCCCAAGGAGACACTAGAAACTGCAGATGCTTGAATCTTAAGGAAAGAGCAAAGTGCTGGAGGAACTCAACGGGTCAGGCAGCATCTGTGGAAGGTATGGACTGGTAATGTTACAGGGGATCATAGTCTAAGAGTCATACAGCATAGGCCCATTGGCCCAACTTGTCCAGGCTGACCAAAATGCCTTATGTGAGCTAGTCCCATTTGCCCTCTTTTGGCCCTTATTTCTCTAAACCTCTCCTATCCATATACCTGTCCGAGTGTCTTGCAGCATGGAAACGAATGGTTTGGCATAACCTGTCCATGCTGACCAAGATGCCCCTTCTAAGCTGGTCTCAGCTGCCCATGTT
This sequence comes from Okamejei kenojei, assembly GCA_035221665.1. Taxonomy (NCBI): domain Eukaryota; kingdom Metazoa; phylum Chordata; class Chondrichthyes; order Rajiformes; family Rajidae; genus Okamejei; species Okamejei kenojei. The sequence continues at coordinate 22,443,512 of CM069154.1, read as the reverse complement.
TGGACCAGATCCCTCTAAACATTTTCTATCCCTAGACTTGTCCAAGTTTCTTTAAAATGTTGTTGTTGAATCTGCCTCAACTTCCTCATCTGGCAGCTCATTCCATACACTCACCACCCTCTGAATGGAAAAAAGTTGCCTCTCAGATTCTTATTAAATCTTTCCCCTTTCACCTTAAACATATGTCCTCTGGTTTGTGTTTCCCCTACACTGGGTGAAATACGGGTCATGATAGGGTGTCTAGTGCTTTCTTAAAATGCATACAAAATATATTTTGGTTCTTCTCAGTTTAATGAATGCGCCCATGAATAATCTCTGTCGGGTTACTTTGATAGGAGTCAGCATCTCAAACACATACCTTAATTAACACACACTTTCTAAACATCAATCGTACTGTGCCTGTTAATAGTTGTGAAGTCTTCTCTCCAATTTATGCTTCTTAGAGATGCAACCCAGCAGTTCTTGTTGGTATTGTTCAGCGATTTATAATATTGCCCTCGGGGTTCACGAGGAGATGAGAAATTCGCAATCAATCATTTTTATGAAACCAGTGCCTCCCGAAAGCTAAAAGAGGATTGATTCAAATTAAATTCATGCTGTTAATGGCCTCTCCTGTAATCATTTTGCAACGTTGCTTGATCAGCAAATATCACGAGGGGCATGGATAAAATGAACGGTCTCCGTCTTTTTCCCAGGGTAGAGGATTTTAAAACTAAAGCACGCAAGCTTAAGGTGAGAGGGGAGAGATTGTAGAGGGACTTCAGGGACAACCTTTTCACTCGGAGAGAAGTCCATATCGGGAACAAGCTGCCAGAGGAAGCTATCGAAGCAGATACAATTATGACTTTTAAAGGGTACTAGACCAAGTGGGACCCGTTGGGTCTCTGTCACACGGGAGGCCTGGTCCCCCAACGTAAGATTCCACCACTCACCCGTTCCCCCAATGCAACCCGTTTCCCCTCCCAACGCAGACTTCGGGGGCAACCTTTTCACTCGGAGGGTAGTCCATATCGGGAACGAACTGCCAGAGTAAGCTATTGAAGAGGATACAGTTATGACTTTTAAAAGGTATATCAAAAGATATTTGAGGTGTGGAACCTCAGGGTCATGTTCATAAGTTATAGGAGCAGAATTAGGAGCATTCGACCCATCAAGTCTACTCTGCCATTCAATCATGGCTCATCTGCATGTCCCTCTCAACCCCATTCTCCTGCCTTTTTCCTATAACCCATGACACCTGTACTAATCAAAAATATGTCAAAGTCCACCTTAAAAATATCCATTGACTTCCACAGCCTTCTGTGGCAATGAATTCCACAGATTCATCATCCACTAACTAAAAAACAATTCCTCCTCATCTTCTTTCTAAAGGTACATCCCTTTATTCTGAGGCTATGGCCTCTGGTCCTAGACTCACCCACGAGTGGAAATGTTCCTTTCTTTCTCACTCAGAAAGTAGTCCATATCTGGAATGAGCTGCCAGAGGAAACCACAGAAGCAGATAGGCATTTGGACAGATATATGGGTAGGAAGAGTTTCGAAGGCTGTGGATCCAAGGCAGGCAAATGGGACTAGCCCAGTACGGCAATTTGGTCAGCATGGACAAGGTGGGCCAAAGGGCCTGTTTAGAACTGGTGTACAGTTCTATGACTCTAGATTTGTCTTGTGCAATGTGCACTCGTTTTGTCTCATTGGTTTTGCTGTAGAGAACTGCACAGGAGCAGTTATGAGTGGCGTAGTCTCGTACAATGTGAGCAAAATAAATTAAGGTGCATGAAAGTAATTTCAGAGCATTACAGCATTGTCAACATTTACAAACTAGACATGTAAAGCTTAGCAGTTAAATTGCGTGTAATGGGAGCTAAGTCTCTTGTGATTTGTAGGACAATGTGCCGTGTCTGGATTATTGCACAATTCAAAAGCAATGCGGACTGTTCTCACGTCAAATGCTCCTGATGTTGCTTTGTGTTAACCTGCAATAGTGCTGGGAGCGGATTCTAAGGGTTGCTCCAAAAAGAGGATGGTTTGAACAGTGAGTCACATAGTACATTTGTGTGCGACCCTTCCCGTAGTTGCTCTTACTCTGAAGTGGAATGGGAAAGTGACCAGTTCACTCCCATGGAGAGACTGATGGAATTTGAGAGCAAAACACAAAGTGCTGGAGTAACTCAGTGAGACAGGCTGCATCTCTGGAGAGAAGGAATGGGTGATGTTTCGGGTCGAGACCCTTCTTCATTCCTTCTCTCCAGAGATGCTGCCTGTCCCACTGAGTTAGTCCAGCATTTTGTGTCTATCTTTGGTTTAAACCAACATCTGCAGTTCCTTCATACTCTTGTGCGTCCTTCTAAAGGCTAATCAAGATTTGCTCAAGATTCCATCTTCTGCAGTTTCTTGTGGTCCAATCAGTGTGAAGAAAGGTCCTGAACAGAACCGTTGTCTGCCCCTTCCCTCCACATATGCTGCTTGACCTGCTGAATTCTCAAACACATTGTCTTTTTTTTCCTTAACCATTGTATCTGCTGCGTCATAATTGAAATGAGTTAAAAAATATATCTTTCTCTTCAATTGAAGGCTTTGGAGAGGGTCCTGAATAGAGAGCCAGATTAGAGAGTTTTAGCTACAAGGAGAGCTTGGATAAACTTGGATTGTTTTCTCTGGAATGTCCGGGGTTGAGGGGAGAATATAAAATGATGAGAGGCATATACAGTAGATAGCATAGACAGGTAGAACCATTTTGCCAGGGTGGAAATGTTAAAGCTGGCCGGAGGGCTTTAAAGTGGGAGAGACACGGTTTAAAGGAGATGTACAGGGCAAGTTTTCTTACGCAGAGGGTGGTGAGTGCCTGGAACACACTGCCAGGGATGGTTGTGGAAGCAGATACGACAGTGGTGTTTGAGGCTGTTAGATAGGCACGTGGATATGCAGGGAATGGAGGGGTCTGGATCATGTGCAGGTGGATCTGATTAGTTTAACTTGATGACATGTTCAGCACGGACATTGTGGGCCGAAAGGCCCGTTCTTGTGCTGTGCTGTTCTATGTTCTCTGTAAAAATGGTGACTTTTGAAAATGTGACTTTCAAATTAAATTTCAGATTAAGCCTTCGCCTGAATGTTGATCAAAGACTGCTGCTAATTTAAAGTCTCATAAAGTTTTTGAATATGCGAAGCATTTAGAGATGTTTAGAAACATTTGAAAACAGTCCCTTAAATGGAATGGGTGTTGAGGATGAAGGGGGGGGGGGGGAGAGAGGGGTGAGTGAGTGACTTGCTAACTTAAAAAAAAAATACTTTAGTGCTGGGATAACTCAATAGATCAGGCAGCATCTCTGGAGAACATGGATAGGCAACATTTTGAGTTGGGACTGATTGCAGTGCGGGTGGGGGGGGGGGGGGGAAAGCTTCTTTAAACTGTTTAATGGTGGGGACGTTTGGCATGCCCACCTCTTCCCATCACCTCAAAGTGAGAGCCTCTCTATTGCACGGCATCTGCAGTCTCTTGCAGTCTCTTGTGTCTCCATCCATTGTACCTCAATTGAAAGCAGGACTGATTTGGGAGAGCGAAATAATCTGTGCAAGGAAGATTTGTTCTTTGTTCTTGCTCAGTGCTCACTAGTAATAATTTCCAGTGCAGTATTTCACATGTTCCTCCTTTCAGTAGACTCAAGCTGGAAAGTGTGCAGAAAAGATTTACGAGGATATCGTTGCCAGGACTCGAGGGCCTGAGCTATAGGGAGAGAATGACCAAGCTCAGACTTTGTTCCTTGGAGTACAGGAGGAAGCGGGGTGATCTTATGGAGGTGTACAAAGTAATGAGAGGAACAGTTTTAAAGAAGGAACTGCAGATGCTGGAGAATCGAGGATACACAAAAAGCTGGAGAAACTCAGCGGGTGCAGCAGCTACTAAGGAGCGAAGGAGATAGGCGACGTTTCGGGTCGAGACCCTTCTTCAGACCCTTCTCCAGTCTGAAGAAGGGTCTCGACCCGAAACGTCGCCTATCTCCTTCGCTCCTTAGATGCTGCTGCACCCGCTGAGTTTCTCCAGCTTTTTGTGTACCCAATGAGAGGAACAGATCGGGTAAACAATCTATGTGTTTTGCCCAGAGTATGGGGATCGAGAACCAGAGGACATACTGTAGGTTAATGATTTAATCCTGAGGAGTAACGTTTTTACACAAAGGATGGTGGGTGTATGGAATGGAATAAGCTAGTTGAGGCAGGTACTATTGCAATGTTTAAGAAACAATTAGACAGGTACATGGATAGGACAGGTTTAGAGGGATATGGGCCAAACACAGGCAGGTGGGATTTGTGTAGATGGGACTTGTTGGTCAGCCTGGGAAAGGTGGAGAGAAGGGCCAGTTCCCATGCTGCAGGGCTGTGACTATGACTTGTGAATCTTGTCCATCTCCTCCAAGGTTTTAGCTTCATCATTTCCTTTCCTCTCCTCTGCTTTTCATCCTGGACTCTTCACTGTTCAGCTTTCCCGAGTGTAGTGATTGATATCAGAAATTTACAATGCTAGACACATAATTACTGGATCGCAACAGGCTAGAAGCTTTGCAACCTAATCTCTCTCTCTCGCCCTCTAATTTGAGTGCACACTGAATACAGTGCAGAGGAGCTGGATGGGAAGAGCGAAGCGAGTTGGAAATATAAAATAATTAATTTACAAGGAAATCGAGAGCCGGAGTTGAGGGCAGAAAAGATTAGAAAGGAAAAAAGAATAGCGCGGCAGATTGAAAACCTTAAAAGACTGTCGAAGGAAGATGAGAGTATCAACGGTGTATAACAAGCAGGCACAGAGAAAGGCAAAGACCAAGATAAGCTACAGCACTTAACTTGAGAGACCAACGATTGATAGAAAATTCTACGAGAAAATAACAGGTTACATGGAAAGACAAACAAAGATGATGTGAATATTATTTTTTTTTAAATCACCACTCTTTAAATTGTCCTTGTAATTGTGTACATTTATTTCCTTCTTTAGGAATTAATATCCTTTCTATTTTTAGAATTGGTTATATTATTAAAGATACAGCATGGAAACAGGTCTTTCAGCCCACTGAGTCCATGCCGACCTGTTCACACCAGCTCTGTGTTATCCCACTTTCTCATCCGTTCCCTACACACTAAGGGGCAATTTTACAGAGGGCAAATTAATCTACAAACCTGCGCGTCTTTGGGATGTGGGAGGAAACCGGAGCACCCAGAGGAAACTCATGCGCTCACAGGGAGAACGTGCAGTCTCCACACAGACAGTACCAGAGGTCAGGATCGAACCAGATGTTGTAAAGCAGCAGCTCAACCAGCTGCCACCCTCAAACTTCAATTATCTTGCAGGTCGAAATAGCATGCCTTAATAAAAAAAAATTGCATATATCTGCAAATATCTTTTGTAATCTCATAAAGCGTGAAATAACTTTTAAATGAAGTTAGTAATTATGCTTGAGTGAAATGCATCTTACAATTAGTGTCTACCAAACTCACACACACAACAATCAATAATAAATAGGTAATTTGTATATATTATTAATTGAGATATAAATGTTGATCGGAATGCAATGAGAGGGAAGAGGTGGGGTGAGGTTGTATCAAACTCTGCAGCAGTCAGAGGGAGGCGAAACAAGGAAATACGGATGTAGGTTTATATCAAAGACAAACACAAAATGCTGGAGTAACTCAGCGGGTCAGGCAGCATCTCTGGGGTAAAAAGAGAGGTGATGTTTCAGTCGGTGGTTGAGGCAGGTACGATAACAGCATTTAGAAGACACTTGGACAGGTACATGCATAGGAAAAGTTCATGGGGTCTGGGCCAAACGTGGGCAAATGAGACGACGATAGATGGGGCATCTTGATAGGTATGGACGAGTCTGGCCACGGTGGTGGAGTTGCTGCCTCTCTGCACCCGAGAACCAAGTTCAATCCTGACAATGAGCGTTGTCTGTACGGAGTTTGTTAATTCTCCCTGTGACCGCGTGGGTTTTCTCTGGGTTCTCCGGTTTCCTCCCACACTCCGAAGACGTGCAGACGTGTAAGTTAATTGCCTTCTGTAAATTGTCCCTTGGAGGGATTGTGCTAGTGTGCGGGTAATCACTGGTTGACGTGGCCTCGGTGGGCCAAAGGGCCTGTTTCCACATGTATGTCTAAAGGGCTTATTTCTGTTCTGCATGACTCCAGTAGCTGGAGAAATTAGGCAAGGACTCACAAAGCGATATTACCTTCCTTATGTTGCTTTAGCGCCATGGCCGATTATTGAAGTAACGGAAAGCAGCTGCCGCTCACCATGCCAGTCATTGGCTGCATGCCACAGCAAGGGGATAACAGTTTAAGGGATTTGCACTATTTATGTTGTGGCAAAGCTTGTCCCTGTAAAGGGAAGTGCACTGTGTAGGCTCGAGATGCCTGGCAGTTTCTGGACTGGACAACGGAAGTACCAGCGCAGCCCCACATGGGAGAGTGTGTCCTCTAGTTCTGCACGGCAGGGCTTTGTGGAGCAGAAAGGTGGCACAGTGGTAGAGTTACTTCCATATAGCGGCAGAGACCTTGGTTTGACCCTGACTATGGGTGCTGTCTGTGTGGTGTTTGCACATTCTCTCTGTGGCCACATGGGTTTTCTCCGGGAGCTCCGGTTTCCTCCCACACTGTAAAGACGTACATGTTTGTAGGTTAATTGACTTTGGTAAAATTGTAACTTGTCCCATGTGTTTAGGATAGAATTAGTGTATGGGTGATCGATGGTCGGTGTGGGCTCGAGTAGGCCGAAGGGCCCGTTTCTACGTTGTATCTCTCAACTAAACAAAACTAAAAAGATAAGAAGAGTGTTCACTAACTCTAGATGCACCTTTCTAACATTCTGGCATGAAGATTCTTACTTTTATTTGGGTTGGTCAACCTTTAGTCTCATCAACAATTCTGGTACTGAAAAATTATTTCCACAATTCTTTAATCCTGCTGATTCTGTGATATTGCTTCAATTTGTAAAACTGCATTGGACAGGTTAGAACTTTGTTAGAATGAAGAGAATCATTAAGATAAAGAGAAAAAGTAAGGAGAGTTTGAAGAAGGGTTCCGACCAGAAACGTCACCCATGTTTTTTCACCAGAGATGCTGCATAGACAACTGAGTAACTCCAGTACTGTGTCTATCCTTGAAATGTGTTAGATTTTAGCTTTTGGGTACAGCCATAAACTGATTTTCTAACAGTGCAGTTTGCATCTAGAATGTGGAGCGCAGGAGAATGAGGGGTGATCTTATAAAGGTGTACAAAATCATGAGGCGAATAGATTGGGTAGATGCACAGAGTCTCTTGCCCAGAGTAGGGGAAACGAGGACCAGAGGACATTGGTTCCAGTTCAAGAGTTCAAGTTCAAGAGAGTTTATTGTCATATCTTTGATGGGACAATGAAATTATTGCTTTGCTTCAGCACAACAGAACATCGTAGGCACGGATACAGAACAGATCTGTGTGTCCATATAGCATTGTATCAATATATACACACATGAATAAATAAACTGATAAATGGCAAATAAACAGATTATGGGCTATTAATGTTCAGAGTTTTGTCCGAGCCGGGTTTAATAGCCTGATGGCTGTGGAGAAGCGACTATTCCTGAACCTGGACGTTGCAGTCTTCAGGCTCATGTACCTTCTACCTGAAGGTGAGGGTATGGCCCGGATGGTGTGGGTCCTTGATGATGCTGCCAGCCTTTTTGAGGCAGCGACTGCGATAGATCCCCTCGATGGTAGGGAGGTCAGAGCCGATGATGGACTGGGCAGTGTTTACAACTTTTTGTAGTCCTTTCCCTTCCAGGGCGCTCAAGTTTCTGAACCAAGCCACGATGCAACTGGTCAGCATGCTCTCGACTGTGCACCTGTAGAAGTTAGAGAGAGTCCTCCTTGACATACGGACTCTCCGTAATCTTCTCAGGAAGTAGAGGCGCTGATGTGCTTTCTTTATGATTACATCAGTGTTCTCGGACCAGGAAAGATCTTCAGAGATGTGCACGCCCAGGAATTTGAAGCTCTTGACCCTTTCCACCATCGACCCGTTGATATAAACGGGACTGTGGGTCCCCATCCTACTCCTTCCAAAGTCCACAATCAGTTCCTTGTTTTTGCTGGTGTTGAGGGCCAGGTTATTGTGTTGGCACCATTTGGTCAGTCGGTCGATCTCTCTTCTGTACTCCGACTCATCCCCATCAGTGATATGTCCCACAACAGTGGTGTCGTCAGCAAACTTGATGATGGAGTTTGCACTATGTCCGGCTTCGCAGTCATGAGTATAGAGTGAGTACAGCAGGGGGCTGAGCTCGCAGCCTTGAGGTTCTCCCGTGCTGATTGTTATCGAGTCTGACACATTTCAACCAATACGAACAGACTGTGGTCTGTGAATGAGGAAGTCGAGGATACAATTGCAGAGGGATGCGCAGAGACCCAGTTCTGCGAGTTTGGTAACCAGCTTGGAGGGGATGATTGTACTAAATGCTGAGCTGTAATCAATGAATATCAGCCTGACATATGAGTTTTTGTTGTCCATGTGGTCCAGAGCGGAGTGGCGAACCAGCGAGATCGCATCCACCGTTGATCTGTTGTGGCGGTAAGCGAACTGCAGTGGGTCCTGGTTTTTGTCGAGGTAGGATTTGATTTGCACCATGATCAACCTCTCAAAGCACTTCATCACCACAGGCGTTAGTGCCACAGGTCGATAGTCATTGGGCACCGATGTAATTGATGCCCTTTTAAAGCAGGTGGGAACCTCAGACCTCAGAAGTGAGAGGTTGAAAATATCTGTAAAAACTCCAGCCAGTTGGTCCGCACAGGCTTTTAGAACATAACCGGGTATACCATCAGGTCCAGGCACTTTTCGAGGGTTCACCCCTCTGAAGGATTTCCTGACATCGGCCTCTGTGACTGAGACTGAAATACCATCACAGCGAATGGGGGCCCGGGAAGGCACATCGGTGTTCTCCCGATCAAAGCGTGCATAAAATGCACTGAGCTCGTCATGGAGTGATATTTCGCCGACATTTGAGCTGCCTGCTGATCTCGCCTTGTGGGAAGTGATTGCATTCAAGTCCCGCCACAGCTGCCGAACATCTGTCTCATCCTCCAGTTTGGAGCAGAAGTCCCTTTTGGCCTTTTTGATTGCCTTACCAAGGTTGTATATGGACTACTTGTAAACCCCTGTATCATCAGACATGAATGCTCGGTGTCTGGTCTTCAGAAGAGTGTGGATCTCATAGTTCATCCAAGGTTTCTGATTGGGAAACACTTGGAAGGTTTTTGTTGGGATGCAGTCCTCCACACATTTCTTTATGAAGTCTGTAACGACTGTAGCGTATTCGTTCAGGCACATTGCTGAGTTCCTGAACATTGCCCAGTCTACAGACTCCAAACAGTCCTGTAGTTGTTCCTCTGCCCCCCCCTCTCCCACCACCACCCACCCCAGCTCTGGTGAAGGGGAAAAGATTTAATAGGAATCTGAGGGGTGCCTTTTTCATACAAAGTGTGGTGGGTGTATGGAACAAGCTGGCAGAGGAATAGTTGAGGCTGGGACTATCCCATCGTTTAAGAAACAGTTAGAAAGGTACATGGATAGGACAGGTTTGGAGGGATATGAACCCAGAGCAGGCAAGTGGGACTAGTGTAGCTGGGACATTGTTGGCCGGTGTGTGCAAGTTGGGCCGAAGGGCCTGTTTCTACATTATATCGCTCTATGACTCTCTAATGCAAATTCAAAATTCTGCAGTATTGATTAAAATCATTACTTCTTAAAACAGAAGAACGGTGTTACTGAACCAAGGCAGACTGGGTGTGATATTTAAGGGACATCAAGGTGTGAATGTAATTGCACTACCTGATTGATGTAGGAACTTAATGGGAAAATACAGAATGAAACCGTGCCTCCCTTGACTTAACCCGATGAGACATGGGGGATAAATGCCAAACTGTTACTCATAAACGTATTTCAAGCTTTGCTTGGTGTGATTTTGTTTTTCACCGTCTATATTTTACTAATTCTCTTTCTCCCTTGCAAGTTAGTGTCTAGAATGCGGAAGACTGCTATCGATTTGTTATTGTCACGAAAAGCTTTACACTGAATTGCTATCCAATTAAATCAAATAATACTTTATGCGAGTACAATCAAGCCATGCACAACTACCTCACATAGTGCAAAGGGAAAAATGTACGAGAGTGCAGGTTACCGTTTGCAGTCTTGCAGCAATACAATTAGAGAGAGGGAGAAAAAACAATGGAATTGCCATAGAGTGATACAGTGTGGAAACAGGCCCTTCGGCCCAACTTAAGGGGTTGGACAGGCTAGATGCAGGAAGATTGTTCCCGATGTTGGGGAAGTCCAGAACAATGGGTCACAGTTTAAGGATAAGGGGGAAGTCTTTTAGGACCGAGATGAGAAGGTGGTTGAGGCCAGTTCATTGGCTATATTTAAGAGGGAGTTAGATGTGGCCCTTATGGCTAAAGGGATCAGGGGGTATGGAGAGAAGGCAGGTACAGGATACTGAGTTGGATGATCAGCCATGATCATATTGAATGGCGGTGCAGGCTCGAAGGGCCGAATGGCCTGCTCCTGCACCTATTTTCTATGTTTCTATGTTTGCCCTCACCTGCCCCATCTACACTAGCCCCACCTGCCCGTATTGGGTCCATACCCCTGCAAACCTGTCCTATCCATGTACATATCTAACTGTTTCTTATATGTTGGGATAGTCCCTGCCTCAACTACCTCCTCTGGCAGCTCGTTCCGTACACCCACTATCCTTTGTGTGAGAAAGTTACCCCTCAGATTCCTATTAAATCTTTTTCCCCCTTAAACCTATGTCCTCTGGTCATCGCTTCACCTATTCTGGGCATCTACCCAATCTATTCTCCTTGTGATCTTATACAGCTCAAAAAGATCACCCCTCAGCCTCCTGCGCTCCAAGTAATAGAGTCCCAGACTACTCAACTTGTCCCGAAAGCTCAGACCCTCTAGTCCTGGCAACATCCTGGTAAATCTCTGTATCCTCTGTGCCCAGTCCCCTCTGTACCATTAAGGTGATTGCCAAAAATGAAATGGCCATTGAGGACGATGGAGGCAATTGAGGATCGTGAAAGGGTGTATGGGCCAAATGCAGGCAAATGGGACTAGCCCAGTCTGCCAATTTGGTCGGCATGGACAAGATGGGCCGAAGGGCCAGTTTCCAGGCAGTGCAGCTCTGACTCCATTGTCAGGATTCTGTAAGGTTTATTTTCTTCTAACTTAGCCCGCATATGCGACAAATGGCTAACCTGGGTGGGGCTGCCGCCACTTTTGAGAATGATAAATGAACATCTGCATTGATCTGTTTATTAGCAAATGATCGTACCTGATTAACAAAATTATCTGTCGGTTGGACTGAAACTCCTCCTGCGTAATTTTCCAAAATAAGTTTGTTGGGGCGTAAATCCTGTTCCAAGTTATACTGAACTCAAATATTGTTTTGAGTTTTGAAAATTATGAGGAACAATTTAAAATGGAGTGAAAAAAGCAATAGTGGGTTATGTAAATTTAAATGTCCACCTTTGGGGATCTGTTTGCAAATTGGGTATGACAGTCAAAGTGATACAGCATGGAAACAAGCCCTTCAATGCCCCGAGCCTCCTCTGGTCATCAATTACCTATTCACACTAATTCTGCATTAATTCTTACACTAATTCTACATTTCCCCCCCCCCCGTTAGGCAAAAAGTACCAAAGCTTGAGAGCGCGTACCATTTTTTGCATATCTATCATTTATTGTTCTTTATCTCTCTACATCATCGTCTATATCTCTCATTTCCTTTATCCCTAACCAGTCTGAAGGAGGGTCTCGACCCGAAACTTCATCCATTCCTTCTCTCCAGAGATGCTGCCTGTCCCGCTGAATTACTCCAGCTTTTGGGCCGATCGTTGGTGTAAACCAGCATCTGCAGTTCCTTCCTACACCTCCAGATTCAAGAACAGCTTAACTTCCCCGCTGTTATCAGACCTCTGAACTGTGTTGGTTGTAGTCGCAATCTTCCAGCCTGCCTCATAGCAATGTTGGATTTTTTCTCTGTGACTGTGATGCTTCAATGCCGTAACACCATATTCTGCACTCTGGTATTCTTATCTTTGCTGTTTTTGTTGTACGTGTATGACTTGACTGTACTCGTGTGTGCTGCGATCTGATTTGACTGATTAAAACCAATCTGGTAGAGTTGCTGCCTCATTGCACCAGAGACCCCGGTTCAACCCCTAACCTCGGGAGATACAGGGGTTGAACCGGGGCCTATACAGAGTTTGTACATTCTCCCTGTGACTGTGTGGGTTTCCTCCAGGTGCCCCGGTTTCCTCCCACATCTCAAAGACATGCAGATTTGTAGGTTAATCCGCCTCTCTGTGTAGGGAGCGGATGAGAACTGGTGCGAATGGGCACTGACGGTTGGTGTGGACTCGATGGGCTGAAGGGCCTGTTTCCATGCTGTATCTCTAAAGTAAACTGAACACTGGTTTCTGTTCAAAAAACAATGAATTTTGCCAACAACATGTTAGACATTATAAAGTATTCAAGAATCAGACTTGGAATTGAGATTATTTTCCACATTTTGTAACAATTAAAATTGAACACGACTTTCAGCATTAATCTCACAGATGAGTAATTTTTGCTGTGTGGTTCGACCGGAAATGACAAGTGACTTAATTGTAATTAATGAGCCGGGTTTTGTATGTATCATGACATCATTTCGCTGCAGTTTATCACCTGGGATTATGATAGTGACATTAATTATATTAATTGTGACATTTTTTGTGTAGGAGTGGGATCTAATATTATTTAACTAAAAATATCTGGATAGGCTGTTGTGGTTAATTATTTCTCTGTAATTAGTAGTATGTTTTTGAGCATTCTGCGGCTTCAAATGTGGAAAATCTCCACTGAAATGGTCTGAATTTGGTTTCACTTCCACCTACATTCCTTCCTCTATCTTTACAATCCTCAACTGTATTATCGTTCTTTCTATTCCATTTGCCTTTTCATCTCTAGCCTTTGTCCAACCATCTGCCTATCTAAAATCCTCAAAATTCCACCACAATCAGACAATCAGTCTGAAGGGTCCCGACCCAACATGTTGCCCATCCATGTTCTCTGGAGATGCTGCCTGACCGCTAAGTTATTCCAGCATTTTGTCTTTTTTTTTTAAACAAAATATCTGTCTGAGTTTTTGTTCAGTCAAGCTCAAACCTTTACATTAAATATGTTTAAAGGCATCATTGTCACAAGGTACAATTCTAGTTACCCCAATACAGGAAGGATGTGGAAGGTTTGGAAAGGGTGCAGAAGTGGTTTACCAGAATGATGCCTGGATTAGCAGTTAATAGCTGCAGGGAGAGGTTGCACAGACTTGGATTGTTTTCTTAGGAACCATGGAGGTTATGGGGGATCTGATAGTAGAAGTACATAAAATTATGAGAGGCATAAACAAAGTGGACAGTCTGAATGTATTCTTCAGGGTGGAAATGCCAAAGACTAGAGGGCATAGCTGTAAGATGAGAGGGACAATGTTTAAAGGAGAAGTGCAATGCGGGGCAAGCTTTTTTTACGCAGAGGGTCGTTGATTTGGGTGGGTTTCCTCTGGGTGCTCCGGTTCCCTCCCACCTCCCAAAGATGTGCAGGTTTTGTTTTGTCAATTGTCTTCTGTAAATTGGCCCTAATGTGCAGGATGGGAGGCCTGTGTGGGTGATCGGCGGTCGGTCGGTCGGCGCGGACTCGGTAGGCCGATGGCCCTCTTTTCATGCTGTATCTCAAAAAACTAAAACTTGAAACTGAAACTGTCGCAGCAACACTGCTGCTGGATTTATTTGCTGGTACAAGTGCGAAAGCTCTGACATTGTAATTGAAAGATATGAGCTTGTTTGCGGGTAATTAGACGGCGTAAGTGGGTCGCATTTGCAACAGGCGGCATGTCGTGTTGCACAGCTGGTGGGCGCAGAGAACAAATGATATTACATTTGTGAAGGAGTCGCTGTACTGTTCGCAGCAGATGCTCGGGGAGGTTTGGGGAATCTAGCCGGGACACACACACAGGAGACCTCCGCATAAAGAGGCTTCTGCCCTCCGAGTCAGTCAGCTGTGCGTCGAAGCAGAACTGCGGACTATGCATCGAGCAAGCACGTCACACTGTTGCCACTTGAAACACAAACAGCAGTGGTGAATCTGTGGAATTCATTGCCATAGAACGCTGTGAATGCCAAGTCAATGGACACTTTTAAGGTGGAGTTTGATGGATTCTTGATTAGTGCGGCTGTCGGGGGTTATAGGAAGAAGATAGGAGAATGGGGTTAAAAGGGGAAGATAGATCAGCCCGACCTGCAACGTCACCTGCCAATCCCTCCCCAGATGCTGATTAATCTGATCATATATTAACATAGCTTGGAATTACATTTTACACACGCACACACACACGCGCACACACACATACCAACCACACACACACACCAACCACACGCGCGCGCCAACCACACGCGCGCGCCAACCACACGCGCGCGCCAACCACACGCGCGCGCCAACCACACGCGCGCGCCAACCACACGCGCGCGCCAACCACACGCGCGCGCCAACCACACACGCGCGCCACACCACACACACGCGCACCAACCACACACACCAACCACACACACACGCACCAACCACACACACACGCACCAACCACACACACACGCACCACCACCACACACACGCACCAACCACACACGCACCAACCACACACGCACCACAACCACACACGCACCACACACACACACGCACCAACACACACACGCACCACCACACACACACGCACCAACACACACACGCACCAACCACACACACACGCACCAACCACACACACATGCACCAACCACACGCACACACACACGCACCAACCACACACACACGCACCAACCACACACACACGCACCAACCACACACACACGCACCAACCACACACACACGCACCAACCACACACACACCACACTTTGGGCAGCACAGTGGTGCAGTTGGTTGAGCCACTGCCTTACAGCGCCGGAAACGGTTTGATCCTGCCTCTCTCTGCGGAGTTTGTACGTTCTCCCTGTGACCATGTAGCTTTCCTCCAGGTGCTCTGGTTTCGTCCCCCATCTCAAAGATGTGCAGGTTTCTGAGTTGATTGGCCTTTGGTAAATTGCTCTCAACATATAGGGAATGGATGAGAAAGTGGGATAACATAGAACTATTGTACAATTGATCTATGGTCGGCATGGACTCAGTGGGCTGAAGGGCCTGTTTCCATGCTGTATCTCTAAACTCCAAAATACTCCATTCTTGGCTACTGTGTGTGTTGCTTTATCTCACGTTTGCACCGTATTGCAACATGTAAAATGTTTGAACAAACAAGGAAATAAGGAGTTTCCTCCACGGCTTATCCTAATAATCTTAATAACTACCACAGCATTCAGTAGTTAATGTCCCAAGAGTATAGAACAGGTCTGCAAAGAGCACCACAAACATTAAAAATTGAGAAATAGGCCCCTAGAGTTTTAGTCTTAATGTAAATAAAGAGCTGGATGTAATTGGTAATTCTGTAAATATTCTTTGTTGCTGTATGTGTTTACTTTTAGAGTTGCAGCATCTTCGGCCCACCGCGTTCACACTGACCATCAGTCACTGATTTGCACCAGTTCCATGTTATCCCACTTTCTCATCCACTCCCTGCGCATTAGGGGCAGTTTACAGAGGGTCAATTAACCTACAAACCTGCATGCCTTTATGGGAGAAAACCGGAGCATCCGGAGGAAACCCACGTGGTCACAGGGAGAACGTATAAACTCCACACAGACAGCGTCAGGATCGAATCCGTGTCTCTGGTGCTGTAAGGCAGCAACTCTACCACTATGCCACCAACTTTATCAACGGTTTTTACTATCTCAGCACATCCAAAACATATTGTGGACGAAAAGAGTCGGCCGTAAATGTGAATGCCCAATGCACAGCCAGAGGGTGGTGAATCTGTGGAATTCTTTGTCACAGACGGAGGTGGAGACCAAGTCAGCAAAAATTTGACTTGTCAAAGGTTATAGGGAGAATGCAGGAGAATGAGATTGAGAGGGAAAGATAGATCACTCATGATTGAATGATGGAGTAGATTTAATGGACCAAATGGCCCTAATACTGCTCCCATGACCGTAGAAGAACAGCTTTTTGTACCTTTGATCTGGTATTTGGTTCATTCAAATGCTTAATCAATAAGTTTCAATATAATTATGGAGAGAGTCAGAACTGGACCTAGGGTGAAGATTTTTTGATTTAACATGCAATGTAGAAGAGAAATGGAGGACATTTAAATTGTAATAGTACAGAATCTTTATATCCCTGTTAGGTTGAAAGGAAATAGAAATTTGGAAAGAGCCATGGTTTTCAAGAGAAAGGACACCCTACAGGTGCAAAAAGAATCCTTATGAGCTGTGTATTGTAGCTATGGAAACCCCTAGCAGGAGCTATGACAGAAATATTTCAAATGTCATTGAATAGTGCCGGAGGATTTGGCGTAATCAAAGTAGTTTGACGTCAGTGGTGGGCAAATTAATGGAAAGGATACTTAGAGATAATATATATGCATCTGGATAAACATGATAACATGGATTTGTGCTTGTCATGTTGCCTAGGGAAATTGATGAGGGTAAAGCAGTGGATGTTGTCTATATGGAGGCCTTTGACACGGTTCCCCTCCATGGCGGAGTATGGATTCAACAGTGCTGAATGGGAGATGTTAATGGTGGATGCTGTTTGTCAGAAAGATCTGTGTTGGGTCCACTGTTGTTTGTCATGTACATCAATGATCTGGATGATGGGGTGGAAAATTGGATAAGTATGCAGATGATACATGTTGTGGATAATGAAGTAAATTTTCAAAGTCTACAGAGAGATTTGGGCCATTTGGAAAAGTGAGCTGGCAGATGGAGGCTGTTAAGTGTGAAGTGCTACATCTTGCAGGAATGCTGTGGAACAGAGGGATCTAGGAATAACTGTGCATAGTTCCCTGAAGGTGGAATCGCATGTAGATAGGGTGGTAAAGAAAGCCTTTGGTGTGCTGGCCTTTATAAATCAGAGCATTGAATATAGGAGTAGGGAAGTAATGTTAAAATTGTACAAGGCATTGGTAAGACCAATTCTGGAGAATGGTGTACAATTTTGGTCGCCTAATTATAGGAAGGATGTCAACAAAATAGAGAGAGTACAGAGGAGATTTACTAGAATGTTGCCAGGGTTCCAGCAACTAAGTTACAGAGAAAGGTTGAACAAGTTAGGTCTTTATTCTTTGGAGCGCAGAAGGTTAAGGGGGGACTTGATTGAGGTCTTTAAAATGATGAAAGGGATAGACAGAGTTGACGTGGATAGGTTTTTCCCATTGAGGGTAGGGAAGATTCAAACAAGAGGGCATGACATGAGAATTAAGGGACAGAAGTTTAGGGGTAACGTGAGGGGGAACTTCTTTACTCAGAGGGTGGTGGCTGTGTGGAATGAGCTTCCAGCAGAAGTGGTGGAGGCAGGATCGATTTTAACATTTAAGAGTAAAGTGGATAGGTATATGGACGTGAAGGGAATGGAGGGGTATGGTCTGAGTGCAGGTAGATGGGACTAGGGGAAAACAAATGGTCGGCACGGACTGGAAGGGCCGAGAGGGCCTGTTTCTGTGCTGTAATTGTTATATGGTTATATGGTTTTATCATTAATGTTTTATTATTATTAATGTTTAGTGTTTTCTGAGTAATTCGTAACTGTCACTGTATGTCATGTTGTTACTTGTGGGCAGAGCACCAAGGCAAATTCCTTGTATGTGAATACTTGGCCAATAAACTTACTTACTTAAGTCTACTCCGCCATTCAATCATGGCTGATCTATCTCTCCTTCCTAACCTCATTCTCCTGCCTTCTCCCCATAACCTCTGACACGCGTACTAATCAAGAATCTATCTATCTCTGCCTTACACATATATCCACTAACTGCCTCCTCAGCCTTCTGTGGCAAAGAATTCCACAGATTCATCACTCTCTGACTCATCACTCTTATCTCCTTCGTAAAATAGCGTCCTTTAATTCTGATGTTCTGACGTCTAGTCCTAGACTCGCCCACTACTGCACAGCTTCAGGTTAGTGCTGGGGCAACACTCTGGATGTTGTGAACTTTTGACTTCCGGCTGCATGATAAGAATATGTCACAAGTCAACATTGGGGCGCAGCGGTAATGCCACTGCCTGACAGCGCCAGAGGCCCCGGTTCGATCCCAAATACGAGTGCTGCCTGCACGAAGTTTGCATGTTCTCCCTGTGACCGCGTGGGTTTTCTCCGGGCGCTCCGGATTCCTCCCAGGTTTGTAGATTAATTGGCTTCTGTAAATTGTCCCCAGTGTGTAGGGTAGAACTCGTGTACGGGTAATTGTTGGTCGGCATGGACTCTGTGATCCAAAGGGTCTGTTTCCACACTGTATATCTAAAGTTATAAGTTAAAGTAAAGTATCTGATTGTCATAGTCAGCAACAACAAAGCCGATCTTACTTGCTACAGCACAACAGGCCTGTAAACACAATACACACAGATAATATCATAAACCAAAATTCAATAAATTAATCATCATAATATCAGCGCCACAAAAACATTGTCTTTAGTGCAACCAAAGACAGTCCCTGGAAGTTCATAATTGTGTCATGTTCAAGTTCATGATGGTTGCTGGGAAGAAGCTGTTCGTGAACCGGGCGGCACGGTGGCGCAGCGGTAGAGTTACTGCCTTACAGCGCTAAAGATCCAGGTTTGAACCTGTATGGAGCTTGTAACTTCTCCCCATGACCACGTGGATTTTGTCTGAGATCTTTGGTTTCTTCCCACACTCCAAAAATGTACAGGTTTGTAGATTAATTGGCTTCGTATTAATACAAAATTGTTCCCAGTGTTATTAGGGTAGTGTTAAAGTATAGGGATCGCTGCTTGGTGCAGGCTCTGAGGGCTGAAGGGCCTGTTTCCTCCCTTTATCTCTAAACTAAACTATACCTGGAGGTCACGGTTCTCGGGCTCCTGTACCTTCTTGCTGACGGTAGCAGTGAGATGGGAGCGTGGCCAGGGTGGTGTGGGTCGTTGATATTGGCTGCCTTTTTGAGGCAGCGCCACCTGTAGTTTTGCCTAGTTTATTATTAGACAATAGACAATAGGTGCAGGAATTATTACCACGTGTTCCGAGCTTTACTGAAAAGCTTTTTTGTTATGTGCTATCCAGTCAGTGGAAAGAGCATACATGATTACAATCAAGCCACCCACAGTGTATAGATACAGAATAAAGGGAATAACATTTAGTGCAATACTGGACTAAGTGGGACCCAGCTTCACATGGGAGGGCTGGTCCCGCAACACAATATTCCACCTCTCCACCAATTCCAAGATTGCTGGCCAGTGTGGGGGTGGGGGCTTTTTGGAGTGCTAGCATGGGTCTTGTGGGCCGAAGGGACTGGTTTCCAGAGGGCAAGTATGGACATTGTGGGCCGAATGGATTCTTGGGGTGGCAGCTCAGTCACTCAGGCCTGGCAGCTCAGTAACTCAAGCCTGGCAGGCTGCCAGCTCAGAAAATAGCAGTCGTGACCCTCTCCCTCTCCTATCTTGCAGAGACTGGACCACACCCACACGTCCGGGTTTTATAGCTCCTACACCTCCCACAGGAAGGGGCGTGGCCTTCATGGCGTGATTGACATGAAAGAGAAACTCAACATTTTTTAAACATTAATAAGTCTTTAGTTTTCATCGATGGGAAAATTCCTCTTGTCCTGCGCAGCGGAGAGGGATTCTGAGTAAGATGGCCAAAAATCACAGCCGTAAGTGGTAGCGTTTTTGTTCTAAAATCAATATGCAGTGCAAACAGGAAGTGGTCAAGATGAGATTTTTAATTATATAGATAAAGTCCAATCGAAGATAGTTTGAGGATCACCAATGAGGTAGATGATAGCTCAGGACCACTCTCTAGTTGGTGATAGGACGGTTCAGTTGTTTATAGATCTCTTCCAAGGTGGGGAGGTCGGTTCTTGTGATGGACCGGGCAGTGCTAATGGATGTTAGCCTGATCCACCACTGACTTCCTTGCAGGAGAAGATTCCTGAAGTTTATGGTGCAAGGAAACGACCAGTTTCTGTTACTGAGGTTCTGAGATTTCACACGTTGCCTCAATTTAATTAATTTCCTTGCTAGAACCGTGACTGGTGTTACTTATATAAAAGCAGTAGTCATCACCACTTACAACCTCTCATAACCAGCAATTAAGCCATTCATTAATAATGCAGGTTAAGGAAGAATTTTCTCCAGGCTACAAGGACAATTTACCATACTTGAATCCAATAAAGTGTGTTTGATTTACCGTAAATCTATGTTAATATTGATGTACCTTCAGCAATCAACTGTACATGAAACAATAATATATATATACATATAAGCCTAAATGTTCTCTCAATCTGGTGAACATGTTCTTTTGCAAGGTTCTGAATGCTTAAATACTTTTAGGTAAAGTTCAGATAAATGACATCCATTCTTCTATTTCAGTTTGGCCAGCCCAGCTGGTAGAATCGTGGCCTAACAGCGGCAAAGACCTGGGTTCGATCCTGACCTCGGGTGCTGTCTGCATGTTCTCCCTGTGACCCATGTGGGTTTCTTCCGGATGCTCCAGTTTCTTTCCACATCCCAAAGAGGATTCTTGGAGTGCGGGATACCATAATACCAGAGCACCCGGTGATAACGCACACGGTCTTAGGGAGAAAGTGCAAACTCCACACGGACAGCTCCCGTAGTTGGGATTGAACCGGGGACTCTTTAAGGCAGCAACTCTAACGCAGCGCCACTGTGCCACCCCACTGTTCCTCCTTCCATCCATTTTATTGTCAATAGTTGCATTGCGCAGAGAAGTGAGAGATTGTAACTGCAGCGTGTTAATCTGCAGTCCTAAAAGCTGGATAAAAGCTTCTAAATGAGCGATAATAATGATCCTGATTTGTTCAATCATTCACCACTCCGGGAGGTTAAGGTCAGACAGTAAAGTACAGGTGTAGAAAGTAGTATAAAATGAGAGACTTGCTTTCAACAGTGGAGTGAGTATATGACCTTTAGATGAATAAATAAAAGCATGCTTTAAGCATGACTCAAATTGAATCAATGACTCTCAGACTAGTACAGCAGCTTTACTAGCTTTGGTAATTGGTAAATAAAGTCTGTAAATAAAGCATCATAGTTTGTGCAAATTAAAGTGCTTTAGTTTAACAAAATAATCTGTGTTAAATTCCAACATGTTGCAACATCCAAAAGCTAGTAGAGTTGCTACCTCACAGCGGCAGGAAGCCGGGTTCGAACCTGACCTCCGGTGCTCTCTGTAGCGAGTTTGCACGTTCTCCCTGTGACCACGTGGGTTTCCTCTGGGTGTTCCGGCTTCCTCCCACATCGCAAAGACGTGCTGGTTTGTTGCTTAATTAGGCCCTCTGTAAATTGCCCCAGTACATTGACTCCAGTCTGAAGAAGGGTCTCGACCTGAAACGTCACCTGTTCCTTCTCACCAGAGATGCTGCCTGTCTCGCTGAGTTACTCCAGCTTTTTGTGTCTATCTTTGGTTTAAACCAGCATCTGCAGGTCCTTCCTACACCCTTCAGGATTGTACCTGGGTATCTGGCGCTGCAAGGCAGCCACTCTACCGCTGCGCCTCTGTGCCGCCCTTTATGACAACCTTCCAGATCTGATCAAATTATAAATTGAAGACACATGGACTGCAGGTGCTGGTTGGCCAACAGAGTCACAAAGTGCTCGAGTAACTCAGCATCTCTGAAGAACATGAGACCCTTCTTCAGACTCAATTGTAAATATAAATTGACACAACTCTATAGATAAATTGACTACTCCCTCGACTCTGTCCATTCTCCCGAAATTCCTTTCAGGTTCGGCAGAGGTTCACTTGCACCTCCTGCAACCTCATCTACTGTATCCATTGTTCAAGATGTGGACACTTATACATCGGCCAGACCAAACGTTGACTGGGCGATTGTTTTGCTGAACACCTTCGCTCAGTCTACCTGGACCAATCTGATCTCTCAGTTGCCAAATACTTTATTTCTCCTTCCCATTCCCACACTGAATTTTCTATCCTAGCCTGCCTCCATTGCTATAAGTGAGGTTAAATGCATATTGGAGGAACAGCATCTCATATTTTGCTTGGGCAGCTTACAGCCCAGTGAGTGTTGATTTCTCTAACTTCAAGTAAGCCCTGCATTCTCTCCCTCTCCATCTCTTCCCCTACCCAAGTCGCACCAGGTTCTCGTTCTCACCTAGCGAACTTCTAACAATGGCCTGTTTCCTTTATCATTGTTACTTTTTTTGCATATCTTTCTTTCATTTGTTCCACATCTGTCTACATAACTGTCTATATCTCTCATTTCCCTTTCCCCTGAATAGTCAGAAGTTGGGTCTCGAGCTGAAAAGTCACCCATTCCTTCTCTCCAGAGATGCTGCCTGTCCCACTGAGTTTTGTGTCTATCTTTGGTTTAAACCAGCATCTGCCGTTCCTTCCTACACATAAATTGACTTATTACAGGTTCACAAAGTTATTTTTATGATTTGTTGAAATTGGAATCCTTTATTATGAAAATAACTTGGGATCAAACTCCACTTCCCAACGTCATTGTCCTGGAATAGCCACAATGTTTTCTCATTCGAAATTGATGGAAATCAAATTAAAAATTGCCCACACCCACCCAGTTGAAAGAACAAAAAGTGTTGGCTGCATCATTTTAGGCCATTTAGACTTTAAGCTTTAGATACAGCGTGGAAACAGGTCCTTCGACCCACCGAGTTTGCGCCAAGCAGCGATCGCCCCGTACACTAGCACTATCCTACACACCCGGGACAATTTACAAATTATGGAAGCCAATTAACCTCAAACCTTGGAAATCTTTGGACTGTGGGAGGAAACCGGAGAACCAGGAGAAACCCCATGCAGTCACAGGGAGAATTGTGCAAACTCTGTACAGACAGCACCCGTAGTCAGGATCGAACCCGGGTCTCTGACGCTGTGAGGCAGCAGCTCTACCACTGCATCACTGTGCCGCCCTCCAGGGATTTTTTCATGTTCCAGCAAAGCGATAGATAAAGATTAGTAAAGGTTTGTGCAAATCCTCTCTCAGGGTCTTGATGGATTCGCATGCTTGGAACAGTAGCATGCTACTTAAATGGTTTCAGAGAAAAGTCTTTTGATGTAGGACTGTGGGGATCTGGCCTTTTCTGACTGAAAAACTGTGTAAAAATTCTCAAAGGATGAAGTAAATGCGTTTGAAAGAAGTAGCGAAAACGGCATCTTACCAACTATGAAAGTATGGAGAGAGGTTTTATCAAATCACGTTCCGATTCAAAGCTTGGTAACAGGTTGAGTTAACATCACGATCGACACACACACATGGGAAGCACAGCGTTAGAGTTGCTGCTTTACAGCTCCAGAGACCCGGGTCCGATCCTGACTACAAGTGCTGTCTGTACGGAAATTGTACATTCTCCCTGTGACCACGTGGGTTTTCTCTGGGTGCTCAGGTTTCCTCCCATACTTCAGAGACATATGGAGGTCTTGTAGAAGAGTGCTAATGAACAGGGGTGGTTGGTCGACGTGGACTCGATGGGCCAAATGGCCTGTATCTCTAAAACTAGAACTAATAATTGCTATTTGTGAGTTATCGATGATAAAATGCTGCTGTGATGTTTTTATTTATATTATATCTATTAATTCATTTTCTATGCAAAATGTTTTATGCAGTCTATTTTTCTGGGTGGTTTTCTGGACAGTTTCAAATCAACTCGGTGTTTCATCTGCAAATGAGGAATCGAAAGAGTTATGAGTGTTTAATTGTCATATGTACGGACAACCGAACAATGAGATTCTCACTTGCAGCAGCATTACAGGCCTGTAAATAAAATGCACATAGATAATATTTTATATACAAAAAATCATTAAATTAGCATCCACATTACTAGTGCAAAACAAAACAAAGTCTCTAGAGCAACCAAAGGTAGTCCATAGTTGAGGTTGCTGTTGTGTCACGTTCAAGAGCCTGATGTTTGTTGTGAGGAAGTTGTTCTTGAATATGGTGGCGATGGTTTTCAGGCTCCTGTACCCCTTCTCGACAGTAGAAGTAAAGTGAAAGCCCTCTGAACTGAAATAATTTCTTGAAGCTGTTCTTGAAACCTGGAGATCACATTTTGCAGATGTACCTTCCCAATTTTCCCGATGGTAGGAGTGTGACCAAGGTGGTGTGGGCCTTTGACAAAAGGACATCGAGTGCTGGAGTAACTCAGCGGGTCAGGCAGCATCTCTGGAGCACATGGATAGGGGACGTTTCGGGTGTGAAGAAGGGTCACGACCTGAAACGTCACCTATCCTTGTGCTCCAGAGATGCTACCTGACCCGCCTAGATACTCCAACACTTTGTGTCCTTTTGCATAAACCAGCATCTCTAGTTCTTTGTTTCTACATTGGATCTCTGATTATATTGACTGCCATTTTGAATTGTGAATCTGTGGAATTCTCTGCCACAGAAGGCAGTGGAGGCCAATTCACTGCATGTTTTTAAGAGAGAGTTAGATATAGCTCTTAGGGCTAAATAATCAAGGGATATGGGGGGAAAACAGGAACGGGGTACTGATTTTAGATGATCAGCCATGATCATATTGAATGGCGGTGCTGGCTCGAAGGGCCGACTGGCCTACTCCTGCACCTATTGTCTATGTTTCTATGTCTATCTCTAGTTCTTTACTTCTACATTGAATCTCTGATTTTATTGACTGTCATTTTGAGGTAGCACCTCCTGTAGATTCCTTGGATGTTCATGTGATGGACTGGGCAGTGTCTACCATTCTTGGTAATTAGGGACGGCTCATTAATTTGACAGGATGTTTGTTCACGATTACTTATATGGTTGAATAGTTTATTTATCATCACATGTACTAAGGCCGAGTGAAATACTTTTTCTGCACACAGATCAGCAAGCCTATCACCATACATGAGCACAATCCACCGGTTAGTACAGAGTCTACAGAACAGCTCACTGAATCGATGCAAGAGTCGCCATTTTGGCGCCATTTGTTAATCCCAGCTGCAGCTGGCCACAAAGGCCCATTGCGGCCGTCGCCTCCATTCCGGTTCACCTGTAGTCTCTCTCCTTGAACGGCCCTCCAGCCCTTGTTTCTCAGGGGGTGCCTCCCCGCAGCCAACCTTGGGGACAGGGAAGGCAAGGCCCCGCCCCTCCTGGTTCCTCTGACGGGGCCTTATGTCCAGCATCCGCCACCATCCCTCCTCTCTGGTTCCCTGTCTTCAGGGTCGAGCAAGGGCCGGGCTCGGCAGCTTCCCTATCCGGGCGGGGTCCCGGTTCCGCGGTGGGCAGTCCAGGCTGGCCGTTCGGGTACACCCGCGGCACGCCGAGAGTCCTTCTCTCCACGTGGTAATATTGAATTTTGTTTATTGTCACGTGTACTGAGGTACAGTGCAAAGCTTTTGTTTTGCGTGCTGTCCAGTCAGTGGAAAGACTATGCATGATTACAATTAAACCGCCCACTGGGTACAGATCTAGGATAAAGGGAATAATATTTAGTGGAAGATAAAGTCAGAGCCAGCAACGATGACACAGTAAGGTGAAGTCCACAATGGGTTGGTGGGAGGTCAGGACTACTCTCTAGTTGGTGCCGGGATGGTTCAGTTGCCTGGTAACTGCTGGGAAGAAACTGTCCCTGCAGTATTCAGTACTGCTTCATCATGTTCAGTGCTCTTCACCTCTCACAACAGGAGGGGGAGCTTTGCATTGTATCTCTCTCTGCGCCGTTAGAACAGGTTGTTGATGATGGAGAATTGGACCTCACTGTCGTAGAACTCTCACAAGCTGACGTTTGAAGACAACAATGTGTGACCTTTAGGTTTATAGTTGAACTGGAAGGGCTGGCCTTATGCGTGTCAGCCACCAACCTTTGTCTATCTGGAGATCGCCAACACACTCCCCGTGATGTGATAATGGACAACTGAGATCAAACCCCGCAAGATTACAACAACTTGAACCACTTTGAGTGGCAAAAGATCCAAATGTCACAGGATTGTACTTGGGCTGAGACAGAGGCAGGAGGATTTATGAATTTACCTTCTGGATGGAAGCACTTTCCTGTCTGCAGACCAATTGTCACAACTGACATTAGATCACAGAATATTGAACAGTATAGAAAACTACAAAGTGCTGGAGTAACTCGGCGGGTCAGGCAGCACCTCTGGACAAAAAGGATGGGGGACATTTCGGGTTGGAAATCTTCAGACTGTCTGAAGAAGGGTCCCGACCCAAAATGCTACTTATCTATTTTCTCCAGAGATGCTGCCTGACCAACTGAGTTACTCCAGCACTTTGTGTCTATGTCACCAAATTAGCTGATTTTAAAGAGTGGAGTCTGTTAGAGCACTCTGATCCATATAACTCTTTCCCTCTCATAAACACAATTTTATTTATGTTACATAATATGTTATGTTTTTTGTTATATGTTATATGTTTTATAATGTATAAACTTTGTGAGTGTGTTTTGTTCAATAGACAATAGACAATGGGTGCAGGAGTAGGCCATTTGGCCCTTCGAGCCAGCACCGCCAATCAATGTGATCATGGCTGATCATCCCCAATCAGTACCCCGTTCCCGCCTTCTCCCCATATCCCCTGACTCCGCTATTTTTAAGAGCCCTATCTAGCTCTCTCTTGAAAGCATCCAGAGAACCTGCCTCCACCGCCCTCTGAGGCAGAGAGTTCATGTTGATGTCCTGATGCCTAACTGGTTTAAGAAATAGCAATCAACGGCATAATAAATATTCAGCTTCCCCATGGTCAGAGTCCATCTACAACTCCATGTTCATGAATCCATCCATTGGTGACAAGCTTTGCAGGCTGTTGGGTCCTCTGGGACATTATTACCCCAGAATCTTGGTCAATTTTAGGGCGGCGCAGTGGCACAGCGGTAGAGTTGCTGCCTTACAGCACTTAAAACCAGAGACCCGGGTTCGATTCCAACTACTGGTGCTGTCTGTACCTCCGTATCCCATGGCCACATGGGTTTTCTCTGCGATCTTCAGTTTCCTCACACACTCCAAACACGTACAGGTTTGTAGGTTAATTGGCTTGGTATGAATGTAAAATTGTCCCTTAGTGTGTGTAGGATAGTGTTAATGTTTGCTGGTGTCGGTGGGGACTCGGTGGGCCGAGGGGCCTCATTCCACGCTGTATCTCGAAAGGAAATTCAGTAGACTGCTAACTGTGGCAGATCTCTCAGGATTTCAAAACTAGCTGGCAGAATGAATTCACGTTCGACTTTCTGATGATCATATTCGCAAGTCATTATGGTCAGTGCTAAAATGGAGAGGATGTAGAAGATGTTAAACAGAATGGAGCCTGGATTAGTGGGTGTTAGCTCCAAGGAGAGGTTGGCCAGGCTTCACTGAAGTGTTGGACGTTGAGGGGATATGGAT
This sequence comes from Okamejei kenojei, assembly GCA_035221665.1. NCBI lineage: Eukaryota > Metazoa > Chordata > Chondrichthyes > Rajiformes > Rajidae > Okamejei > Okamejei kenojei. The sequence goes on along the minus strand of CM069154.1, from coordinate 22,415,957 downwards.
GTGGAGAGGATGTCTCCACTCCTGGGGAAAGTCTAGGACTGAAGATCAAAGCCTGAGAATTAAAGGACGTTCTTTTAGGAAGGAGATGAGGAAAAATTTATTTAGTCAGAGAGTGGTGAATCTGTGCAGTTCTTTGCCGCAGAAGGCCGTGGAGGCCAAGTCAATGGATATTTTTAAGGCCGAGATAGATAGATTCTTGATTGGTACGAATGTCAGAGGTTATGGGGTTAGTAGGGAGTGATAGATCAGCCATGATTGAATGGTGGAGTAGGCTTGATGGGCCGAATGGCCTAATTCTACTCCTATTCCTTCTGACCTTATAGAATTCTAAAAGGTACAGATAGGGTAGAGCGTCAGAAGATTTTTCCAAGGGTAGAAATGTCAAAGACTAGGATGCATAACTTTAAGGCGAGAGAGGCAAATTAAAATAAGAAAGGTTTTTTTTTTACACAGATTGTGGTGGGGGGCTGAAAAGTGCTGCCAGGGGTGGTGGTGGAGGCGGACATGGTGAAGGCGTTTAAGAGATTTTAGATGGGCACATGGATATGCCGGGATGGTGGGATATGGATTAATGCGGGCAGAGGAGAATACTCTATATTGGCATCATATTCAGCACGGACATTGTGGGCCAAAGGACCTGTTGCTGTGCTACACAGTTCTGTGTTCCTCTGTACGAGTAGTCTTAGGACCCCAATATTCATAGAAATGTCACCTTTAGTATTGACAACAGCGGAAAGCCACTGCCCCTGTGACAAAAATTCAATTAGGCCCCAGTTTTCAGGCTTCTGTTTCCATCGAGAGGACTTTTTGGGAATAGAAAATTCTTGAATGAAGTGTTCTATCAAATATAATCACTGCAGCTTGATCTCTGTGGAAATAAATCACCATTTCCAAATATGTTTTCCACTCTTGAGATTAGAAGAGTTCTTAAATTAAAGAAAGAGTTTTTGTGGTGCTCACATGATAGTTGCTGATGGTTCCGTTGCCTGACGACAGCTGGGAAGAACCTGCCCCTGAATCTGGAGATGTGCGTTTTCACACATCTATACCTATTGCCTGATGGGCGAGGGGAGAAGAGGGAGTGGCCGGGGTGCGACTCTTCCTTGATTATGCTGGTGGCCTTGCTCAGGCAGCGTGAGGTGTAGATGGAATCAAATGAGGTGTAAATTGTATTGATGTATAGTACATCCGATCTGTTTGGATAACTTTTCACTGTACCTTGACAATAATAAACTTAAGCCTAAACTTAAATCAAGGACTGTAGATGTTGAAATCATAAGCAAAAAGCTGTGGAGAAAATGGACAGGTTACCTGTTACCCTTCACAGATGCTGCCTGACCAGCTGAGTTCCCCACAGCACTTTGTGATTTATTCGTGGAAAGCAAAATGCCGTCTTATTTGAAAATATGTGTTGAGTTTGTTAAATCTTATACTTTAGACTTTAGAAATACAGTGCAGAAACAGGATACTTGCTTGTTGGAAATCGAAAAATATATTTAGACCTTATGCCCCTGTCCCATTTAGGAAACCCGAACGGAAACCTCTGGCGACCTTGCGCCCCACCCAAGGTTTCCGTGAGGTTCCCGGAGGTTTTGGTCTCTCTCCCTAATGGTTGAAAGTGGTTTCCGCATAGTCGAGGCTTCTTCTATGTTCCTGCGATTATTTCAACAAAATCAAAACCGGCCTCGACTAAAAATAGGTTGCCAGTGGAGTGGGGTTGCTCTTTATTTACAGGCAGTTGAAGGCAATCTCCTTCGCTGACCGACCATTTTGATAGGCTCATTGGAGTTTTCAGCAAAGATCCTATAGGATCTTTGGTTTTCAGGACCTAGAAGATCTGCCGGAAGGTAAAATGCCTGCTAACTTTATTAGACTTCTTAAAACTGTCTCCACTCCTTCTCTCTCCCCCCTCCTTTCCCCTTCCCCTCCTCCCCCCTTCCCCTCCTCTCCCCACCCCCTCCACTCCCCTCCCCCTCCCTCTCCCCTCCCCCTTCTGACGACTCATGGAAACCTTGGGTGGGGCGCAAGGTCACCAGAGGTTTCCGTTCAGGTTTCCTAAGTGGGACAGGGGCATTGGACTTTAAAGATACTATATTGAAACACGCCCCTCAGAGCACTCAATCTTTTCCAACCTTGCAACCGCAAGAAATGCTACACTTGTCCCTTCACCTCCCCCCTCCACTCCTTTCAGGGACCCAAGCAGTCCTTCCAGGTCCGACAGAGGTTCACCTGCACCTCCTCCAACCTCATCTACTGCATCCTCTGCTCCAGATGCCAGTTGATCTATATCGGTGAGACCAAGTGGAGGCTTGCCGATCGTTTCGCCGAACACCTCCGCTCGGTCCGCAATAACCAAGCCGACCTCCCGGTGGCTCAGCACTTCAACTACCCCTCCCATTCCATATCCGACCTCTTGGTCCTGGGCCTCCTCCACGGCCAGAGTGAGCAACACCGCAAGTTGGAGGAACAGCACCTCATATTCCGCTTGGGGAGTCTGCATCCTTTGGGCTTGAACATTGAATGTTCTCAATTCTGTTAACCCTTCCCACCTCTCCCTCAGCCCTCGGGCCCTGGCATTCCCTCTCTCTCTATCTCCCTCCCCCACCCCAGTCGCACCAGCTTCTCATTTTCACACCACAAACAGCTTACGATGGCTTGTTCCCTTTATCATCGATACTTTTTTGCATATCTTTCATTCATTGTACTTTATCTCTCCACATCACCGTCTATATCTCTCGTTTCCCTGATCCCTGACCAGTCTGAAGAAGGGTCTCGACCCGAAACGTCGCCCATCTCCTTCGCTCCTTAGATGCTGCTGCACCCGCTGAGTTTCTCCAGCCTTTTGTGTACCCTGTTCCAACCATCGATCGCCCCTCACACTAGCACTATCCTACACATTAGGGACAATTTCGAATTTTTCAAGGAGACAATGAACCTGCAAACCTGTACGTCTTTCGAGCGCGGGAGGAAACTGAAGATCTCTGAGAAAACCCACAAGGTCACGCGGAGGATGTGAAAACTCTGTCCGTACAGCACTCATAGTCAGGATCAAACCAGGGACTCAGGTGCTGTAAGGCAGCAACTCTACCGCTGCACCATTGCAATGCCCAAATCATCAGTCAATAGATTTAATTCAGTGTTGCTAAATGATGCGCTTTAGAAGTTCGATAATTATTTAGTTAAAAAGAAACACATGGGAAAAGACTGCTAATGTGTGCCCTGTAATTGGCTTGACTTATTATTGGATACAATAGTAAGTCAAACCCCAGTGTGGCACAGTGGTGAGCGGATAGAGATGCAGCCCCACAGTGCCGCAGACCTGGGTTTGGTCCTGAACTCAGGTGCTGTCTGTGTGGAGTTTGCATGTTCTCCCTCTGACTACTTGGGTTTCCTCCGGGTGCTCCGGCTTCCTCCCACATACCAAAGACGTGCGGGTTTTGTAGGATAATTGGCCTCTGTCCCTTGCCTGCTGGTGTGTAGGGAGTGGATAAGAAAGTGGGATAACATAGAATTAGTGTGAATGGGCGATCGATGGTCAGTATGGACACGGTGGGCCGAAGGTCCTGTTTCCATGCTGTATCTCTGAACTAAACTGAATAAGCATGGCATGAAACGTAACTATTTAATAGAGGAATGGTGGGCTAGAAATAGGGACATTTGTATTGATTACTGCCAGACTCGCTGAAATGCTAACTGCGATATCTCCAAAATGAATGATAATGATTTCTGATTCAAATGGCTTAACTACTAACTTAGATGTTTCATAGTAATGAACATGAGGATCGCTGGCTATTTATTTCGACGTGTCAGCTCGTCACATACAGATGTTCACTGATCCTGAAAATATCATTTCTATTGTTTGATGAAATTCTTTCAAAATCTGATGAATTTTAAATGTATCCTGGGACAAAGCTAAGCATTTGACTTTCCAACCTTTTGAATTTCCAACCAGCCTTTCGCTCAACCTTACACTCGGTGTTTAATCATTTGTCATTTCTTGTCTTTGCCATTTTTATATCAATCACGGCAGTTAGCAAAATTATTGAACCAGAAATTATTGTTATTGAACCAGAAATTGCCAATGTCATTGCAAACAATGGGGGGGGCACAGTGATGCAGCGGTAATGCTGCCGCCTCAAGGCGCTGGGGTCCCGGGTTCGACCCCGACTACGGGTGCTGCATGTACAGAGTTTGTACATTCTTCCTGTGACCGTGTGGGTTTTCTCCCACACTTCAAAGACGTACAGGTTTGTAGGTTAATTAGCTTCAGTAAAAATTGTCTACTGTCCATAGTGTGTAGGATAGTGCTAGTATATGGGGCGACTGTTGGTCGGTGTGGACTCGGTGGGCAGAAGGGCCTGTTTCAATGCTGTATCTCTAATGTCTAATGAAGGTCTAAACGTATTTTGAAATCTCCAACAAGCAAGTATTTTTGTTTTGGTGTGGGCAATTAGATTTTAATAATGGGCATAGAGCATCATACAGCATAGAAACAGGCCCTTTGGCCCACACATCCATGCCAGCCAAGTTGCATCATCTAAGCTAGATATATTTGCCCCCGTTTGGCCCATATCCCTCTAAACCGTTCCTATCCATGACCCTGTCCAACGGTCTTTTTAAATGCTGTTATAGTACCTGCCTCAACTACCTCCTCTGGCAGCCTGTTCCATCTCCACACCACCCATTGAGTGAAAAAATTGTCCGCCAAGGTTCCAATTAAATCTTTCCTCCCTCACCTTAAACCTATGTCCTCTGGTTCTTGATTCCTCGACTCTGGGTAAGACTCTCTGAATTTATCCTATCTATTCTAATCCGGAAGTGGCGGAGCTGCCATGCAGCTGCGTCTCACGTGCAGTCCGTCTGTCTTTTCCTTTTTTTTGTATTCTTTTGTCTTGTTGGACGTATGTTTTTAGTTTATTTTTAGTTGTGTTTAGTATGTTTGGGGGGGGTGGGGGACTTGTTTTAGTCTCTTGCCTCGGGGGGATGCGACCTTTTCTTTGTAGTATCCCTGTCTCTGTCTCCGTCTCCGTCTGCGCTGAGGCCTAATCGCGGAGCTGGCGGCCTCCAACTTGGACCGACCTCGAGGCTCCGGAGGCAGAGCCAGGACTCACCATCATGACGCTGGCCGACTTCGGGGCTGTGGTGGCGCTGCGGCAGCGGCGGCCCGACTTCAAAGCCTCGGAGGCTTCGGCCGTGAGCCCAGCGGACGACAACATCGGGAGCTCGCAGGTCCCAGGTTGGTGACCGAGTCTCCTGAGCTCCCGCAACAACAGCTTCGTCCGCTGGACTGGAGGGTGGCAGCTTCGTCCGCCCCGGGCCGCGGAGTTTGAACCGGCCCGTTCGCGGAGCTCGGATTCGGCCGCGGGACGTACCATCACCCGGCGGGGGGGCCCAACATCGAAAGCCTGGATCGCCTCAACGCAGAGGGAGAACAAGGACTTTAAGACTTTTGCCTTCCATCACAGTGAGGAGGTACTGGTAGACTCACCGTGGTGGATGTTAAACTGTGTTCATTGTGTGTTCTGTTATGTTATTTTGTTTCTGTCATGACTGCAAGGTATGCATTTTGTTCACACTATGTTTGAATGACAATAAAGGAAACTTTATACTTTATACTTTATGTCCTCCGGTTCTTGATTCCTCGACTGTGGGCAAGACTCTCTGAAGTTATCCTATCTATTCCCCTCATAATTTTATATACGTCTATAAGATCATTCCTCAACCTTCTGCGTTCCCAGGAATAAAGTTCTAGCCTGCCCAATCTCTCCCTGTAGCTCAGGTGCGATTGACAGGAAACCCTTATCAGAGTGTCCGTTGTGTTCAGTGCGGACTCTTCTATATTGGTGAGGTCAAGTGCAGACTGGGTGACTGTTTTGCTGAACACCTACGCTCAGTCCACCACTCCCATACTGACCTTTCTGTCCTGGGCCTCCCCCACTGTCAGAGTGAGGCCAAATGCAAATTGGCGGAACAGCACCTCATCCAAACTGATACAAGGTGATCCAAAGATCTGCGTGCCCCCCCACCAAGCAAGGTCAATCACCCATTACTGGGGAAAAACTAGTGTGTCATGATCGAATTTCAATCTGCGGTATTTCGGGAGTTGTAGAAGTTTCAAAACGAAGCAGAAAATGCAGGAGATAATCCCGGTGCGTATTTATAGTTCAACATTTATTTAATGTCGCCCGTCTCTGATGTGATTCATAGTCCGCAGGCAAGATTATCATCTTAAATCCTTCAAAAGTGGACGTGTGACGTATTCAGGACTAATCCTTCAATGGGTGATTGTTAACGAGACTAACATTGCTGAAAACTTTTTACATCAAACGTTGAGCACATCAAAGCTCCAGCCCCCACTCGGAAATAAAGGGAGCATGGAATCAGTGGTAAAAGATATTTTTATATTTGAAAAACTATCATTTACAGGATCCAATTCATCTCTAACTTCAGTTGATCAGAAATGGAGTCGGGATTTAGTTTTAGTTTTGGAGATACTGCGTGGAAACAGGCCCTTCGGCCCACCGAGTCTGTGCCAACCATCGATCACCCATGCAGTAGTTCTATCCCACACTCTACAGACATTTACAGAAGCTAATTAACCTACAAAGCTGCACATCTTTTGAGTGTGGGAGGAAACCGTAGCACCCAGTGAAAACCCACGTGGTCTCAGGGAGAACGCACAAACCCCATACAGACAGAACCCTTGGTCAGGATTGAACCCGGGACTCTGGTGCTGTTAGGCAGTAACTCTATCGCTGTGCCACAGTGCTGCCCTGGCACCGTGAAAGACATTTAGACAAAACATTCAGAGCCAATGGCATTAAGATAGAGAGTTGAGTGCAGCACAGTGGCGCAGCAGGAGAGTTGCTGCCTTACAGCACCAGAGACCCGGGATCAATCTTGAGTACGGGTGCTGTCAGTACAGAGTTTGTGCATTGTCTCTGTTACCATGAGGGGATTCTCCGGGTGCTCCGGGTGCTCCGGCTTCCACCCACATCCCAAAGATGTGCGGGTTTGTAGGATAATTGGCTTCTGTAAAATTGCAAATTGTCCCTCGTGTGTAGGATAGTGCTAGTCTAGGGGTGATCGCTGGTCGGCGCTGACTCAGAGGGCTGAAGGGCCTGTTTTCGTGCTGTTTCTCCAAAGTCTAACAAAACAGTGTGTGGGCAAATCATATAATTTATGTGGGTAATCATATAAGCTGTGTGGGCAAATCATATAATTTATGTGGGTAATGATCATACCATAAGATATAGGAGCAGATATAGGCCATTTGATCCATCGAGTCTGCTCTGCCACTCGATCGCGACTAATCTGTCTTTCCCTCTCAACCCCATTCTCCTGCCTTCTCCCCATAACCGTTGACGCCCTGACAAATCAAGAACATATCAATCTCCGCTTTAAAAATAGGGTTGGATAGACATATGTATGCGCATTAAAACCCGGAATTATATTAAGGGTTGAAAATAACAGCGTTTAATACTTATACCCATGCAGCACTTTTATATTTGTGATTCCACATTGCCATTTAACCCAGATCTTTCAGCTGCAATGTAAATAATAATTTGTACTCGTTGCCTAAGCTGCAGAATATGATTGCTGCAGGTGAGACATTTTCAGAAGCATTTTTATTGTTAAACCTGCCTCTGACATCTTGTGAGGGCACATCATAGGTTCTTTCTGTGACATCAGTGACAAAGTCATTTGGTGCCACAGCATTTATTCCATGCAGTTAATTTTGTAACTGACCTGGTAAATCTGGCATAAATTCCCTAGGATTTGTGGGATTTAGCAGGCAGATGATTCCCTATGTTTTGATATCACTCAATCTACCAACACCACATCCTTTACTTCATTGGAGACTCAAGACGCAAGGGCGGCACAGTGCTGCAGTGGTAGAGTTGCTACCTCACAGCGCAGGAGTCCCGAGTTCGATCCTGACCACTGCTGCTGGCTGTATGGAGTTTGCACGTTCTCTCTGTTTTGTTTAGTTTAGTTTAGAGATACAGCGCGGAAACAGGCCCTTAGGCCCACCGGGTCCGTGCCGACCAGCGATCCCTGCATATTAACTCTATCCTGCACACACAAGGGACATTTTTTGCATTTACCTAGCCAATTCACCTACAGACCTGTATGCCTTTGGAGCGTGAGAGGAAACTGAAGATCTCGGAGAAAACCCACGTAGGTCACGGGGAGAACGTAAAACCCTGTACAGATAAGTACCCGTCGTCGGGATCGAACCCGGGTCTCCGGAGCTGCATTCGCTGTAAGGCAGCAACTCTACCGCCGTGCACCATGTTACCCACCGTGCCGCCCTCTGATGGTGTGGGTTTTCTCCAGGTGCTCCAGTTTCCTCCCACACTCTAATGACGTACGCGATTGAAGGTCAATTTACTTTGGTCAATGAATGAATGTCATATGTGACACGTCACATTGAAATGTTTTGCTTGCTTCCCAAGGAATGCAAATAGTCGCCCATAAAGGACGCTTACAAAATTGTAAATTGTCCCTAGTATGTCGGATAGCATTAGTGTATGGGGTGATCACTGGTCAGCGTGGACTCGCTGGGCCGAAGGGCTGTATCTCTGAACTTTAAAGAGATTGTAGGTGCTGGAATATTGAGCAAATAAGCTGGAGGAACTCAGTGGGTCAGGCAACATCTGTGGAAGGGATGGACAGATAAAAACTCAGGTAAGAACCCTTCTTCAGCCTGACGTCAAATCTGAAGTAGGATCTAGGCCAAAAACATTGCCTCTCCATTCCGTGCGGAGATGCTGCCTGTGCTGTTGAGTTCCTCCAGCACTTTGTGTCTCTTTAAAAAAAGACACAAATGGAAAGTCTATGTTAGGGCGACGATCAAGGTTGGCTTGGTGACACAATGTCTTTTAGCCCTGTCCAGTAAATCATAGCTGGGGTGTTTAAAGGAGTGCAAATATTCCTTGGAGCACAGGAAGCTGAGAGCTGTGTATAAAATCATGAGGATGAATGGATAGGGTGAATGCACGGAGTCTTTTACTTGGAGTAGGGGAATCTAGAACCAGAGGACATAGGTTTAAGGTGAGAGGGGAAATATTTGATAAGAACCTCGGAGGGTGGTGGTTATATGGAACAAGCTGCCAGAGGAAGTTGTTGAGGCAGGTACAATAACAACATTCAAAATGCATTTGGACAGGTACATGTATTAGAAAGATTTAGAGAGATGTAGGCCAAATGCAGGCAAATGGTATTGGCTTAAATGGAGCATCTTGTTGGCATGGACGTGTTGGGCCACAGGATACAAGTACGGGATGACATAAAACTGGTGTACGGGTGATTGATGCGGACTCAGTGGGTTTCTAAAGAAAAAACTAGACAATATCAATCTGGTCACTGATCTTCTCTGACTATGCGAGAAATGGCAATATAATAATGCATCCTGTTCAAACTAATATTCACAATTCTACCAGAACAATTGTACAGTTCTTTGCATGCTGGGCCCAGAGAGAGGTCGACAAACGCCTGACGCTTTTTCATCTCTTCTTTAAAAAGTTTGCACGCTGGTATCTTTCTCTTTGCTCTATCTTTTGTGCCTGTGTTTTAGTGTATTCATATGAAGTTTTATCTGATCTGCATGATTATGTACCCTGGCATAGCGAAGAGCTTGTGTTTGCAAACAAGAGCTCTTCACTGAACCTGGGTCCATGAGCAAATAATCAACTTTGCACCAGAAACCCAGGTTCGATCCTGTCCTCGGGTGCTGTCTGCGTGGTGTTTACACGTTCTCCCTGTGACCGCTTGAGTTTCCTCTGTGGGCTCTGGTTTCTTCCCACATCCCAAAGACATGCAGGTTAATTGGCCCTCTGTAAATTGTGTAGGGTGTGGATGAGAAAGTGGGATAGCATAGAACGAGTGAATGGATGGTCAATGCTCGGTGGGCTGAAGGGCTTGTTTTCATGTGTATCTCTAATTAAACAAAATGGAAAAAAAAGCATTAATGGAATGGAGACGGTGAGAAACGGCTTACTTAAAATTAACTAAATTAATAGGATTCCTCAGATTTGACAATTAACAGTGGGCAGTGTGTCTGTGGAAGCCATGAAAAACACAGGATTTGCAATATTTTGAAAAATCAATTATTCAGCACAAACATTTTGCATTACTCTTGTCAACAGAGTAGGATTAGGGTATAGCCTATTGAGAAGGAGATAAGGTATTGCACTGTGGAGTTTCTGCCAGCCAAAATTATTTTGAAATAAAAATTGATTAGTATTTCTTGAGAATGCGTTATTTAGAAAAGGATAGGATTTTTTACTAGTACAGGTGTCAGAGGTTATGGGTAGAAAGGCAGGAGAATGGGGTTAGGAGAGATAGATAAACCATGATTGAATGGCGGAGTGGACTTGAAGGGCCAAATGGCCTAATTCTACTCCTATCACTTATGAGTAGAATGATAGCAGTTTCTTAGATAGATCAGTCTGAAGAAGAGTCTCAAACACAAAATGTCACCTGTCCATTTTTTCTGGAGATGCTGCCTGACCCGCTGTCTATTTTCATGGACAGATTATCCACCTGGTGGAATCATGTGATTACAAACCGAAACACAAATTACGCACGGAATGTGCAGCTAATGGATCTGAACGGATTTTTTTCAGCTTTCTGGTTAATGTTTATGTTAATTTCTGAATGGCTTTAAGATGAGAGAGGCAAAGTTTAAAGGAGATGTGTGGGGTTTGTTGTTTACATGCTGGAGCACACTGCTACGGGCGATGGCGATGTCGATGGCGAAGGCAGATCCGATAGTATTGTTTAAGAGGCATTTAGATAGGCAGGGAATGGAGGGATATGGATCACATGCAGGCAGAGGAGATTAGTTTCATGTTCAGAGTGGACAATGCGACTGAAGGGCCTGTTCCTTGTGTGTAGGAAGGAACTGCAGATGCTGGTTTAATCCGAAGATAGACACAAAAAGCTGGAGTAACTCAGCGGGACAGGCAGCATCTCTGGAGGGAAGAAATGGGTGACGTTTCGGGGTCGAGACCCTTCGACCCTATCGGTCTCGACCCGAAACGTCACCCATTCCTTCTCTCCAATGATGCTGCCTGTCCCGCTGAGTTACTCTAAATTTTTGTGCCTACCTTCTGTACTGTTCTATGCTCTGTGTTAATTAAATCTTTAATGCTTCAATTGTGTCTTTATTGTAGCGTGTGCAGAGAAACAGTGAAAAGCTTGTTCTGCATGCTATCCAGTCAAATCATACTATCCATGATTACAATAGATCCTCTTCTGGAACAGCACGCAGAGAGTCACCACCATCCAGCGTCATCTTGCAACTTCCAAGTGTCTGCAAAAGTCTGATCGTGGCTCAAGGAGATTTTGCTGTTTCTTATTTCCTCACATTAAGGCCTGGTGTCCTGGTGCCACTGGATGGGTGAAGTAGGGGTGGGCCTGACCCAGTGCGATGCTGCCGGCTCCTTCCACCGCCGCTCCGTGCAGCTGCCGCTGACTGCACTCGATCCGCTCACTCGCCCGGCTGCTGTGCACACTAAATTTCTCACCTATGTCTTGAGTTGATGAGCGCCTGTCCCTTGTGCGATACTCAATTGCTTGTAATGTGGTGGCATTAAATCTAACGCCTTGCACATCCTTTCTGAGAAAGCAATGAGCAATCGGATTAATACGGTACATCTTTTCTCACTTATCGGGGAGCTCAGTCAATTCCCAGTGGTAGTAATTGAAGGAAAACTATCATTTTGTGTGAAGCTAATGGCTGAGTTGGGAAACTGGGACTGATGATAACGTATTCCTGGCACTACAAGTTCCTTCTGTTAATGCTGTGCAGCTGAGAAATGAGTACTGATGTTTGCGAGCCAAACAGTAGTAACTTCAGAAGTACAGAATCACACGCAGTTAGTTAACTGTGGTACAATTATTGTAGAACGTCAGTGAGCTGTCAGGGCTGCGTATCAGGCTCATTAGAGTCATACAGCATGGAACAGGCCCTGTGGCCATATTGCCCATACCAACCAATGTGCCCCATCTACACTGGACCTGTAGCGTGGCCCATATCTCATGCCAACTTTGTCACGCCCAAATAAGGAACAAATTCCCGACGCTGATTCTGCTGTGGCTAAGGGGGTGAATGATGATTTGGCCCGGGTGCTGGACTGCACACAAAGCCCAGCCGGCGGTCCAGCTGAGGAGTTTTGGCCCACGCACGCTAAGTCTGGCACCCCATCCAACTCATGAACCGATGATCGGCCTTGCTTGTGTCAGCGGTAAGTTAAGGTCCGAACGTCGGGCAGCTGGCCGGGCTGCCGACCGACGGGGCCATGGGCCAGGCGCTGCTGCTGCGTTCCATGGGCTGCACTATGTCGGGACGGGTGAGGCGGGGCCAGACGCAGCGCTCCAGCCCAACGGTCCCCTCGACCCGAGTAGTAGCAGTCCAAATATGGGACGAGGGTGGTTTGTACCGGCTAATACGGAACAGTTGGCAACCTTACCCATATCCCTCTAAACCTTTCCTCTCCATGAACCTGTCCAAAAGTCTTTTAAATGTTATTGTAGTACCTGCCTCGACTACCTCCTCTGGCAGTTCGTTCCATATACCCACCACCCTCTGTGTGAAAATGTTATACCTCAGATTCCTCTAAATCTTTCCCTTCTCACCTTAAACCTATATCCTCAGGTTCTTGATTCCCTTAAAAAGACACAGTGCATTCACCCTACCTATCCCCCTTGTGATTGTGTGCACCTCTCTGCCTCCTGCACTCCAAGGAATAAATTCCTATCCTGCCCAGCCTCTCCTTATAGGTCAGGCCCACAGGTCCTGACAACATCCTCATAAAATATCACGGAGATGTGTTCACACAGTTTTTCCTCAATTCTCATTGCGAACCCATCAAGCACCAGAGACTGCCTTCACAACTGGTAAGTGGATGTGTGTAAAATAGTGCAGTACTTTGATTGCAATGATATTGGATGTAATATTCAATTTGCAATGCAATTGACGTGGCTTGGCCAGTGCGAAACGGAACATATCACAATATGTTCTTATTGCACAGCACAACAGATAGAGTTCAGTTGTGTAGGAAGGAACTACAGATGCTGGTTTACAGAAGATAAGCACAAGGAGGAGCTTGGCGGGTCGAGCAGCATCTCTGGAGAAAAGTGAGTGTATGTCTAGAATTGATTGTCACGTTAGCCCTAGATTAAGATAAAAAAATTATTTTCCGAAAGGTAGAATCAAGGAGATGCTGGTCTGAAGAATGGTCCCAACTTGAAATGCCACCTATCCATGTTCTCCAGAGATGCTGCCTGACCTGCTGAGCTACTCCATCGCTTTGTCTTTCTTCCCTAAAGGATATTATTGAACCAGATGGGGGTCATCCAACAAATCAATTGGCTTCAACTGTGACCTTTACTGACTCCACTTTTTCAATCCAGATTTGTTTAATTAACTGAATTGAAATTCTTCAGCGCTCGTTTGTGGAATTTAGAACTCTGGCCTCCAGAACATTGGTTTAATTACACACTAATGTGCACCAGGTGAAGATGTGATATTCTGGAGCATTCAGAATTGACTGCTGCTTACAACCCCTTTTACACAAGGTATTTAAAAGCAAAGGTACTGTGCATATTTTGAAAATAACCCTCCATTAACGTAAAATTAATGAATCCCATTGTTTTCCAATGTTAATTCTGGCCCACAATTACCTTCACGGTAACTAAAAGTATACAATACAATTGTGTACTGATTAATACAGTTCTAACGCTTTGTAATTAATTCTACTGAGCAGGTTTCAATCAAATTATGGGACACAAGGAACAGCAGATGATCGAGACCCTTCTTCAGATGCTGTTTGACAAAGGTTATGTTCTCCAGAGATGCTGCGTGACCTGTTGAGTTACTCCAGCACTTTGAGTCTTTTAAGAAAATCAAATTATTTCGTTATTAGGGCCATAGGGTCATAGAGTGTTTCAGTGTGGAAACGGGCCCTTCAGCCCAATTTGTCCATCCCGGCCAAATGTCCCTGCTACATTAGCTCCACCTGGCTGCGCTTGGTCCATATCCCTCCAAACTTGTCTTATCCATGTAGCTGTCAAAATTTTAAATACACTTGAATTAAACTAAACATAATCATGTCTGGTAATGCCATGATAATGAGCTCCCTAATCACATTCAAACATTTGATTTTGGGCAAATTGGTATCAGTAAAGATTCCCTGTCTACCGTGAGCTAGAACTTGCTTCCTTTATCTGCTTTGTGTGCTCGCACCTCAGGGTTTCTCCTTTCTGCATGCCTTGCTCACTGACAGTTATTATTTTGCACCTCTGATTAAATATTAATAAGGCCGCTCAAAGCGCTTCTAATCTGATTGACACTGGATTCGTGAAGTCTTGCCTTGCAGACGAAATTCAAGATGAAAAGGAATTGAGATCAATCTGGACTGGCTTGATATTGCCTGAAGCAGAATGTTGGAGGAACTTGGACTCAGGCAGCATCTGTGGAGGGAATGGACAGGTGACGCTTCGAGATGGGAACCCTCCTTCAGGCTGACGGAGCAGCAGGGAGAAAGCTGGAAAAGTGAGGTGTGGGTGGGACAAAACCTGGCAAGTGGTACAGGCTACAGGTGTGTGGGGGAGGGAGGGGGGGGGGTGGATGGGGATTGGCATTGGAGAGGTTCTGCCCCCTACTCCTTTCACAAGGTAAGCATATGGTTTCCTTTCCTTCATTGCTCGGGGCATTCACTATAAGTCAAGAGGTCATGATGCAGATTTACAGAACTTTGGTGAGGCTCCATTTGCAATATTGGGTGCAGTTCCCATTGTAGGAAGGATGTGGAGGCTTTGTGACGGGTGCAGAGGAGGTTTACCAGAATGATGCCTGGATTGGGGGCAATTGGCTGCAAGAAGAGGTTGAATAGACTTGGATTGTTTTCTCTAGAATGCCAGAGGTTGTGGGGAAACCACAAATATAAAATCATGAGACTCATAAACAGGGGAGACGGTCAGGAATCTTCGTCTGAGGATGGAATAATCAACGACTAGAGGGTATAACTTCAGGATGAGAGGGGCAACGTTTAAAAGAGATGCGTTTTACACAGAGGGCAGTGAGTGCCTGGAATGTGTAACTGGGGGTGGTGGTGGAGGCAGATGCAAGAGTGGGGTTTAAGAGACTTTTGGATATGCAGGGAATGGAGGGCTATGGATCATGCACAGGCAGTTAAGGGTTAGTCTTGGCATCACGTTCTAGATCAGGCACCACTCATAAGAACTAGTCCGGACTTTGAAAATGGCACCAAAACATGGACCCCCTTGCATGTCTGATGGGTGGACTATTTCTCTACACTTGTGAATCGAGGTTCGGGTTATGGCAGCACACTGCTGGACTACTTGCATGGAAACGCATTTCACAGTGTGTTAGCAATTCGCACACGTGTCAATAAAAACACCAGTGAATCACTGATGTTTGGCACAGATATTGCGGGCTGAAGGGCCATACTGTTCTATGATCTATGTTCTAACTTTCTCCATTCTGGATTCTGCCGTGCATCGGGGTTTCTGTCAAATTGACGAGGGAATATTGTCCTCAGCAGCGCGTGGGCGAATCTGCTGAAGGGAGCGGGGAGGTGGGCTGTCAGTCCAGACAGGTTGAAGTAGATTCTAAGCTGTGGGAGGTCGGCACAGAGAGCTCTCGACTGCCCGTGGTCTTTTCGTAGATGTCAGAAGCTATCCATCACCCGCCAGACGCGCTGATAAATAACGTCTGAATTCATGTGCTACAGATGTGTTCCATTGACTGCTTATGCTTCGTGCTGCCATTCTTCTCACAAACTGTTCCCCTATATTAGGATTAACATAGATTTACGTTCAGATTCATTATTGTCACATGGACCTCGGTACAATGAGAAACTTTGTTTTGCATCTCTGGAGAACATGGATAGGTCATGTTTGGGTTCGGGACCCTTTCGTTCAGTTTAGTTTAGAGACACAGTGAGGAAACGGGCCCTTTGGCCCACCGAGTCTGCACCGGCCAGCGATCCCCGCACACTAACACTATCCTACACGCACTAAGGACAATTTACAATATTTTTTAAAAACTGAGGCCTGCAAAGCTGCACGTCTTTGGAGTGTGGGAGGAAACTGGAGCACCCGGAGAAAACCCGTGTTGTCACGGGGAGAACATACAAACTTCATATGGACAGCGTAATGAGGATTTAACCCGGGTCTCTGGCGCTGGAAGGCAGCAACTCTACTGCTGTGCCACCTTGCTGCCCCTCTTCATGATGATTGTAGGGGGCTTGGGGGGGGGAGGGGAAGAAAGCCGGAAGAGAGGATTGATTTACATCAATGTAATCCAGCTGAACTCAAGCACAATGGGCAAATAAATTAGTTCAGAATATAGTTCTCAGTATCGTAGCATATTAGTTCCATTGATGAAGTTCAATGTCCGCAATGCGATAGAGGTGAACTGGACAGTACCCTAGTTTATGGAAGGACCATTCAGAAACCTAATAACAATAGAACAGACACAAAACACTGGAGTAACTCGGGGGGGGGGGGACAACCTTTTCTGTCTGAAGAAGGTTCCGAAACGTCACTTTTTTTCTCTCTCCAGAGATGCTGCCTCACCCGCTGATTTACTCCTGCACTTTGTATCTATCACCACTGTCACATCTGTGGAGTCATTTAAGTTCCTTGGAACCATCGTCTCTAGGGACCTTAAATGGGAGGCCACCATTGACTCCACAGTCAAAAAGGTCTAACAGAGGATGTTTTTCCTGTGGCAGCTGAGAAAACACAATCTGCCACAGGCAATGATAGACCAGTCACATACTGCTTTCGTAGAGTCTGTCCTCGCCTTCTCCATCATGGTCTGGTTTGGCTCAGACGCCAAGCACGACACCAGGAGGCTGCAGCGCATCATTCGATTGGCCGGGAAGGTTGTTGGCTGCAACCTTCCCTCCATTGACAAACTGTACATTGCAAGGGCCAGGAAGCGAGCGGGTAAGATCATCTCTGACCCCTCTCATCCTGCCCACAAACTCTTTGAATCACTTCCCTTTGGAAGGCAACTCCGGACTGTCAAAGCCGCCACAGCCAGACATCAAAACAGCTTTTTTCCCACGAGCAGTAGCTCTACTCAACAGCCAAAAAATATGTAGCCTCCTTGTGCTCTAATAGTTTATTTCTTTCTTCACATGTTTAAATTATAATGTTTTACTTTTAATTGTCTACTGTTTGTCGTGATGTTACTTGTGAGCAAAGCGCCAAGGCAGATTCCTTGTATGTATACATACTTGGCTAATAAAAATGTATTCTATTCTATTGTACATGAAAATAGTACAGCAGAGGAACAGGCCCTTCAGCCCACAATGTCTGTGCCAAATATGACGCCAAGTTCAACTGATCTCCTCTGCCTGCGCACGATCCATATCCTCCATTGCCTGCATATCCATGTTCCCGTTTCTGACCACTGGTGCTGTTTATGTGGAGTTTGCTCGTTCTTCCTTTGACCATGTGGGTTTCCTTCGGGTACTCTGGTTACCTCCCCCATCCCAAAGACCTGCAGGTTTATAGGTTAATTGGCTTCTGTAAATTGCCCCTAGTGTGTAGGGAGTGGATAAGAAAGTGGGATAACGTAGAACTAGTGTGAACAGATGGTCGATGGTTGGCGGGAACTAGGTGGGCCAAAGGGCCTGTTTCTCTGCTGTGTCTCTAAACTATCTAGGTCGATTCCCTGATCATTATTTATCTTTCAGTATCAATCACTACGATCACATGGCAGATAAATAGTGGAGATCCCATCCGACACCTTCCATTTTGCACTCATGCAGCTGATAAAGTTCACCAACAGAATCTCAGAGGCTTTTACAAATGATGCTGACAATCACTTCTTGTGTTGAAACAGATTTTCTGACCCGGTGCCCTAGTAACACGACTAACAACACAGTTTGCTTTAGAAATCACCCTGGCTAATGTCATTACATAAATGCCAAACATGAATGCATCAAGTTCATCTCAATGCTTTCGAAAGACAGTGTTAACATCTTTCTCTCATCATAAATGCTTCACCTCTGCTCCAGAAGAGTTTGGTGAAATATTTTGCTGCCATATTGCATTGTGTGTGCTGACGCTTGCGCGAGTGAGAGATATTATAATTTTCTTTAACTTTTTTTTTTGCAAAGGTGTCTATAAACTTGCAGCATGGTGGCACAGAAGTAGAATTACTGCCTCACAGTGCCAGAGACCCGGGTATGATCCTGACTATGGGTGCTGTTTGTACGCTCTCGCTGTGACCCCGTGGGTTTTCTCCGGGTGCTCCGGTTTCCCCCCACACTCCAGGACGTGCAGGTTTATACGTTAATTGGCTTTGATTAATTTGTAAATTCAAAGGTTCATTTATTGTCACATACACCAGTTGGTGTAGTGAAATTCGAGTTGCCATTGCAACACACTAATAAGAATACAACACGACATTAAAGAAGAATTTAACATAAAACATAAAAACATCCCCCACAACGGTTCCCACTATGGGGGAAGGCACAAAGTCCAGTCCTCATCCTCTTGTTCACCCATAGTCGGGCCTACTGAGGCCTCCGCAGTCGCCGCTACGGCGGCCCGATGTTTGAGGCCCTCTCTGCGGATGATGGCGCTCCGGCGCAGGGAGAACCCTCTCAGCGGCTTGGAATACCAGGAACGGCCGCTTCCTTACCGGAGACAGCAGCACCCGAAGCCAACAGACTGCGCTGGTCGGAGCTCCAACACTGGCGATCTCGTCGAGAGATCCCAAGCTCCGCAGTGTTTAAAGTCAGCGTGGCCGCCCGCGGCTGGCCGTTCCACAGGCTGACTTAGCATTCCGGAGCTCCAGCACGGCGACCCGGGCAAGGCATCCCCCGCTCCGTGACGGTGCTCCTGTGCTGTGCCAGCGCCGAAGCCGAGGTTCTGGCCAGTCCCGACAGGAAATGCCACTCCAGTCCCGTTGGTAGGCCGCGAGGACGGGGCGAAGATGCGGCCCGGAGAAAAGCTCCATCTCCGACCAGGTAGGGTCTGAGAAATACAGTTTCCCCCTTACCTCTCCCCCCACCTCCCACATAAAAAGAATAGACCTCCAAACAAAACACTTTTTAACATACTAAAAAATTTTTAAAAAAGGAGTGAAAAAACAGACAGCTGCAGGCAGGGCAGCCATACCCAACTGGACAGTGTCCCCTATCCCTAGTGTCCCTAGTGTGCAGGATAGTGCCAGTGTACAGGGTGATCACTGATCAGCGTAGACTTGGTGGGCCAAAGGGTCTGTTTTCATGCTGCATCTCTAAGGTCTAAAGTCTTAATGGTGTCTAAAGCCTAAAGTCTTAATGGTGTCTTTAGGGGTGTTTTTTCTGAAATATGTGCCAGAGAGTGAAATGCTAAATAACCCAGAATTATCTGGTGCATTAAATCTTCCATTTTGATTGAATTTCTTTTCTTTCCCCTTCAGTTGGGAAACTTGTTGGATACATGATGTGTCACATGACATGACTGGGGCAGCAACTCATCGGTATCTTGACCGTATGAGTGATATGTTCCTGGTTGCAAATGCACAATATATTAGCGACTGCAATTCTGTTTAGTTTACTTATCGTCATGTGTACGGAGAGACAGTGAAAAGCTGGTCCTGCATGCCATCCAGTCATTGTGCTTGAGTACAATGGATCCTCTTCTGGAACAGCATGCAGAGAGTCACCAGCTGTCTTTTGATTCCTCCCACAGTCTGGTGAATAGTTCCAACCCAAAACATTATCTATCCATTTCCTCCACAGATAAAGGAGTATTCTGGCCCTGGACTATTGGCCCTGTACTGCACGAGTTCATTCAAGTGCTCTCCCGAGTTTAAAAAAAAAATCAAACTCGTGGTAAGCACGTAGAATGTACGTAGCGGGTATGTCGGAGATTGGGGACGTCTCTTCGCGGCTCGTAATGCTAATGGCAGGTACTCGGGAAACGCGGTAAGCTCGGGAAGACGTGTGAAGATCTTTCAACATGTTGAAAAATGTCCACGAGAGCCCCGTGTACCGACGAGCGGCCATTACCGAAAATGTCCGAGTTTGAATCAGGGCAAACTCGGGAGAACTCTTTGAATTAAATCGTACAGTGGGACAGGGCTTTAACTCAGCGGGTCTCTTGTCCAGGTAGCATCTCTGAAGAACATGGATAAGAGACGTTTCTGGTTGGGAAGGAAAAGGAACCTGTCCTGAAACATCACCTATCCATGTTCTCCAGAGATGCTGTCTGACCCGCTGAGTTCTTCAAACACCTTGTGTTTTTTGCCCAAGATTCCAGCATCTATAGTTCCTTGTTTTTGCAATCACTGGTCTGCCTTGTAGAAGCTCTTTATTGTGCATGCCCAGTGCTGCGAATATTTCTGGACTTTATTCCTGCCAGTCTTCATGTCATTTTGAACTAAAGAACATTTCACTCATTTTGTGCAGACTAGCCTATAATTTAGCATTTAATGCCTATATAAAACGTCGTTCAATTTCCGTATGTAGTATAAATATCTGCCGTTCCTTTCATTGAAAATTCAATATAGAATTTTAGAGTCATACAACATGGAACCAGGCCCTTCAGCCCAATTTTGCACAGTAACCAAGATGCCCATCTAAGCTGGTCTCACTTGCCTGCATTTGGCCGATATCCCTCTAAACCTTTCCGATCCATCTACCTATCCAAGTCTATTAAATGCCATTGTAATACCTGCCTCAACTATTTCCTCGCATGCAGCTCGTTCCATATACCCACCCACTGTGTGAATGATGTTTTTGGTCAGGACTCTTCTCTTCTGAAGTACGGCAAGAAAGATCATGACCCAAAACAAGGCCAATCTAAGAATGGTCTTGACGTGAAACATCGTCAGTCTGAAGAAGAGTTCTGACCGCAAAAGTGACCCGTCCATTCCCTCCACAGATGTTGCCTGACCCTCTGAGTTCCTCCAGCACTTTTTTTTACTCAACATTCCAGCATCCAGCAGTTTCTTGTGTCTGCATTTTATGGCTCTCGGACTTTTGGAAATACAAGATTAATGGTGCATCATTCTCCAGTTGTGTTGTGCAGTGTGTGCACAACATTCAAACCTTCGCACACTAGTTATCCTGCATCAGTGATGTAAAATAATGTTGCTGAAAATAATTTATTGCTGTATTTTTGCTGTGTTTTTCAAAACCCTAAGGGAGGTGAGCGCTGTCTAATTGATATAAGTCCTGTTACTGTAAAAGGAAAAACAGGTCCTGAGAGGCAAGGTGCTTTATCGCATTGGCTTTGATCCTTAGAAATCATAATCTTAATACTGGAAACTGCGGCAGTAGCCAGACTTGTTAATGCCATACAAGTGTAAACCATTACCCTATGCAATGAGTTAAGCAGTCCAAAGCAGGGGAATTTAGATTAGTTTAAAATATTTTGTGTAGAATGCCTTGCCAGGAAATATTCATTGGGGTCTTCATAAGTGCATTGCAGACAGTCAGTTTTTTGGTCTCTGGAAGACTTCAAACATTCTTGACGCTTTCCTATGTGTGTATTTTTTATCTGTATATGTTAGGTTGTCTCAATTGCTGTTAGAAAATAAATTTCTAGGCAGTGATACAGAAGATTTGGAGTCAATTAGGAGGCAGATGGATACTGTGACAGGAAAGTTCAATGTTTTTTTGCAGATTTGTTTTTAAAGATACAGTGAGGAAATAGGCCCTTCGGCCCATCGAGTCCATATTGTCCATCCGTTCACACTACAGATAACCCTCATTCCGGAACCAAATTCCGGAAGTGGCGGCGCTGCTTGGCAGCTGCGGCTCACCTGCAGCCCGTCTGTTCTTTCTTTTTTTTTTGTCTTCTTGTGGTTGTTTTAGTTAGAATTTTGGTTTATTAGGCTGTGTATGTGTTGGGGGGCGGAGGTGGGGGGGAGAAACAGGGTTTAGTCTCTCCCTTCGGGGGGATGCGACTTTTCTTGTTGTGTCCCCCATCACCGTCTCTGTCTGTGCTGAGGCCTAATGGCGGACCTGACGGCCACGGAGCTATGGCGGCGTTCCAGCTTCCAGCGGCGGCGGCGCCCCGGCTTCAAATGCAGTGCTCCAGCGGCGGCCCGGCTTCAGAGCTGCGGTGCTCCAGCGGCGGCCCGGCTTCAGAGCTGCAGTGCTCCAGCGGCGACCCGGCTTCAGAGCTGCAGTGCTCCAGCAGCATTCCAGCGGCGACCCGGCTTCAGAGCTGCAGTGCTCCAGCAGCGACCCGGCTTCAGAGCTGTGGTGCTCCAGCGGCGGCCCGGCTTCAGAGCTGCGGTGCTCCAGCAGCGACCCAGCTTCAGAGCTGTGGAGCTCCAACAGTGGCGTTCCAGCGGCGGCCCGGCTTCAGAGCTGCGGTGCTGCAGTGGCGTTCCAGCGGCGACCCGGCTTCAGAGCTGCGGGGATCCAGCGTTCCAGCGGCGGACCCAGCTTCAGAGCTGTGGTGGTGTTCCAGTGTTCCGGCGATGGTGGTGGCGGCAGCCCGGCTTCGGAGGCTTGGCCGCGGGCCTAGTGGACGATAACATCGGAGGCCTGGATTGCCTCAGCGCAGAGGGAGATCAAGGAGGGAAGAAGACAAAGACTTTAAGACTTTTGCCTTCCATCACAGTGAGGAGATGCCTGGTGAACTCACTGTGGTGGATGTTAAATATGTGTTTATTGTGTGTTTTGTTTTTTATTATATGTTATAACTGCAAGGTAACGAAATTTTCGTTCAGACCGAAAGGTCTGAATGACAATAAAGGATACTTTACTTTACTTATAAAGGACCGTGTTTTGGGGGGGGGGGGGGGGGGGGGGGGGGGGGGGGGGGGGTGGCAGGAGGATATGGTGTCTGTTGTTACTGATTGCCCACAGTAACTGAGAAGAGTAGTAGTCCTAGAATCATGCAGCGTGGAAACAGGCCCTTCATCCAAAATTGCCTACGCCGATATAGTAAATATGTGGTGTTGGGAAAACAGCCAATAAATATATACTAAACAAGACACACAATAAATAGGAAAGGACACAAAATACATAATACTTCAAACTTTGTAATAAATACAAAAAGGTTAATGTCATGTAAACTCAGTCTTTTGTTCCCGATGCAAACGGGCGCTCCAGAGCTCCAACAGATTTTGTCTGCTATAACCGAAATCTGTTATAAAGGGGTCCAAAATAACGGGAGTAGACTATAATTCTATGTTACCCCACTTTTGCATCATAAACACCAGGGGCAATTTCAGAGGCAAATTAACCTACCAACTTGCACATCTTTGGGATGTTGGTGGAATCTGGAGCAACCGGAGAAAACCCATGCCGTCTCAAAGACAACAGGTGACCAGAGACCACGAGGTCAGATTCGAACCTGGATCTCTGGCGCTGTAAGGCAGCAACTCTACCCGCTTCGCCACTGTGCCCCCTTGAATAAATCAAAGCCCCTACGTATTTTTATCTTCAACGGTTGAGTGCAGGGACTTTACTGATGGCATCCAGGGGAATAGGTAACACCTGTGATTTAGAAACATAGAAAATAGGTGCAGGAGGAGGCCATTCGACCCTTCAAGCCAGCACCGCCATTCATTGTGATCATGGCTGATCGTCCGCTATCAATAACCCGTGCCTGCCTTCTCCCCATATCCCTTGATTCCACTAGCCCCTAAAGCTCTATCTAACTCTCTCTTAAATCCATCCAGTGATTTGGCCTCCACTGCCCTCTGTGGCAGGGAATTCCATTAATTCACAGCTCTCTGGGTAATTTTTTTTCTCACCTCAGTCTTAAATGACCTCCCCTTTATTCTAAGGCTGTGGTCCCTTGGTTCTGGACTCACCCAACATTGGGAACATTTTTCCTGCATCTAGCTTGTCCAGTCCTTTTATAATTTTATATGTTTCTATAAGATCCCCCTCATCCTTCTAAGGACACATATTTCTGTGGAAACACCTGGATTAGAAGCTGAAGAACATTTGGAAATAATTTGACTGGGGAGAGGGGGATTTGGACAGATACATGGATAGGATAGATTGAGAGGGATGTGTGCCAAGCACAGGCAGGTGGGGGACTTGTGTAGATGGGGCATGCTGGCTGGTGTGGGCACGTTGGGGCTCGTTTCCGTGCTGTATGACTCTGACTCTGCAACTCACGGTGCAAGAGAACCGTGTTCAATCCTGACCTTGGGTGTTCTCCCTGTGGCTGTGTGCGTATCCTCCCTCATCCCAAAGACATACAGGTTTGTAGGTTAATTGGCATCTGTTATAAATTGCCTTGATGTGTAGGGAATGGATAAGAAAGTGGAATAACATAGAACTAGAGTGAACGGGTGATCGGTGGTTGGTGTGGACTAGATGGGATGAAGGGCCTGCTTCCTCTCTCAAAACTAAATAAAGCTAAGCTAAATGTATCCCTTTTCATCTCAGGTTTTTGTCTTGCCCTTTGATCAAGTAACCATTTTGGGTGGAGTTGGGCCGAAGGGCTTGTATCTCAAAACAAAAAGAGGGTGTTAGAAGACTCATCTCAAATGCTTCCACTTTGCTTGAATCTTTTAACCTGCCACAGACTCTGGTTGTACACAGCCAGAGAGAGAGAGAGAGAGTGGCAATGCTCTGTTGACCCCTGGTGAATGCAGAAACGATGAACTGCAGATGCTGGTTTATACTAAAGATACCAAAAACTGGGAGCTCTAGTTTCCTCTTTGAGTGCTCCGGTTTCCTCCCACACTCCAAAGACCTCCAAAGGTTTGTAAATTAATTATCTTGGGGAAAATTGTAAATTGTCCCTAGTGTGTAGGATAGTGTACCGGGTGATCGCTGGTCAGCGAAGACTCAGTGGGCCAAAGGGCCTGTTTCCGCACTGTAACTCTAAACTAAACTGAAAAATAGACACACATTGCTAAAATAATTCAACAGGTCAGGCAGCATCTCTGGGGAAAGAGGATATGTGATGCTTCAGGTCAGGAACCTTCTTCAGACCTAAGCTACATCGATCTGAAGAAGGGTCCCAACCCGAAACGTCACCGATCCTTTTATTCCAGGAATGCTGCCTGACCTGCTGAGTTACTCCAGCACTTTGTGTCTATCAGCCCCTGGAGAATTATCTTTTCTAGTTTCCTCATGGATGGACTCAGAAAAATTGACTTCCTCGTGAGTCATCATCCCCCCGTTACGCGCTCCCAAATGTACACCCACTCCTCCTCGATCTCAGTGCCAAAGGATCTGAGAGGTGGCAATCTGTCTGGAGGTTACATTTTATCCCTCGGAGCCTTGTTCCACTCCACTTGGCTGAACACTGGGAGCAGACGACGAGAGAAATAACTAGCGATTTTTTTTTGTTTTTTGTTTTTTGTTGTTGTTATTCATGGGCAATAAGCAGTGAGCTGTCAGCTACTGATGGAAATCTGTACTTCTGGTTGACATACAGGGAGCCAGAGGCGATTCAGAGACCAGCTTGTCAGCATTGCATTTCTAGCTGTGCTGTTAAACTACCATCAAACACCAGTCTCAAGATGTGGGCCACACTGACACTCCATACTGTGGCACTGCTTTCAAGCCTACAAGTTTCAGCACCTTAAGCCCTTCTCTGTACTGTTTCACACCAATTTAGTTTAGCTTAATTTATTCCTGTCACGTGTACAGAGGTTCAGTAAGAAGTGTTTTGTGTTGCATGCTATCCAGTCAGCGAAAGGATAAGTGCATGTCTGCAATCAAGCCATACACTAGCAATGTTACAAAATTTAGAGATTTAAAAAATCATGTCTGCAATTTATCCCATCGGATAAAGCATGAAAATAAGTTTAATTTGACACCTAATTCACTTTCATATCTTCAGTATTAAAAAAGGTATGGCCATTTTCATACTCAGAAATTAGCATCTTGTTCCCTATTGCTTTTCCATTGACTTAACACAAAAGCTGCGATCAAGGACAGTCAAAAGCCTATAACTTTCTTAAAAATTAAGAGAACTGAATGACATTTTCAGTTATTATAAATTGAAGCATTCTGAAACAAATATGAAACAATCTTACTTGGATGACCTGAAATTAAAGCATATAATTAGTTAGTTACCTAATTGTAGCTAATTACAAAATTCAATTACTAGATCTAAACATCTATCCATTTCTTAAGAAAAGGTTAGCATTTAAAAAAAACCTAAGTGTCCAAAAAACATTCACACAAGAATTCACAATATAACATGATTTTTAAATCTCATTGTCATGAATTTATAGGTCAAATTGTAGGAATTTAGTATTTAATTCCCGTAAATTAATGGCGATTTAAATCAACTTGCGAGTGGGATTTTGTGGAATGCGATCGTTTGGAATGTTGCGGTTTGCGGTGAATTTAACCCCCAGTCGGCAGGAAAAACACTGCTGGTTCGTATATTTTTTACGTCACCTTTTCGCAACATGAAATTTTGATTAAAGGATTCCTAAGAAGCACGTTTTTATGTAAAAATAAACTGTGTACCTTCTTTTGTCCCCTACGTAAGATCCGTCCCGTTGTCGGCGTTAGAAGATGATTTTTAAATTATTCATGCTAATAAATGATGCAGCATAGTTTAAAAATACCTCCATAAAACAAATGTCGGAGTGATTTCTCTTCAGCAACTAAATCCCCTGAGATTAATCGATTTGAATAGTCTGGAGAAAAACGGCATTTTAAACCCGCCCCCCTCTCAAAGGCGCCAAAGTCGCACACACGGGCAGTGGCAGAACTGCAGCGCCGATAAAGATAAGTTTTGTAACATACCTACATACACAGTGTACAGATACAGGATAAAGGGAATAACGTTTCGTGCGAGATAAAGTCTGGATAAAGATAGTTCACAGATCTCCAATGAGGTAGATGGTAGGTCAGGACCACTCTCTAGTTGGTGACAGGATGGTTCAATTGTCTGATAACAGCTGGGAAGAAACTGTCCCTGAATCTGGAGGTGGTGCGTTTTCATAGTTCTATAACTTTTGTCCGATGGGAGAGGGGAGAACATGGAGTGGTCTGGGTGCGACTCGTCCTTGATTATGCTGCTGGCCTTGCCGAGGCAGCGTGAGGTATAAATGAAGTCAATGGAAGGGAGGTCGGTTTGTGCGATGGTCTGGGTTGCGTCCACAATTGGCTACAATTTCATGAGTCCTTAGATGGAGTGTTCCCAAACCAAGCTGTGATGAAACCCGATAAAATGCTTTCCACGACGCATCTGCAGAAGTTGGTGGAGAATTGTTGGGGACATGCCGAAGTTCCTAAGCCTTCTAAGGAAGTGATTTCTTGGCCGTTGCTTCAATATGGGTGGTCCAGGCGAACACCTAGACATGAGGTTCTTTATCTCCTTCCTGTACTCTGCCTCATCATTATTTGATATCCAGCCCACAACAGTGGTGTAGTCTGCAAATTTGTAAATTGAATTAGATTTGTACGTGGCTGCGCAGTCGTGGGTGTACAAGGAGCAAAGAAGGCGGCTGAGAATGCATCCTTGCGGAGCACTAGTATTATCGTAGAGGATGATTTGTCCCCTTTCCTCACTGATTGGGATCTGTTGGTCAGGAAGTTGCAGTCTCCCCCCTCACCTGTATTCACCTATCACTTGACAGGCTTTGAACAGCCTCCATCTACCTTTTCCAATTTTCTTCCCCGTACTCCATCAGCACAAGGAAGGGTCCCTCCCCGGACCGTCATCTGTCCATTTCCCTCCACAGATGCTGCCTGACCCGCTGAGTTTTGTGCTTCGTGTTTTGCTAAAGTTTCCAGCATCACCAGCCAGTCACTTCTCATGAGTTCTTAAGGGTGGAGGCCAGGTCATTGGGTATGTTTAAAGCGGAGATTGGCAGGTTCTTGATTAGTAAGGATGCTAAAGGTTTATGGGGAGCAGGCAGGAGAATGGGGTTGAGGGGGAAAGATAGATCAGCCGTGATTGAATGGCAGAGTAGACTTGATGGGCCAAGTGGCCTGATTCTACTCCTGTGACTTATGACGTTATGCTGAATAAAATAGAACAAAATATCACAGAGAACCAAGTTATACTGCATGTGGTTTGTGCTTGGAACTTTGTGATTTAGAAACAAAGCCCTGGAGATGACAGCAGCTCAGGCAGAATCGGGAAGGAGAAAAGCAGCAAATATTTCGGCTCAATGCATTTCATCAGCATCTGCCAACCTTCATTGTGCATGTAGACACAGGCACTGGGCATGTGGCCACATCATTAACCTGGAGTGTACATAACCTGAATATTCAAGTTGACATCGTGATCAGTAAAGGCAGATAAATGAAGAGTTTTATCTACATCACGTATACCTTTTTTAAAAATTTGTATTTATCTATTTATTTATTTTTTTAAAAAAGTCTTTATTAGAAGCAGTGTACAAAAGTATAAACTGCGGCATATGACATAATACATTTATTGTACAGCTTCAATTTTTATTTTTAGCTAAGATGAAATAGAAAAAGAGAGAAAAAAACGAGAAAAAGAGAAAGTGAATGTGTAAGAATAGAACCCCTAGACTATCAAATAAGTGTAGTCGAAGAGTGAGTCAGTAGAAAAATAATAAAAATAAAAAGACAAAAACAAAAGAAAAACAAAAAGTGATGATATACCTGCTTCTTATCTCTCCCCGCCCATCACCCAGCCCATAAATCAGTTTAATTCCGAAGTTGTGTTGCACCGTACTATCCTTCCAATAAATCAATGAATGGGATCCATGTCTTCAAAAATTGCTCTGGTTTTCCAGCTAAGACAAGTCTCATATCTTCAAGATGTAGCGTCTCAGACATGTTTGTAATCCACATTTTAAGAGTAGGGGCAGATGTATTTTTCCAAAATTTAAGTGTTAATTTTTTTGCCATTATTAAGCCATAATTAAGGAAACTTCTTTGAAATATTGATAACTCAGGGCAGTCTTCTGATGTTCTGAAATTAATCAGTTCCCTATGGAGGTCCAGTTTTGTTTTTAATGTTTTTGAAAACATTTCAAAAATTATTTTCCAAAAATTATGTAGTTTTATGCAAGAGACAAAAGGGTGTGTTATAGTTGCTTCTTGAAGGAGACATTTGTCACAAATAGGAGATACATTTGAAAGAATCTTATTCAGTTTAGTCTTTGAGTAGTATAGTCTGTGCAGTGTTTTAAATTGGATTAAAATGTGTCTAACATTAATCGAACAATTATGTATATATAAAATATTTTTTTCCCATCTGTCTTTGGACATTTTTAGGCCTAGTTCCTCTTTCCAGTCTCTTCTAATTGCTTCTGACGATGGAATTTATATATTTAGAAGGGTATTATACAAGTATGATATTAAATTATTTTAATTAAAGAGTTTCTATTCAAACCTTCGTCTAATATATCTGGCAACAGAGTTTGATAGTCATGGGTATATGTTTTCAAATAGCCTCGAATTTGAAGATATCTAAAATATTGATTACCTTTCAGATTGTATTTCAACTGTAATTTCTGAAATGACAGGAGATTTCCCATCTCGTAGAGATCTCCAAGTTTTTTAATTCCTAGTCTTTCCCAGTAAGTAAACGTTTTATCTATAGTGGACGGCTTAAACGAAGGATTATTAGCTATTGGTGAAAGAAGAGATAAACTTCTTAGTTTAAAAGTTGCTTTTACTTGTCTCCAGATTCGTAAAGTGCTGTGTATGATCAGATTTTTATCATATAGTATGTTCTTCAACTTTGTTGGAGAGAGAAGAATCGAGCCTATATTAAAAGGCGAGCAGTCCTCTCTCTCCATTACTAACCAGTCTACCTGTTGGCATGCGTTGTCCAGCCAGTAAATTACATTTTTAATATTCGATTCCCAATAATCGTATAAGAAATTGGGGAGAGCCAATCCGCCCGTTTCTTTGGGTTTGAATATATGTCGTTATGAATTCTATGTGTTTTATAATCCCAAATAAAGTTTGTAATTCGTGAGTCAACATTTGTAAAATAAAATTTAGGTAGATATATCGGTATTGATTGAAATAAATAGAGAATTTGTGAGAGGAAGATCATTTTTATAGCATTTATTCTGCCTATTAGAGACATCGGGAGTGTTTTCCAGAATTGAATAAGAGCGTTTAATTTAGTAACTAAAGGCGAGAAGTTTGCATTGAATAAAGAAGTGTATTTTCTGGTTACCTGAACACCCAGATATTTAAATTTTTATGTAGCAATTCTGAAAGGGAATTTTAAAAGGTGTTATGGTTTTATTGCCATAATTTCACTTTTGTTCCAGTTTATTCTATATCCTGAAAAGGAACCAAATTCTATAAGATTCCTCTATAAATATATTTGGAATGCTAATTTGGGAATTGGTAATATATAATAATACATCATCTGCATATAATGATATGTTATTATTGGAGTGTTTAGTATTGTAGCCATGAATGTTCGGATGTACTCTTATACTTTCTGCTAAGGGTTCAATCACAAGGGCAAATAACAGGGGTGATAATGCACATCCCTGTCTATTT
This sequence comes from Okamejei kenojei, assembly GCA_035221665.1. Lineage (NCBI taxonomy): Eukaryota > Metazoa > Chordata > Chondrichthyes > Rajiformes > Rajidae > Okamejei > Okamejei kenojei. The sequence goes on along the minus strand of CM069154.1, from coordinate 22,385,520 downwards.
CCCTGGATAGCTGAAATTTTGGTGAAAGTATGTGGTTGGTCAGTATTCTGGCAATGGCCTATCATATGATAATTTTATCCATTAAATAAAATTCTCTTCCACCTGAAATGTTTGCAGTACTGTGAAAAGGTATTTCCATACTACTTGGTCAAATGCATTTTTTGCATCTAATGAAATAATTGATAAGTCTTCTTTAGTTCTATGTGAGTACATTATGTTAAAAAGGCGTCTCAAATTATTAAATTAATGTCTCTTAGGTATGAACCTCGTTTGATCCGAATGTATTAATTTATTAATGTATTTACTTAGTTTTCTTGCCAAAGTTTTTGCTAGTATTTTCTGATCTGTATTTAGCAGAGCGATTGCTCTGTATGATTCCGGATCTTCTAGATCTTTATCTTTTTTGGGTATGTGTGATAGTTAATTCAGCTAGTGTTTGTGGTAATATCTATTCTTTAAATGTGTGTGTAATAAAGATTGTATAAAGATCAAATATTTCAATTGTGCAAAATGGTTTTGTTGTAAGTTATCATTAACAAATGTTGCTGAAATCAACCCATAATTATCAGGTGGTAATGTTCCATTATTTTCTTTTGTTGGGTATAAACCTGCAAAAAAGTACCAAGTATCCTCAAAGAGTCAAATGTCACATAGGGCAACACAAAGGTGCGTTGGTGGAGTTGCTGCCTCACAGCACCAAAGATCCAGGTTCAAATCTGACTTCAGGTGCTGTCTGTGTGGCGTTTGTACGTTCTCCCTGTGACTGCATGGGTTTTCTCCGGGTGCTCCGGTTTCCTTCCACATTCCAAAGATGTGCAGGTTTGTCGGTTCATTGGCCCTCTGTAAATTTCCCCGAATGTGTAGGGAGTGGATCTTCTTGTTCTTTCGTGTGGCGTGCACAGCCTAAAGTTATTGGACAACTTGTTCTATTTGATCTTCCGTTTGTGCATGTTGAGTTGATTGCATTAGTCGAAACAGGGCGGACCACTTGAAGGTTGCAATCTCCCACCCCAAGGGAGTGGGTGAGAACATGGAACTAGTGTGAAGGGGTGAAGGAGCGATCGATGGTCGGCGTGGACTTGGTGGGCCAAAGGGTCTGTTTCCACGCTGTATCTCTCATGTCTAAAGTAAAGTTGCCAACTACACCCAATCAGACCCTAGCAACCAGCTTGGGTGTACACACAAATTACCTGCACAATTTAGATCCACTGGCCAGAAAGGGAAATCGCCTGTTGTTTTGATCCAAATATAGTCATAGAGTCAGACAGCAGAGAAACAGGCCCTTCGGCCGAACTTGTCTATGCCCCATCTAAACTAGTGCCATCTGCCCTGCGTTTGGCCCATATTCCACTAAACATTTGCTATTCATCTACGTGTCCATATGTCACCTATCCACGTTCTCCAGAGATGCTCTTGACCCGCTGAGTTCCTCCAGCACTTTGTGTCCTTTTTTTGGAATTTAGCATCAGCAATTCCTTGTTTCTCTCTTTCAAAAACCTTGTTCTAGCACCTGCCTCGACTACCTCCTCTGGCAGCTCGTTCCATACACCCACCACCTTCCATGTGAGAGAGCATAGCATCCCATCAAATCTTTCCCCTCTCATCTTAAATCTATTCCCAGTTGTTCTTGATTTCTGGGAAAAGGGAAAAGGGACACCACCCTAGTGGATCAGTGGGGCAAAGGGAAAAACAGTGATGCAGCGGTAGAGTTGCTGCCTTACAGCACAAGAGACCTGGGTTCATTTTTGTGTGCACAGAGTTTGTATGTTCTCCCTGTGATTGTGTGGGTTTTCTCCAGGTTCTTCAGTTTCCTCCCACACTCCAAAGACAAACAGGTTTGTGAGTTAACTGTCTTCGTTAAAATTGAAAATTGTTCCCGTGTTTGTAGGACGTGGTAGTGTGCGAGGTGATCACTTGTCGCCCTGTTTTTTGCGCTGTATCTCTAAAGTCTAAAGATAAAGGAACTAAGTAAGGGAGGGGCTTGAGTGTGGAGCTGGTCATCTTTGAAACTTTGGTGCTGTCCTGCTGCTTTCAGATAAGTTCATAAGCTCTCATTGCAAAAATATATGCATGGAAATGCATTATTGATGCCTTTGATAACCAATTGCTTCATCGTGCACTCATTGCGTAAAGTGGGGCACCAATTATTGATGATAACGTCTTGTGGAGTGAGGGCAGTGTCATTTTACCACCATTTCAGTTTTATAACCTGCAACTGTGCTGCAGAATTCAAGCATATGTAAATTCCACCAGACTTTAATTGCCTACCAACGGGGAAAAAGGAATTAGGCAGAAAACTCAACAGCCATTATATTGTCAGCAAACTATTGATTTTTTTTTTCTATATCAAGGGAATAATACAAGTTAAATACCATTGGGTTTAAAAGCAATACGGTGTTAATTTAACTGATTAGCATTGGCTTCAACTGAGTTGCAGTATTAAAGGGTTGCAGTGATAAATGCAGAGGGGTTTTAATGACCAACTTGGAATAAAAAGGAACGCTAGTGTATTGGACAGCTTGGAGGTTGCTGGAGGCATCAAGCTCGCAGAATTTTCAGGAGACATTAACTCAGGAAACATGACAGTAAAAAACTGATGATGCGACATTAATATATTTTTACGGAATAGAAATATTGAGCGGGCTGAAGAATGTGTCCCTTGAAAGCTCACTTTGTTATTTTTAAAATGTCCCTTGTTGAGATTAACCTGTCATGTCATCGCAATGTAGCTTTATTATCGACCACGTGGAACTATCATAGTTATTAATTGGCACGTGGTTACAGAAGCCAACTACATTGGAAGTTGAATGGTATAAAACATGTAATAAATAGGTCTCTTCTGAAAGACTTCTCTGCCTGTGTTGGACGGTTTAGCAGGATGTTGCAATAAAGTAATGGCTATAAGTTTAAGTTGGACCGACCTGGATTGTTTTCTCTGGAGCGCTGGAGGCCAATTAACCCACAAACCCGCACGTCTACGGGATGTGGGAGGAAACCCACGCAGTCACAGGAAGAACGTGCAAATTCCACACGCTCGCACAGACACACACACACACACACACGCACACACACACACACACACACACACACACACACACACACACACACACACACACACACACACACACACACACACACACACACACACCTCCCCCCCCCCCCCCCCCCCCCCCCAGGTCAGGATCGAACCCAGGTTTCTGGTGCTGAGGCAGCGACTCTACCAGCTGTAATTTGCAAGCTCGTCTTTCTAATGTGCTGCCAAATCGTTCTTCAGACATTCCCTTCAGTGTCTACACATTCCCAATGTCTACACATATAACCCACTCTTTTTAACATCTACAGACTTTTTTTTGCTCATTTTCTGAGTAAATTACCTGTCTCTTTTGTCCTGTGGAGGTGCTGGCATGCAAACGGCTCTGATAATGGATATAAGCTTCCAATCTGCATCTCACTCATTCTGTTTGACTGCCTGGTACTTCATCTCCACCTCCCCTTCAGACTTATCCTTTCTCACAAAAACCAGCTGAATTCATCAATCAAATTACCCAGGTGAACATATTCAGATAATGATATCATTTATATTAAGCATTAATTCTATAGACATTCTTTATGACAGATGGTTTAAATGAATCTACTTTAATATATCTGTGCACAGAACCTTTGGCTAATTACATATCCTGCTGCACGTGGCATAACTCTCATTTCTAATTTTACCAGAGTGATCAATCTCCCTTAATTGTGCAATGATAATATTATTTCTGCATTGTTTTATACAGTGACATTTAACATTTTCTTCCACGTTTATTTTCTGTTTTCCCAGATCTATAATTTCTTATGTCCTTCCTCTCATAAATTCATAGTTCATAGGCATCGAATTAGGCCAAGTCTATTCTGCCATTCAATCATGGCTGATCTGTCTTTCCCTCTCAACCCCATTCTCCTGCCTGCTCCCGACAACCTTTGACACCGTTTACTAACCAAGGACCGATCAATCTCTGCTTTAAAAATGCCTATTGACAGACACCACAGCCGTCTGTGGTAATGAATTCCACAGAAGCAACATCCTCTAAAGAAATTCCGCCTCTTGTCCTCTGTAAAGATATGTCCTTTTATTCCGAGGCCTTTGGTCCTAGACTCCCCCACTAGTGGAAACATCCTGTCCACATCCACTCTGTTTCTTCTGCCCTCTTTTTCTTCCTATCTTTCTTTGTACATTTGTTGTTCCATGGCTTCCTAATATTCTTCAGTCTTGACCCGAAATGTCACCTATTCCTTTTCTCTAGAATCTGAAGAAGAGTCTTGACCTGAAACATCACCTGTTCCTTTTCTTCAGGGACTGACTGCTGAGTTACTCCCGCATCTTGTGTCCATCTTTGGTGTAACCCAGTATCTGCTGTTCCTTCCAACACATTGCCTCTGCCTGAGTTTGAAGGTGTTCACTTTTATTTATTAATTTGGAAATTTATCCTCCATGGTTTGAAAGTTTAAACTATCATAGATATTCAAGTGGTAGAGTTGCTGCCTTACAGCACCAGAGACCCAGGTTCGTTCCTGACTTTGGGTGCTGTCTGTATGGAGTTTATGCGTTCTCCCTGTGTCCGCGTGGATTTTCTCCAGTCGCTTCTTTTTTCTTCCCGCATTCCAAAGACATGCAGGTTTGCAGGTTAATTGGCTTTGGTGAATTGTCCCTAGTGTATAGGTTTGAACTAGTGTACAGGTGATCGATGGTCAGTGTGGACTCGATGGGCCAAAGGGCCTGTTTCCACGCTGTATCTCCAAACTAAACTCAATATGTAGTGTGTAGGCTATTTGCAAAATTCAATGCTATTGAAGGAGTCGAAGGGCAGGAGCATGGACCCTACCCGATGCACTTGGAATGCTGTGCAATTGTGGATAATTGTGTCATTGGTAGTAGCTGCGAATAAATACTGACGTTTTAAGGCGCTGTGGTCCAAAGATTAATTGTGAAATCTTCAGTTTCTATTCAATTGAAAATGTAATTTATTTATTCATAATTTAATTTCCATTGCCTAGTTTCATTACAATTAAATGAATGAGAAATGGAAGTTTTATGAACTCAGTAATTGGGGAATAATTTCCATCAACCTTAAGGTGAGGGTTCTGTTATTATTACATTCATTTAATAATGTGCCAGCTGCAGCTAAACTTGGATATAAATTATCCCTCTCACTTCTGTCTGCTGGCTTGGTTTGTGATCAAAGGTTGACATTTGCCAATAATATTCTTTGTCAGGTTGGCTCACATTGATTGAGTATAATTGTAAGGGATTCAATAAACCCTTCAAAGTAGACCTTTGTCTGACTGTGTCATTTTGTTTATTGTCACGTGTACCGAGGTACAGTGAAAAACATGTTTGTTGCGTGCCATCCAGCCAGTGGAGAGACAATTCATGGTAGACAATAGACAATAGGTGCAGGAGTAGGCCATTTGGCCCTTCGAGCCAGCACCGCCATTCAATGCGATCATGGCTGATCATCCCCAATCAGTACCCCGTTCCTGCCTTCTCCCCATATCCCCTGACTCTGCTATTTTTAAGAGCCCTATCTAGCTCTCTCTTGAAAGCATCCAGAGAACCTGCCTCCACCGCCCTCTGAGGCAGAGAATTCCACAGACTCGCCACTCTCTGTGAGAAAAAGTGTTTCCTCGTCTCCGTTCTAAAGGTAGATGGGAGGTCAGGACTACTCTGTAGCTGGTGAGAGGATGGTTCCGTTGCTTGATAACAGCTGGGAAGAAACTGTCCCTGAATCTGGAGGTGTGTGTTTTCATACTTCTATGCCTCTTGCCTGATGAGAGAGGGGAGGAAAGGGTGAGACTGGTTGTTGATTATGCTGGTGGCCTTGCCGAGGCAGCGTGAAGTGTAGATGGAGTAATTGGAAGGGAGGTTGGTTTATGCAATGGTCTGGAATGGAAGCATGAAGATATAGTAGCAGAGTTTTCCCCACCCTTTTGGTCCTTTAATACCTACAGCATGGACTGGACTTAGAAAATGGTGCCAGAATGGTGTCCTTTGCATGCGGGATCTGTAGACTATTTCTATACAATTTTCTAGTCGGGGATGTGCTTGGAAATGGCAATAATTTATTGGACTGTTTGGAAGAAAAGAACTTTACTGTGCCTTTGCACTTTGCACATGTGACACTAAATGCACCATTCAACCGCTGACTTAAGGAGAAACTGGTACATAATCTGTCCTTGTGCTCAATGCTGAGATTTCTGAGCCTAGTGTTGCTTCTCAAAATGTGATTTTTAAAGTTGTCCTTTTTGGTCAGCAGTTTGGTTTATGTCTAATATTATACAATATTTAAAATATTTTAATGCTAAACTAGGGAACTTAGCTTTAAGGTGAGAGAGGCAGACGATGTGCAGGGCAAGCTCTTTTTACACAGAGATGGTGAATGGCTGGAGCATGCTGCTACAGGTGGTAGTGGAGGAAGGTACGATAGTGACGTTTCAGAGGCGTTTAGATAGGCACATGGATATGCAGAGAATTGAGGGCTGTGTATCATGTGCAGGCAGAGGAGGTTTGGTCTATCTTGGCATCATGTTCAGCATGGCTATTGTGGGCCGAAGGGCCTGTTACTCTGCTGTACTGCTCTATGTTCTATTAATGGAATGACATAACGTAGCAATATTGAACTCAATGCAATATTTTAAGAAATATAAGCTTTTATTGGGCATTCAACCGAATTTTCTGAGGGACAATGTCAATAGTGGCACATACTGATACAGCAGTAGAGGTGGTGCCTCACTGCGCCAGAGACCCGGGTTCGGCCCTGACTGCGGGTGCTATTTGTACGGAGTTTCTACGTTCTCCCTGTGACTGTGTGGGTTTCCGCTGGGTGCTGCGGTTTCCACCCACACTCCAAATACGAGCAAAATTATAAATTGTCCCCAGCGTGTAGGATAGTGCTAGTGTGTGGGGTGATCACTGGTCGGCACGACTTGGTGGGCTGAAGGGTCTGTTTCCACGCTGTATTTCTAAAGTATAAAGATGTGCATCAGATTGATTCATTGGGAATATTCGTCAATAGTTAACTCCAAGGATGTGCATCGGTGTTACGTGTCATTGACTTGCTTTGTTGGGTTTGGGTGCCTGTTAGGGGCTTCTCCTGTGGTACAAATGCAGGGCCCACTACTCATACATACATGGCGGTTACTTATCATGGGATGGTGTCCATGTTAGACCAGTTGTATTACTCACTTGATCACAGATCTCACTCACAGACATCACTTGTAATGCACTTGGCATGTCGGCTATTTCATGTAATTCGATTCAATTCCTCGCACCTCACCGAGAGAATCCAAGATAAATGTCCGGTCAAACGTGGTAATGACATGCGCTTACAGATTTAAAAGCAGTGAGGGTACACAAAAAGCTGGAGAAACTCAGCGGGTGCAGCAGCATCTAAGGAGCGAAGGAGATAGGCGACGTTTCGGGTCGAGACCCTTCTTCAGACTGGTCAGGGATCAGGGAAACGAGAGATATAGACAGTGATGTGGAGAGATAAAGAACAATGAATGAAAGATATGCAAAAAAGTATCGATGATAAAGGGAACAAGCCATTATAAGCTGTTTGTGGTGTGAATATGAGAAGCTAGTGCGACTAGGGTGGGGGAGAGATAGAGAGAGAGGGAATGCCAGGACCGAGGGCTGAGGAAGAGGTGGGAAGGGGAGGAGACAGCAAGGGTTAACAGAAGAATGTTCAAGCCCAGAGGATGCAGACTCCCCAAGCGGATTATGAGGTGCTGTTCCTCCAACTTGCGGTGTTGCTCACTCTGGCCGTGGAGGAGGCCCAGGACCGAGAGGTCGGATACGGAATGGGAGGGGGAGTTGAAGTGCTGAGCCACCGGGAGGTCGGCTTGGTTATTGCGGACCGAGCGGAGGTGTTCGGCGAAACGATCGCCAAGCCTCCGCTTGGTCTCACTGGTATAGATCATCTGGCATCTGGAGCAGCGGATGCAGTAGATGAGGTTGGAGGAGGTGCAGATGAACCTCTGTCGGACCTGGAAGGACTGCTTGGGTCCCTGAAAGGAGTGGAGGGGGGAGGTGAAGGGACAAGTGTAGCATTTCTTGCAGTTGCAAGGGAAAGTGCCCGGGGAAGGGGTAGAGCGGGAGGGAAGGGAAGAATTGACAAGGGAGTTGCGGAGGGAGCAGTCTTTGTGGAAGGCAGACAGGGGGGAGATGGGAAGATGTGGCGAGTGGAGGGGTCACGTTGGAGGTGGCGAAACTGGCGGAAGGACTATGTGCTGTATTTGCAGGCTGGTGGGGTGAAAGGTGAGGACCAGGGGGACTCTGCCCTGTTTGCGAGTGGGGGAATGGGGAGAGAGGGCAGTGTTGCGGGGTATGGAGGAGACCCTGGTGCGAACCTCATCTATAGTGGGGGAGGGGAATCCCCGTTCTCTGAAGAATGAGGCCATTTGTGATGACCTGGTGTGGAACACCTCATCCTGGGAGCAGATGCGGCGTAGACGGAGGAATTGGGAAAAGGGGATGGAGTCCTTGCAGGGTGGGAGGAAGAGTAGTCCAGGTAGCTGTGGGAGTCAGTTGGTTTGTAGTGGATGTCAGTCAGGAGTGTATCACCTGCAATAGAGATGGTGAGGTCAAGGAATGGTAGGGAAATGTCGGAAATGGTCCAAGTGTGTGGTTACATCGTACAAACCTTGTGTCTGAAGAAGGGTCCCGACCTGAAACTTCACCATTTCATGCTCCTCCAGAGATGGTTAGGAAGGAACTGCAGATGGTGGTTTCTACCAAAGATAGACGCAAAATGCTCCAGAGATGCTGCCTGACCCATTTAGTTAAGGGCCTGTCCTACCAGCATCCGACTCCATGCGGTGAGCGCGATCAAACCGGCAGCGGGGGCCGCGCGGAGGTCGGGTGATCCCTGTACAGGGCCGTTCCCAACAGCAGGCGCCTGCATGCGAAGAGCGCGACCAAACCGGCATTGGGGGCCGTGCGGAGGTGGGGTGAGTGGCACAACGCGGCGGGAAGTGAGCCTAACTTGGAACGAAGTCTTAAAGGTAAGTTAGCCAGGACAGAGAGGGACACATAGAGAGGGGCACAGAGGCACGACATCGAGGTGGTGTGTAATGTGTCGAGGCGACTGCGAGCTGACAAGCCGTTGCCGCACGGAATTTTTGAACATGGTTAGTTTTTCTGAGCCCCGCGCGATGTCGGGACGAACTCCGCACAATTCCGCACGGCTCCGGCGATCGAAGTGGGACCAGCCCCGCGACGCCCGTCGGCTCAAGCGACCACGTTAGGTCGCGCTCATCGCATGGAGTTGCATGCTGCTGGGACAGGCCCTTTACGCCAGCATTTTGGGTCTATCTTTGGTATAAACCAAAATCCTTTTTATTAAACCTCGTGTTATGTTCATTCAAACGATGGAGAGTGTTCTATTGACGATGGCAATGGATGGACCAAGGGTTTGGAAATGGATTCAACTGAAATTACAAAGTGAGTCGTAAAGTTATGATATCAATCTCCTGTTTGTCTATGTTGTGAATTGTAAACAGAAATCAATATAATTTTTCTCTTTTTTTTGTATACTCTTAATTTGGAGTAATCGGGCAGGAAAGCATATTTTAAATTATTTGAAGTTGATGTTTAAAATATTTCCGCAAGCTCGGTTTGATTTTGTGCTTATATTTTGTGTTTATTGATGTGCCCCGCTCAAGTAAAAAAAACATTTGGATGAAACACTGGTGCAGTTGTTAGAGCCGCTGCCTGACAGAGCCAGAGACCCGGGTTTGATCCTGACCTCGGGTGCAGTCTTCGCGGAGTTTGCACGTTCTTCCTGTGACCACATTCGTTTCCTCTGGGTGCTCTATTTTCCTCCCACATCCCAAAGATGTGCTGATTTGAGGGTAAATTATCCCTCTGCAAATAGCCCCTAGTGTGTAGGGAACAGATGAGGAAGTGGGATAACAAAGAACTAGTGTCAACAGGTGATCGATGGCCGGCGTGGACACAGTGGGCTGTAAGGCCTGTTTCCATGCTGCATCTATAAACTAAATGTTGACTTTATTTATCATAGTTGCAAAAACTTTTGCACAGGCAGCTTTCCAAAAGCTGCTTCCAGAGATTCCTACTTTCCATCTGTGCATTTACTTTTTGCATTGGAAACAAGTCCAGTTTTCACTTCTAAATATGTACTGCATGGAACTGTAAATATAAATAGTTTGAATGTATCACCCTTTACACACGTAGGCTGGTGTGTAGTCCAGATCTTTCAACCAATCTCATTGTGGACGCCGGACCGTTTCTCTGTAGCTATATGGGGCGACAAGTGGCGCAGCGGTAGAGTTTCTGCCTTGCAGTACCAGGGACCCAGGACCGATCGGGCAACGGGTGCTGTCTGTATAGAGTTTGTACGTTCTTCCTGTGACCACGTGGGTTTTCTCCGGGTGCTCCATTTTCTTCATCCAACTTTCCAAAGAGGTTCAGGTTTGCAGGTTAATTGGCTTCTGTAAATTGTCCCTAGTGTGTAGGATAGAACTAGTGTGCGTGTGATCGCTGGTCGCAACGGACTAAATGGACGGAAGGCCTGCATCCATGTTGTAAAACTAAAACTAAAAGTGTAACGCTACAATGCTGTAACACTTTATTCTGCACTCTGCTATTTTTCTCTGACCATTATCTGTTGCACTTGACTGTGGCTTGATTGTACTCGTGTATGGTATGGTCCAGTTTGACTGGGTAGCACGCAAACAAAAGCTTTTCACTGTTTAAAAATACAGAGTGGAACCAGGTTCTCTGGCCCACTGAGTCCATGCCGACCTACGATCACTCGTACACTAGTTCCGTGTTATCCCAGTTTTGCATCCTAAAGGGCCTGTCCCACCAGCATGCGATTGCATGCGTTTAGCACGACCAAACGTGGTCGCTTGAGGCGTACGGCCGATCGGGGCCGGTCCCAATTTGAACCGCGGAGGCGTATAGAGTTGTGCGGGGCTGGTCCCGACATCATACTCGCCAATTAGCTGGGCAGGATGCGGGCCTACTGAATTTGGACGGCGCACGGCGTTGGGCGGTGATGTCATCACGCAATGGCATGCGCTAGGCGTACACCGTCAAGACACTGCGTTCAACGTCAAGACGCTGCGTACGCCCGTCGAGATGCTGCGTACGCCCTCAATGCGCCTGCGGGCGACAGGCGCATTGAGGGCGATGTCGGGACCAGCCCCGCACAACTCCATACGCCTCCGCCGATCAAAGTGGAACCAGCCCCGCGCGTCCGTACGCCTCAAGCGACCACGTTTGGTCGCGCTAGACGCATACAATCACATTCTGGTGGGACAGGCCCTTCACACTAGGGGCAATTTAGAGCAGCCAATTAACCTGGCCCCTGTGAGGCAGCGACTCTACTGCTGCATCACTGTGCTGCCCTGTCAGTAAAATCCTTACAACATGGCCAAGTGGATAGTTATCAGCCTTCATGTCCAGTGCATTTATTTTGTCGGCATTTTGACCACAAACAATGCAAAATAATTTAGTCTACTACCTTCAATATCCCATCACAGCTCCAATGGCCCATTGATACTTGTTGCAGATTGTATCAAACATAATTCCCCAGTTTAATATTTGCCATAAAATCATAAATATCCATTTATTTATTTATGCCATCAAGATCAATATGCAAAATGGATTGTCGCAACAAGGCACTGCAGATGCTGGTTTACAAAAGACACAAAGTGCTGGAATAACTCAGCGGGTCAGGCAGCATCTCTGGAGAAAAAGGACGGGTGAGGTTTTGGGTCGGGTCCCTTCTTCAGACTGAGTACGACAGATCCTCTGTCTCTGTAGAATAGACCCTCTGTTTATTAGCAGAGCAAGTGACTATTGTTTTGATAGATAAATTGAACTTCCCATTTAATATGAACGCTCCTGGTCTATTGTGCAAAATGTGACGGTTTATCAAATGGTTCTGTTTCATCTACGGGTGTATGAAAACAGACAAAGCATTCTCAATCTGCATCATCCCTCGGCATGTGCTGACATTTCTGTTGGCAATTGGAAAATGCCTTCATTGTAGTCATACTTGGCACATCAATATTTCATTATTACCTCTGTAAAGTTGGAACTGTTTTCCATTATCACCTTCCCTTTTCTTGGCAAGCGTATGATGGATGCTGCTAAATGCCAGTTCAAATGCTAACTGCTCCAATAATGCTGGTTGTGTGTCATCAACACGAGGAGAAGTCAAGCAATCTTTAACTTGAAAATAAAAGATATTTACTACGTAGCAGCACAAGGGACTGCAGTTTAGTTTAGTGATACAGCGCGGAAGCAGGCCATTCGGCCCACCGAGTCCACACCGACCAGCGACCCCGCCCATTACCACTATCCTACACACACTAGGGACAATTTTACATTCATGCCAAGACATCTCACCTACAAACCTGTATGTCTTTGTAGTTGTGGGAGGAAACTAGTGGGTAGCTGCTGGTTTACAATAAAAGACAGAGCTGGAGTAACTAGGCAGGTCAGGCTGCACCTCTGGAAAACATGTATTCTCACGTTTACTCTCTCCTCTTCCCCCTTCCCCCTGTCCCTTTCCACCTATTTTCCTTTCTCTCACTTCACGGTTCACACCTCTCCTATCCATCTCTGGTCTTTGTCCAAGCATCTCAATGGGTCGAAGTTGGGTTGGGTTGTTGAGTTGGGTTTGTCGTCACGTGTACAGTGGCTACCAAAGATCCTATAGTGGAGCAAGATAGACCACTCTTGCTAAATGCAATGGGCTGACGTGTAGTGAGCAACGGAACGGAATGTGGGCTTTTTTTTCATCCATTTCCGTAACTGGACCCGACCCGACTCGCAGTGTAATCAACTTTGCGGCGGAACAGTTTGTGTTAATAAATTAAAATTCTGAAAATGAGAAGAAGATTTTCACCAAATAACTTTTACTTTTGAGAGGATGTTTCCATAACCGGCTTCCGTCACCGCACTATTATCCTATGGGATCTTTGGTGCGGAGACAGAAGCCGGTTACAGAAATGGGGCCGAAAATTACCCATGAATCTGCCCATGACCGTACTACGTCTTTTTCGTCGAGTGGACTATCTTGCTCGCTATAGGATCTTTGGTGGGTACAATGATCAGCTCTTGTTGCGTGCTAACCAGTCAGCTGAATGACCATATATGATTACAATCTTCAAGGACATTTACTAATATTTATTCTGCACCCATTATTCTGACCATTCTCTGTTTCCACGTGTAGAGGTTCTGACAGTAAATTGAATATTTTACAATAACCTTTTATTCTCTCTTCTCAGTGGTATCCCCGGGAAGAAATGTGGAATAATTGTTCTGTCAGCTGAAGAACTTGGCAATTGTAGGGTAAGTAAAACCTTTAATTGTCGTACAGGAAAATCAGGCTGGAAAGTGCCTTTTGGGTGCCATTAAACCTTTTACTTTTGTGCAGCAAAATCGTATAGAATTCGGTGTTTTTTAAAACAATAGGATAATTTATTTTTAAACTGTTGCCTGTCTTTCTCATCTGTGGAAAAGATGATCTGGAGACCACAAGAGCTAATTAGCATGCAACAAAAGCAATACATGATTGGCCCCAAAGAAAGGCAAAAAGTGCTGGAGTAACCCTGCGGGTCAGGCAACATCTCTGGAGAACATGGATATGTGACGTTTCAGTTCGGAACCGTTCTGCAGACCTGTTTGTAGTAGATGGGAGAAAGCTGGAAAAGAGTTGGGGACCTGGCAAGTGATAGGTGAATACAGGTGAGGGGGAGTTTGACAGGCAGATGGTTGGACAAAGGCCAACAAAACAGAAAGACAAAAGGTGTGAGGTAAGGGAAGACGATGAATGAATTGTGAGACCAGAGGAAAGGTTATAGGTGAATGGGGCCCAGGTAATGAGATTATTGAGGTTGATTAAGGGATTAAGTTCTGGCCATCAAAGGTAAATGTACAATTTAACTTTTAAGGCCTTCATTTTAGTTCAGTTTAAGGACACAGAGTGGAATCAGGCGCTTCAGCCCACGAGCCCGCGACGACCAGCGATCACTCCATATATTTGCACTATTCTACACGCTGGGGACAATTTACAATTTTTGCCAAAGCCAAAGCCGGAGCACCCGGAGAATACCGACGCAGGTCAATGGGAGAAGGTACAAATGCCATACAGACAGCACCCGTGGTCAGGATCGAACCCGGGTCTCTGGCGCTGTAAGACAGCAGCTCTACTGCTGCGCCAGCGGGCAGCCCCGCTGGGTTAAGATCTGTTCTGAGATGTCAGTGAAGGTCCATGCGCATCTCAGAACCCCAGATGGCGTAGAACAGAGGCTCCCTTCCAAGTCAGACAGGCATTTTAATTATCCAGCAGGAACTGCCAAGTTCAACCTGCTCAGAGAGAAAAATGCCACAACAGAGAAATTGCTCCATTTAACTCCTGGTTCCTTGTTTCTGCCGATTAAAACATTTCCTGTAATCACAGTTGATCCCTTGCTGATTTCATGGAAAAAAAATTAATGTCTGAATGATTGGGCGGCACAGCGGTGAAGTTGCTGCCTTGCAACACTTGCAGCGCCAGAGACCCGGGTTCGATCCCGACCATGGGTGTTGTCTGTATGGAGTTTGTCCTTTCTCCCCATGACCGCGTGGGTTCTCTCCGAGATCTTCGGTTTGATCCCACACTCCAAAGACATATGGCTTTGTAGGTTAATTGGCTTGGTATGAATCAGGTCAGGTCGGGGGGAGTTCCCCCCCCCCCCGCCACGGGTACCATGTAATCCCGTGCTACCTCCTCCATGGTCGGATAGTCGGCGACTAAACCGTCTCCCCCACCTGGCTTGCCGGGTGAGGAGGGGGCTGTGGACCCCCACTAGGACAAAAAACAAGACCTGTCAAAGGGCAGATGAGGTTCTAGCGAGCCAACGGCCATCCACGCTTCAGTAGAAGTTGCGATCACTGTCGTGCAAGGACTGATGATAAAGCACACACACCAAAATCCTATACATCCAGTGGCGGAACTGGAACTGGAGAACAGAGCTGTGTGGTGCGTCCGACACCATTCCCATTGGAAACTGGCACCACTGCATCGCTAGTGATGAATGGATCAAGTATGAATGTAAAGTTGTCCCTAGTGTGTGTAGGATTGTGTTAGTGTGTGGGGATCATTGGTCAGAGCAGACTCGGTGGGCCAAAGGGCCTCTTTCTGCGCTGTATATATGAGCTAAACTAAACTAAAACTAGTAAATGGTCATGAGGGTGGCAGGAATTATCGGTGGAACAGGATGTATGAGTGGTAGTTAAACACAAAACCATTGCTACTTATTTCCTAGTCAGGGAGTCATACCGCGTTGAAACAGGCCCTTCGGCCCAACTCGTCCATGCCGACAAAGATGCCCCTCTAAGCTCGACCCATTTACCCACGTTTGTCCTCCTATCCCCTTTATGTTTAATAATTTGAAAAGAAGGAATCGCAATCACTAAAGGGTGGAATTCTCTTGGCTCGGCATGTTTGCCTTTTGGTTTATGAGCCACTGGATGTGCTCTCCAGCTGTCCTTTCATGCATTTAATAACGTCACAGCAGAGAATTGGTTTACATTTGAAAAACACGCACACAAAAATAAATGGCTTTGAAATGGTTTGTAAATCGACTGACTGCACACAGACAGACTCACACACAGACAGACTCACACACAGACAGACTCACACACAGACAGACTCACACACAGACAGACTCGCACACAGACAGACTCACAGACAGACTCGCGCACAGACAGACTCGCACAGACCGACTCGCGCACAGACCGACTCGCGCACAGACACTCACAGACAGACTCACAGACAGACGCGCGCACAGACAGACTCGCGCACAGACAGACTCGTGCACAGACAGACTCGCACGCAGACTAACGTGTGCACGCACACAGACACACACAGACACACACACACACACACACACACACACACACACACACACACACACACACACACACACACAGACACACACACACACAGACACACACACAGACACACACACACACACACACACACACACACACACACACACACACACACACACACACACACACACACACACACACACACACACACACACACACACACACACACACACACACACACAGACGGACACCCTTATGAGCGAACAGACACAGGTAGACAGAGGCAGACTGACAGTGCATGCATGCACACACTAAGACTCAGGCAGACAGACAGAGAGACATACACAGAGACTCACACACAGACACAAGCGCACACATACATCTCTGTGGGGATGTTACTCTGCCATTCAATCATGGCTGAATAATTCCTCCCCATCCTGGATCAGTCGTTGGTGTAGAGAGAGGGGAGAGTACGCAGCCTTGCTGTGCTCCTATGCTGAGGGTCAGCAGGTCCAAGATCTGCTTAGATATAGAACTTAGAACATAGAACAATGCAGCACAAGACCACACAATGGGCACGTTTTCAAACTTTGGTAACCCACAAAGGGTGATGGGTGTCTGGAATGATGAGGCAGTGACTTGTTTTAAGAAGCAATTAGACAGGTTCTGGCCAAACGCCTATAGATGCAACAAAGATGGGCCGAAGGGCCTGTTTCAACACACTATGGCAAACACACTATACAAAAACACTCTTGACTTGGACGCCTCCATTATCATCTCCATTGTCAAAGTGCAGGTGCATACAGTAAAAAAAAATTGCAAAAACATTAGTGTTTTTAAAAACATTAAAAACATTAAAACACGAGAGCAATAGATCAGGTAGATGCACAGAGTCTCTTGCCTTGAGGAGGTGAATCGGGGACCAGAGGACATAGATTTAAGATGAAGGAGAAAAGATTTAATAGGGATCTGAGGGATCTTTTTTTTTCACACAAAGGGTGGTGGGTGTATGGAACAAGCTGCCAGAGGAGGCAGTTGAGACAGGACTATCCCAACGTTTAAGAAACAGTTAGACAGGTACATGGATGGGACAGATTTGGAGGGATATGGGAAAACCACGGGCAGTGTTGGACCCAAGGGTATGGGAAAACCGCGGGATTAGTGTCGCTAGGACATGTTGGCCGGTGTGGGCAAGTTGGACCCAAGGGCCTGTTTCCATGCTGTATCACTCTATGACTGTCAGTCACAGTGTACTGAACTGGCAACAAAGAGAAAAATAAGTCCAAAGACAGCCCCAGTCCAAGGTAGGTTCTACTGCATCACTGAGGCAGCATCACAATATCCAGAGTAAACAGTGAACAGAGGTCCCAGGTGTATTAAAGATTCCATGGCACTGGTTTAGAGAAGATCAAGGGATTCATTACCAGCATCCAGGCCAATATTTATCAATCAATATCTTTGAACGACCTCGTCCAGCCAGTGCTGTTGCAGATTGTGGATGATTGCTATGCGGAATTTTGGTATTTCAGGGCATGTGTACCTTCAGGAAGGAACTGCAGATGCTAGTTTACACCAAAGAGAGACACAAAACGCTGGAGTAACTCAGCGGGGCAGGCAACATCTCTGGAGAGAAGAAATGCGATGTTATATGCATTTCTTTTAGTTTCATAGTGTCCTTGACTTCCCTTGTCAGCCACGGTCGCCTAATTTTCCACCTAGAATCTTTCTTCCTCTTTGGAATGAAAAGAACCTGCATCTTCCGAATTTATCCCAGAAATTCCTGCCATTGCTGTTCCACAGTCATTCCTGCTCGGGTCCCTTTCCTATCAACGTTGGCCAGCTCCTCCCTCATGCCTCTGTAGTCCCCTTTGCTCAGCTGTAATACCGATGCATCCAATTTCATCTTCTCCCTCTCAAATAGCAGGTTAAATCTTATCATGTAGCGGTCACTACCTCCTAGTGGCTCCTTTACGTTCAGTTCCCTTATCAAATCCGGTTCATGACACAACACTAAATCCCAAATTGCCTTTTCCCTGGTAGGCTTCACTACAAGCTGGTATAAAAAATCATCTCAGAGGCATTCTACAAATTCTCTTTCATGGTGTCCAGTACCAACTTGATTTTCCCAGTCTACCTGAATATGGAAACCTCCCATGACCACTGCCTTTCTTACATGCTGATTGCATCTCCTTATGTACCCTATATCCTGGCTACTGTTTGGGGGGGGGGGGGGGGGGGGGGGGGGGGGGGGCAGTAAGCAACTCCCACCAGGGTCTTTTTAACCTTGTAATTTCTCAGCTCTACCCACAATGACTCCATCTTCTGATCCAATGTCACTCCTTGCTAAGGACCAAATGTCTCTGTAATTCCCACAACATCAATTCCCGTACCACTAGTCAAGGGTCTTGACTTGAAACGTCACCTACAGTGTATTCCTGTTCCCCAGAGATGCTGCCTGACCCGTTGAGTTACTCCAGCATTTTGTGTCTATACCTCCTGTACCTTCTTCCCGATGGTAGCAGCGACTTGAGAGCGTGGCCAGGGTGGTGTGGGTCTCTGCTAGCTGCCTTTTTGAGGCTGTGTCTGTAGATCCCTTCAGCGGTCAGGAGGGCAGTACCCATGATGGGCCGGGCAGTGTCTACCATTTTCTATAGTCTCCTTCAAGTTCAAGTTCACATTAATTGCCACATGCACCAATTAAGGGACAGTGGAATTGGATTTACCATGCAGCCACAGAATCAAAAAGAGCACAATACACAATAGAATATAACATGAACATCCACCACAGTGGAGTCAACATTCTTCACTGTGGTGGAAGGCAATAACGTTCAGCCAGTCCTCCTCCTTTGTTCATCCGTGGTCGGGGCCATGAACCCTCCGCAGTCGCCGCTGTGGACGGACCGATGTACAGGCCCTCTCGTCGGCATGCTCGAAACTCCGACGTCGGAACGGACGGGCACTCCGCGGCTTGGAGGTCCCGAATCGGCCGTTTCCTACCGGAGACCGCGGCTTCACGATGTTGTAGGCCGCAGGCCAGCGGTCGGAGCTCTTCTCCGGTGATCCCCAGCGAGGGATCCCAGACGCTGCGATGGGAAGTCCACGCCGCGCCCTCGGCTAGAAGTTCCGCAGACCGTGGCTTCAGGATGTTATAGTCCGCAGGCCAGCGGTCGGAGCACTTCTTCTGGCGACATCCGGCAAGGGATCGCCCGGCTCCGCGATGGAAAGTCCGCACTGCACCCGCTGATGAAGCTCTGTGCCCGACTCCGGGAGAGGCCGCACCTATCCAAGCTACTAGGCTGCGAGGGAGGGCGAAAATGCGACTAGAAGGAAAGTCGCATTCCACCAAGGTGAGTGACTACAAAACAGTTTCCCCCTATTATCTGCCCACACCCCCCCCCCCCACACTAAAACACACTTTTAGACATACTAAAAACAAAAAAAAATTCAAAAGGACGAACAGCTGCTGGAGAGGCTGCCGGATCGTGGCCCCACCCGACCATTCTAGGGCGTTCAAGTTGTAGAATCGGGCCCTGATGCAACCTGCCAATACGAGAGCTGGGAGTTTATCAGCAGCTGGGAAGGTCAGTAATTGAGTTTGCGGACTGGTGAAGCTGGTGTTAACGCTTCCAATGCTGCTGGGGAACAAATCCTGACTCGGTGGTCACGCACTCGGAACCAGCGTGTTGATTTGTAACTCTTGTTGACAGCCAGTCCACTAGGGTTCAGTGAAGGGAAAAGACTTAAATTGAACAAAACATTTCACTGTGTGCACTGATTACTCAGTTTATTTCCTTGGGTTAGTGGGAGTCTATCACCTTCGTGCCTCGGTATCAGTTTCTCCTCCTGTCTTTTATTGTCAGAACTCATTTACAAGTCGGCAAGGATGGCAAGGCGGTGCAGCCGTAGATTTGCTACCTTACAGCGCCAGAGACCTGGGTTCGATCCCGACTACTGGTGCTGTCTGTGCAGAGATTGCACATTCACCCTGCGACCGTGTGGGTTTTCTCCGGGTGCTCCAGTTTTTTCCACATTCCTAAGACGTGCGGGTTTGTAGGTTAGTTGGTTTCTGTAAATTGCCCCTGGTGTGTAGGGTAGAAGTAGTGGACAGGGTGATTGGTGTCGACTCGGTGGGATGAAGGGCCTGTTTTCACAATGTATGTCTCTAAAAAGTCATTCCGGTTCCTTAAAGCAATCTGGGATGGAGTGTGAAAGTCTGAGAGTTGCCGTTACCGTCTGCAGGGTCGGCATTTCTTGAGGTAGAAATGTCTGTCCAGGTTGTAGAAATGCAATAAAACTGATCAGAACATTGTGTATGAAGGACCTGCAGGTTTACACTAAAGATAGACACAAGATTCTGGACCAGGTTCTGGATGCGGGTCAGACAGCATCTCTGGAGAGAAGGAATGGGCGATGTTTTGTGTCGGGTCCCTTCTTCAGACAGTAATCAGAACAGTGTGCCTAATGCCCCTGTCCCACTTAGGAACCCTGAACGGAAACCTCTGGAGACTTTGCGCCCCACCCAAGGTTTCCTTGCGGTTCCCGCGGGTTTTTGTCCTCCGGCAACCACCTTCAACTGGCATCGCAACCGGCTTCGACTAAAAAATTACCAATTTTTAAAACGGAAACCACTTTCGACCATTGGAGAGACTGACAGGAACCGCACGGAAACCTTGGGTGGGGCGCAAAGTCTCCAGAGGTTTCCGTTCAGGTTTCCTAAGTGGGACAGGGGCATTAGTCATAGCAACCCACACATAAAGCTGGAATGGCAGTGGCCAGGGATCACTATGGAAGGCGACTGGGTTTTTTTTGGGTGTTTAAACAAGTTCAATGTTCGATAGTACATGGATTTATAAAGTGCAACATCCACAGAAGCCATGGGAGACTATTCTGCAGCAGAATAGTCTGCAGAATTCAAGCACAACAGCGCTGCAGTGCCGATGGCTACTGTTTTACTAAGGGGAAAATTATTTTATTTATGAAAACCACTGCTTGTTCCAGTTGGTGAAGTGCTGCAGAGAAATCATTCAGTGGGCAGTAAAGAGGATTATTGGATCAGATCTCGCTACGTTGAGCAGTGTCGGTGTAGAGGGATCTCCAATAGCCACTTGCAACCAGTGGTAAATTTAAAATAAAAGGTGACGGCAATAATCTTGTGATTGGGTAAAGGCACCACAATTAATTCAGCACATTGTGACAGACATTTTTAGAAAATACTTAGCAGAAATCTTTTACAGTCAGAAGCTCTCGAGCAACACGATGATCCAACCCAGGGACAAGGGAGACATAAGGAACTGCAGATGTCGCTTTACTAAAAAAAAAATGACGCAGTGCTCTTGTATCTCCACAAGTCGGGCAGTATCTCTAGAGAACATGAATAGGAGATGCCTCAAGGACAAAGGAATTTGGGGCCTATTTCACTTTCCTTGGACTAGCGAGAGAGCCCCAGTCTCGAGAATACGCTTGTGTAGGAAAAAACTGCAGAAGCTAGTTTAAATCGAACATAGACACAAAATAATGGAGTAACTCAGTGGGACAGGCAGCATCTCTGGAGAGAAGGAATGGATGACGTTTCAGGTCGAGACCCTTCTTCAGGCTGATGTCATGGGAATGGGTGGGACAGAGATAAAAGGTAGTTGGAGGCAGTAAGATTGGTGGGAGAACTGGGAAGGGGGAGGGGATGGAGAGTGAGGGGAAGAAAAGGCTACTTGAAGTTGGAGAATATGCTGTCAACATCTTCAAGAGGAAAAATCAATGAAGACCAATACTGAGGGCAGCACAGTGCCCCGCTGGTAGAGCTCAGCCAGTTTTCATGTGAAGGTCGGAGAGTTGCCGTTACAGAGTCGGTATCTCTTGAAGTAGAACCGTCCTTGCTATGGGCCTGGTTGTAGAAAAACAATAAAACTGATCGGTGCCTCAATCATGGCAACCCACACATAAAGCTGGAAAGGCAGTAGCCAAGAATCACAATAGCAGTGTTATCGGCATAGGAAGGAACTGCAGACGCTGGTTTACACCGAAGATAGATACAAAATGCTGGAGTAATCCCTGTCCCGCTGAATTAAGGGCCTGCCCCGCTATTTGCACGTCACGCAGGTGGCGCGCAAAGATTTTGTGAATCCTAAAATGCTGGGGCGCCGTGCGCTGATGTGCGTCACTGCCTCACCATGCGCCATGCGTGTGTAATGCATGACATGCGCGCATCACGTGCTTGTCGTGCACCGTGACGCATAAATGATGACGCATAGATGACGCGCAAATGACACCCAAGTGGGACAGGCCCTTTACTCCAGCGATTTGTGTCAATCACAATAGCAGGCAGCTGTTACTGTGGGTGAAATTCAGGCTCACAAGACTGCAGCTCTTTATTTATGAAAACCACTGCAGCTTGAACTTTACTATAGTTTATTCTAGAGGTACAGAATGGCAACGGGCCCTTCAGCTCACCGATTGCCACACCGACCAGCGATCATCCGTTCGCACTAGTTCTATGTTATCCCACTTTCTGATCCACACCTTACACACTAGAGACAATTTACAGTCTTACCAAAGCCAATTTACCAGCAAACCTGTACATCTTAGGAGTGTGGAAGGAAACCGGAGCGCCCGGGGAAAACCCACGCGGTGACAGGGAGGACGAGCGAACTCTGCACAGACAGCAACCGTAGTCAGGATCGAACCTGGGTCTCCGGTGCTGTGAGGTAGCAACTCTACCACTGCAGCCCTGTAGCGGGGTAGAATGTTCAGCCTGTAATAAATTGATGATATTTTAATATTCCTTGACCCACTGTTGTTTCTGTGTCTGTCCGGTATCGGCAGCAGAATCGCCTGTTGTAATGAACTTGAGTTTGAATCATTTTTTCCTTTCATTATTTTTTAAATTTTGTTTTTATCCTTTTCCGTGTGTTGCCAGTTCAATGCACTGTGACTTTTTGCATAAATTGTTTCATATACACCTGCACTTCATCATCATTTTCTTGTCAAACTCATCAAATATAAATTTTATTATCTGTATGCTGAAGGGAAATATTGCCAGATTTTGCATCACAATGCAGAAACGAACCGCTACAAAAACAGTGTTCAACTGTTTTTTATTAAAAATATCTATCATATTTCTCCCATTAGCTTTATGAATTTATCCTAACATTCAGATGACCCCCCCCAAATGTTAAATCTGAGTCCAGATCTATCTCTTGATCAAACTTTCAATTATTTGCTTTGCAGAGCATAAAACAGTGCAGCATGGGAACAGGCCCTTCAGCCCACAATTTCCGTGCTGACCACGATGCCAGGTTAGACTAACATCCTCTGCCTGTCCGTGATCCATATCCCTCCATTCCCTGCATATTCATGCACCTATCCAAAAGCCTAATAGTATCTGCCTCCACGACCACCCCTGCAGCACGTTACAGGCACCCCACCCCCACCTGTAAAAAATAAAACTCACCCCACACATCTCCTTTAAACGTTGTCCCTTTCACCATCAAGCTGTGCACCCTAGTCATTCACATTTCCATGCTAGGAAAAATATTCTGACTCACTATCCTACCTGACTGAGTCTGACGAAGGGTCCTGACCCGAAACATCACCAATTCATTTTCTCCGGGGATGCTGCCTGACCTGCTGAGTAACTCCAGCACTTTGTGTCTTCTTTTTTTGAGTCTCATGTGCCTGATTTGGTCTGATAAAACCTCTATTAGGGAGGCACCATGGGTGCAGTAATAGATTTGCTACCTTACAGTGCCAGAGTCCTGGGTTTGATCTTGACTGCGGGTGCTGCCTGTTCAAAGTTTGTATATTCTCCCTGTAATCACTTGGGTTTTCTCCGGGTGCTTTGGTTTCCTCTCTATTTCCGGCGAGCAGGTTTGTAACTTAATTGGCTTCGGTTAAAATTGTAAATTGTCCCTATTGTGTAGGATATTGCTCGTGTACGGGGTAATCGCGGGTCGGCGCAGACTCGATGGGCCAAAGGTCTAAAGTAATGTCTAATGAAGGGTTTTGGGACGTGTTGCTGTGTTGCCTGAGCCTTTGAGTCATGTTCTGCTGTAGTTGATGATAGTAGTGGTGGCCACTGGGCTACTAAACACTGAACTCCATAGACTATTATTGTTATTATTGCACTATTATTGTTTGTTTTTTGTGTGTACGTACGTGTGCTTGTGCGTGTGTGTGTGAACACATATATGATCTATGTATCAGTGTATTTGTGAGTATGTGTGCATATATACACACACTGAGCTTTTTCTCCCATTCATTATATTGTTTACAGTGTGCTATGTGTACATATTCTGTGGCAAGTAGGAATTTCTGATTTATCTGGGACATATGACATAAAACACTATTGACTCTTGACATTTCCGAGATGGCTCCGTATTTGGCAGTTTGCAGACAAATCTGCTCTTGAGTGTTTTTGTGGAAACAGCCCCTTCGGCCCGCCTAGTCCACGCTGACCAATGATCACGCTGACCACTAGATCTATCCTGCACACCAGGGACAATATACAGAAGCCAATTAACCTACAAACCCACACATCTTTGGGATGTGGGAGGAAACCAGAGCACCCGGATGAAACCCACGTGGTCACAGGAAGAACCTACAAACTCTGCAAAAACAGCACTCATGGTCAGGATCGAGCAGAGGTATCTGGTGCTGTAAGGCAGCAGCTCTACCTCTATGCCACTGTGCTGCACAGGTGCTGTCTTTGTGGAGTTTGCATGTTATACCCGTGACCGCGTGGCTTTCTTCCAGGTGCTTCAGTTTCCTCCCACATCCCAAAAACTTGCAAATTTATAGATTAATTGGCCTATGTAAATTGCCTCTAGTGTGGATGTGAAAGTGGGATGACGTAGAACTAGTGCGAACAGGTGTGGACTCGGTAGGCTGAAGGGCCTGTTTTCATGCTGTATCTTTAAAGTTAAACTATTCCCTCCACAGATGCTCCTTGACCCGCTAAGTTCCCCCAGCACTTTGTGTTTGGCTGAAGATTCCATCATCTGCTGTTTAGTTTAGTTTTGAGATACAGTGCGGGAACGGGCCCTTCGGCCTACAGAGCCCAGCAATCACCCCGTACACTAACATTATCCCGCACACTAAGGACAATTTACAATTTTTACCAAAGCCAATTAACCTACAAACCTGTACGTCTTTGGAGTGTGGGAGGACACAGAAGCATCCAGGGAAAACCCACATGGTCTGAGGGAGAACGTACAAACTGCGTACAGATGGCACCCGTAGTCAGGACCAAACCTGGGTGCCTGATGCTGTAAGGCAGCAACTCTACCGCAGCGCCACTGTGCTACACAAAGTTCCTTGAGTCTACATTTGGAGAGGATCATCTGGCCTCAACCTGGATAGACAGCCGAGTGTCTGGAAATCTGCCATAGAGTGTAATGTTACTAAAGCTAAGCATTGAGCAAATAGAGCCAGTTTATGGAGCAGAGCCACAAGACTTTAGTATGCTTAACTCAGATTCCAGTTCACAATTCTTCAATAATGCATGATAATTTGATTCTGAAGTAACAACATTCTATTTTTGTTTATTATGTTTTCCAATTTTCTTTGCACAAGAATCATACTTCAACATGAAAGGGTAATTATTGCCCAGAAAAAATATATAATGGGAGTTCAGAAAGACAGGAAAATTATCCAGTTAAAATATAGTATTTTCTAAAACATGAAGTCTAAATTCAGTGTTTTCATTAAAATTACAATAATAGTCTCTTTACGCTCCAGGCTCCATCTACAATGAATACCCTGCGTCAGAATTTGAAGTTCTTCAAAGATAAATTCCAAAGGTTCAGCATTTGGTAGCAACCGGTTTAAGGGATTCTGGCCTTTTCCTACTTCAGTTCCCTCCCCTCTACATTCAGTCTGAAGAAGAGCCCCCGAAGCAAAACGTCACCCATCCTTTTTCTCCAGAGATGCTGCCTGACCCGCTGAGTTGCTCCCTCATTTTGTGTTTAGTTCAGTTTTAGTTTAGTTCAGAGATGCAGCACAGAAACATGCCCTTCGGCCCACCAAGTCTGCTCCAAACAGCAATCACCCCCGTACACTAACACCATCCCTCACACTGGGGACAATATACAATTTACAGAAGCCAGTTACAATTTACAAAACCTCTGCACCTTTGGAGTGTGGGAGGAAACCAGAACTCCTGGATAAAACCCACGTGGTCACAGGGGAACTTACAAACTCCACAGAGACAGCACCCGTAGTCAGATTGAATCCGGGTCTCTGGCGCTCTAATGCCCCTGTCCAACTTTTAGGAAGCCTGAACGGAAACCTCTGGAGACTTTGCGCCCCACCCAAGGGTTCCGTGCGGTTCCCGGAAGTTTTTGTCAGTCTCCCTAATAGTTGAAAGTGGTTTCCGCTTCTTCTATGTTCCGGCGATTATTTCAAAAAATTCAAAAACGGCCGCGACTAAAAATAGGTTGTCGTTTTAAAATCGGTAATTTTTTAGTCGAAGCCGGTTGCGATGCTAGTTGAAGGTGGTTGCCGGAGGTTGCAGGTAGTGGAAGGTAAGACCTCCCTGGTGGAAAAAAAAATAAAACCTGCAAGGGCAACTACCTTCAACTAGCATGCAAACGGCTTCGACTAAAAAATGACTGATTATTAAAACGACAACCTATTTTTAGTCGCGGCTGGTTTTGAATTTTTTGAAATAATCGCCGGAACATAGAAGAAGCGGAAACCACTTTCAACCATTAGGGAGACTGACAAAAACCTCCGGGAACCTCGGGGAACCTGCACGGAAACCTTGGGTGGGGCGCAAAGTGTCCAGAGGTTTCCGTTCAGGTTTCCGAAGTGGGACAGGGGCACAAGGCAGCAACTTCTGTAGGGTGGCACGGTGGCGCAACGGTCGAGTTGCTGCCTTACAGGGCTTGCAGCGCTGGAGACCCCGGTTCAATCCTGACAACGGTCTCCCCGTGACCGCGTGGGTTTTCTCCGAGATCTTCGCCTGTTTCCGCGATTGTGACCTTGAGCTTGATTTCCCCAGCATAACCTCATATATTTTCCAATTTTCTTTGCCCACAGAATTACACTTCAATATGAAAGTTTCATTATTGTCCACAAATAATATAATGGAAGTTTAGATGGACAGGCAATACCACCCAGGGGGCATTTTTCTTCTAACTTTGAGATCATTGAAGAGAGAAAATAATCAGTGAAGCCAACCAAAATAATTTTAATCTATTAAAGCCAACGCATTTTAATTCTGTTTTATTTTTGTTGCAGGATGTCACAACTATGCAATTCTGTGCCAATAAACTGGACAAGAAAGATTTCTTTGGAAAATCAGATCCCTTCATGGTCTTTTATCGAAGCAACGAAGACGGAACGTAAGTATTATTTTTAGTTTGTGGAATTTAACAAAGTTTTAAAATAAAGTTGACTATAAAACGGTGTGCTTGCATTTTGACACTAAAAACACCATTGAACCATTTGAAATAGGATTTGTTGTGACAGGATTTGATGTTAATAGGGGAGGGAATATGAACAATTTGCTGGATCCAGCTACACTGTGGCTCTGTGCGATCCTACCACAGATGTTGCAATAGCTCTTTGGAGATGTTGCCAACCCTTTGCAGTCGTCCACCTGCCACTGGGTGAAACATTGCCCGTAACTTGCCAAATCCTGTAGGAGCAGCCATTATTATCCTTCTGCAAGATGCCAGCAAAGGCAGGAACTTTAAAGCAAGCAACATCACTTTAATGGGAGGCATATTTCATTGATCGCTGAGGCATCTCAAGTCACACCGAAATGAAACAGAGGTGTAGATTAATTCCAAAAATATGCAAATGTTAGGCCTGTACCATGGATCAATCTTGTGCTAAGAAGTTAGTAGTTTAGTTTAGTTCATTATTGTCAGGTGTACTGAGGTACAGTGAAAAGCTTGTTTGTCGTGTGTTATCCAGTCAGCAGAAAGTCTATACATGATTACAATGATGCTGTCCACCGTGCACAGATGCAGGATGAAGGGAATAATGTTTAGGATTAAGAGACTGATAAAAGATAGTCCGAGGGTCTCCAGTGAAGTAGATAATAGCTCAGGGACACTCTCTAGATGGTAATAGGATGGTTCAGTTGATAACAGCTGGGAGGACCCTGTGCCTGAATCTGGAAGTGTGCGTTTTCGCACCTCTGTACCCCCTTCCTAAAGGGAGATGGGAGAAGAGGAAGTGACCAGGTGAAACTGGCCCTTGATTATGCTGGTGGCCTTGCTGAGGCAGCATGAAGTGTGGATGGAGTCAATGGAAGGGAGGTTGGTTTGTGCGATAGTCTGGACTACATCCACAATTCTTTGCAATTTCTTGCGGTATTTGGATGGAGCTGTTCCCAAACCAAGCTGTGATGCATCCCGATAAAATGCTTTTAGTGGCGCATCTGTAGAAGTTGGTGAGATGTAGTAGCTGGGGAAATGTCTAAATTCCTAAGCCTTCTAAGGAAGTTGAGGCGTTGATGTGCATTCTTGGCAAAGCAAAGCAAGCCACAAATGATTCATGATTAAATCCATCATTGTGTCCAACGAAACAGGTGTTTTCTGTTGCAGTTGCCTCCAAAGCAAAACCTTAACTGTTTCAAAGTAAAAGTCACATCTATACTTTGGTTCTTGAAAGCACTTGCTGCATACTAAATAAACATTTTCAGGGGAATTACACAAATTTAACATCTAACTTGATCTTTCGTTAGCATCAAGCTTGGATTGTTTTCTATGTGGTTGAGGGGAGACCTGTTAGAACTACATAAAATGATGAGAAGCATAGATAGGGTAGACAGTCAGAAACTTTTTAACCAGGGTGGAAATGTCAAAGTCCACAGGGTTTAAGGTGGGAGGGGCAAAGTTTACAGGAGATGTGCGGGTCAAGTTATTTTTACACAGAGATGATGGCCAGGGGTGGTGGTGAAGGCAGATAATTTAGTGGTGTTTGAAAGGCTTTGAGGCAGACTTGTGGATATGCAGGGAATGGAGGGATGGGGATCACATGCGGGCACAGGAGATTAGTTTAAATTGGCATTATGTCCAGCATGGACATTGTGCGCAGAAGGGCCTGTCTCTGTGCTGTACTTATCTATGTTTTATTGTGGAACGGAGGGATAATTATCACGTGCAGGCAAAGAAGATTAATTTATCTTGGCATCATGTTTTTTACTATATTTTACAATGTTCTATTTCCAAACTAGATCATGAAATTCAATCCGTGTATTGCAAAGTATCTTGTAAAATGCATTATTTTCAATAACACGTTTTAAGGTCCTGATAATTTTGACATAAAGCCTTTCAAACCTTTCCACAATAAATTGTGCCTTCGACGATCCATATTTCACTAATATTTGTGTTTGCAGCTTCACGATTTGCCACAAAACAGAAGTGGTGAAGAATACGTTGAATCCCGTCTGGCAACAGTTTTGTATTCCTGTCCGGGCCCTTTGCAATGGTGACTATGACAGGTAGGTGCACAGGCACGGAGGCCGCAGAACGTGTAATGGAGTGGGCAGTGAGTTACGCATGTCCCTCGGTAGCACAGTTGATGAAAGAAGCTGCAATCTTTCAGTGAATTGTGATTCGGCGAGGGGGGGGGTACCATTCTGCACTTTGAGCTCGGTGGCAACCGTGGTCATCTGTCTACGTATTCCAGACTTCTGCAACTACTCAAGACAAACAAAAGTGCTGGAGGAGCTCAGCAGGCCAGGCACTGAGGACTTGGATAGGCACAGTGGCACAGCGGGTAGAGCTGCTCGGGTGGTGTCTGTGTAGAGTCGTGCGATCTCCCTGTGACAGCGTGGGTTTTCTCCGGGTGCTCCGGTTTCCTCCCACATTCCAAAGACGTACAGGTTTGTAGGTTAATTGGCTTCGGTAACATTGTAAATTGTCCCGAGTGCGCAGGTTAGTGCGAGCGTACGGGGTAATTGCTGGTTGGCGTGGGCCCGGTGGGCCAAAGGGTCTGTTTCTGCACTGCATCTCTAAAGTCCAAAATCACCCCTCCACTTGCCTATCCTTGCCTTGCCATGAATCCCCCCCCCCCCAGCCTCACCGATTAAATGTTCAATACTCGTAGCGTAATCCATTGCATCAGGTTGTCGTTCCGTTTCGGGAGACAGCGTGGAAACAGGCCCTTCGGCCCACCAAGTCCATGCCGACCACCAATCCACCCCACACACTAGTTCTATCCGACAATCCAGGGGCAATTTACAGGTCAAATAACCTAGAAATCTGCACGTTTGTGGGGGAATGTGGGAGGAAACCGGAGCACCTGGAAAAACCCCTTGGGGAGAATGTGTAAACGCCATACAGCCAGCACCCGGACTTGGGATTGAACCCGTTTCTCTGGCGTTGCGAGGCAGCAACTCTACCACTGTGCCACTGTGCCGCCCCTAATGAAGGAATATTTAGCCCGTGTTCCTGTCACACATTTCCATTTCCTTGCTGCTGAGATCAAGGTAGACAGAGACAAATAGCACGGACTTATGCGAATGAATTATAGAGTTGATTTCACAAGTGCTGAGTGGAAAAAAAGCCACATAGACATTCTGGAGAAGCATATTTCAGTTAATTGCCTATTTTTACCAATTTTACGGAAAGCAATTAACTGAATTGTGCATTGCATCATTTATCATCGTGCTTTAATCTCATCTTTCGACAGCGGCAGCTTAAAATTCAGAGCTGGGAGCGTGAAATTGTTTCCATTTTTTCAATCTTTACCTCTATTTGGTGCATTGCCACCGAGGGAAAGATTTTGATAATGAGATTGCCATCTATTGCTCGAAATTGATCACTTTGTCTGAATCTTTGCAAACAGGTTTTGCATTCGTTATTTGAACAAAAAAAGTTGAGAGGGTTTCTGCAGCCAATGATGGAAGAACGCACTTTCACCTCTCTGCAATCTTGTTACTTCCAGACAAATTTTCATAATTCGTAATATCAATGAGAAATATTATGTATAAATGTAACTCAAGTAACTTGTGAATAATATGGTAACATATTCTTTATAGCATTTGCACTAATAGGTTTATAAACAGCAAACTTCCCTCTCACCGTAATTGCTTTTGAGTTTTGCAAATCTACTTGCATGATAGATAAACAGAATTTTAATAGGTGTGATTTTTATTCCCAGCTGTGTTAATTGCATATAAGCTTGAGGACTCGCACTGATGAAGAAAGATTTGCATGTGGCAGTTGGCATCATACAGGATATCAGGATGGTATCATGATAGCTGGACGGATCATGCATATTATCAGCTTGGTAAAGGTCCGCCACTGATTTTCCAGCACCCTTGGTCCTAGTGCCTGTCTGGATAATCCGTTTTGCTGGACCAACAGAGGTGACATCCTCCGAGAGGAGTCCAACGGTACCAGAACGGTCCGCCTCGGCTGCCAAGGAGCCGAGATACCGGCCCGCTAATTCGGCCTCGGAAGTCGGCTATGGGGACGGATCTGTCTGCTCCGGCCAGGTTCGGAATTCCAGAGCCCTGGCTGCAGGGCGCAAATTCGTCCCGCTGATTGGCCGTGGAAGTCCTGATGAGGTAGAAATCGGCCTCCTCACCCGGCCTCGGGGGGACTTCCTGGGGTGGGGGTGGGATTTCAAGCGCTATTGTAACTTTGTCCAGATTAAAGCAGGTGCCAGACCAGCAGTTGCTGGTTAATCGTTGGTGGACCTGTGTCAGATATGAAAGCAGGATATATTGTACATGATATAAGGTTCAGACGTGATATCTGCATGGCATCAGTATCCTGAAGACATCCAGACCAACATCACGCAACCATGTCTATTAAATCCGTTAGATTGTTGCCCTGGTTTCTTGGAAGCCAAGTCTCTCTTTCTGACGCTCACTTCAAATTGCTGTCTGAATGAGTTTCCTCCCCTGTCCCAAAGACATGCAGCTTGGCAAGTTAATAAGCCCCAGTGTGTAGGTGAGAGGCAAAATCTGAAAGCAATGGATTGCTGGAGTCAACAGATAACAAGCACACCGTAAAAGGAGTTTGCCAACAGGTGATTTTTTGTCCCCTGTCTCTCAGTCTGAAGAAGGATCTCGACCCGAAACATCACCTACCCCTTTACTTCAGAAATGCTGCCGGACCTGCTGAGTTACTCCAGTACTTTGTGTCCACGGTGCAAACCAGCATCTGCTGTACCTCCCTACACATTTTGTGTGCTAACCATATAACCATATAACAATTACAGCACGGAAACAGGCCCTCTCGGCCCTTCCAGTCCGTGCCGACCATTTGTTTTCCCCTAGTCCCATCTACCTGCACTCAGACCATACCCCTCCATTCCCTTCACGTCCATATACCTATCCACTTTACTCTTAAATGTTAAAATCGATCCTGCCTCCACCACTTCTGCTGGAAGCTCATTCCACACAGCCACCACCCTCTGAGTAAAGAAGTTCCCCCTCACGTTACCCCGAAACCTCTGTCCCTTAATTCTCATGTCATGCCCTCTTGTTTGAATCTTCCCTACCCTCAATGGGAAAAACGTATCCACGTCAACTCTTATCCCTTTCATCATTTTAAAGACCTCAATCAAGTCCCCCCTTAACCTTCTGCGCTCCAAAGAATAAAGACCTAACTTGTTCAACCTTTCTCTGTAACATAGTTGCTGGAACCCTGGCAACATTCTAGTAAATCTCCTCTGTACTCTCTCTATTTTGTTGAAATCCTTCCTATAACTAGGCGACCAAAATTGTACACCATACTCCAGAATTGGTCTTACCAATGCCTTGTACAATTTTAACATTACTTCCCTACTCCTATATTCAATGCTCTGATTTATAAAGGCCAGCACACCAAAGGCTTTCTTTACCACCCTATCTACATGCGATTCCACCTTCAGGAAACTATGCACAGTTATTCCTAGATCTATCTGTTCCACAGCATTCCTCAATTCCCTACCATTTACCATGTACGTCCTATTTTGATTTGTCCTGCCAAGATGTAGCACTTCACACTTATCAGCATTAAACTCCATCTGCCATCTTTCAGCCCACTTTTCCAAATGGCCCAAATCTCTCTGTAGACTTTGAAAATCTACTTCATTATCCACAACACCACCAATCTTAGTATCATCTGCATACTTACTTATCCAATTTTCCACCTCATCATCCAGATCATTGATGTACATGACAAACAACAGTGGACCCAACACAGATCCCTGAGGCACCCCACTGGTCACGGCTTCCAACCTGACAAACAGCCATCCACCATTACTCTCTGACATCTCCCATTCAGCCACTGTTGAATCCATCTTGCTACTCCGCCATTAACACCCAAAGATTGAACCTTCTTAACCAACCTTCCATGGGGAACCTTGTCAAAGGCCTTACTGAAATCCATATAGACAACATCCACTGCTTTAACCCTCATCAATTTCCCTAGTTACCGCTTCAAAAAATTCAAGAAGGTTTGTCAAACATGACCTTCCAGGCACAAATCCATGTTGACTGTTCCTGATCAGACCCTGTTTATCCAGATGCTTATATATATTATCTCTAAGTATCCTTTCCATTAATTTGCCCACCACTGACATCAAACTAATAGGTCTATAATTGCTAGGTTTATTCTTTGAACCCTTTTTAAACAATGGAACAACATGCGCAGTACGCCAATCCTCCGGCACTATTCCCGTTTCTAATGACATTTGAAATATTTCTGTCATAGCTCCTGCTATTTCTACACTAACTTCCCTCAATGTCCTAGGGAATATCCTATAAGGACCTGGAGACTTATCCACTTTTATATTTTTCAAAAGTGTCAGTACTTCCTTCTCTTTGAAGTCTCATAGTTTCCATAGCTACTCTACTTTTTTCCCCTTAACTCACCGAGTTCAATATCCTTCTCCTTGGTGAATACCGAAGAAAAGAAATTGTTCAATATCTCCCCCATCTCTTTTGGCTCTGCAGATAGCTGTCCATTCTGGTTCTCGAATGGTCCAATTTTATCCCTCGTTATCCGTTTGCTATTAATATAGCTGTAGAAACCCTTTGGGTTTACTTTCACCTTTCTTGCCAAAGCAACCTCATATCTTCTTTTAGCCTTCCTAATTTCTTTCTTAAGATTCTTTTTACATTCTTTATACTCCTCTAGCACCTCATTTACTCCATGCCTCCTATAATTATTGTAGATATCTCTCTTTTTTCGAAACAAATGTCCAATTTCCCTTGAAAAACCATGGCTCTTTCCAATTTTTACTATTTCCTTTCAACCTAACAGGGACATAAAGATTCTGTACTCTTACAATTTCCCCTTTAAATGTCCTCCATTTCTCTTCTACATCCTTCCCATGAAACAAAGTGTCCCAATTCACTCCTTTAAAATCCTTACGCATTCCCTCAAAGTTAGCCTTTCTCCAATCAAAAATCTCCACCCTAGGTCCAGTTCTCTAACTCTCTCCATAATTATATTGAAACTAATGGTATTGTGATCACTGGTCCCGAAGTGCTCACCAACGCATACCTCCGTCACCTGACCTGCCTCATTTCCTAACAGGAGGTCCAGCACTGCCCCTTCTCTGGTCGATACCTCTATGTACTGCTGCAAAAAACTATCCTGCACACATTTTACAAACTCCAAACCATCCAGCCCATTTACAGAATGTGTTTCCCTGTCTATTTTTTGGAAAATTGAAATCTCCCACAATCACTACCTTGTGCTTACTACTAATATCTGCTATCTCCTTACATATTTGCTCTTCCAATTCTCGCTCCCCATTTGGCGGTCTATAATACACCCTAAAAGTGTTGCTACACCGTTCCCACTTCTCAGTTCCACCCAAATAGCCTCCCTAGACGAGCCCTCTAATCTATCCTGCCAAAGCACTGCTGTAATATCTTCTCTGACAAGCAATGCAACACCTCCCCCTCTGGTCCCTCCAATTCTATCACACCTGAAGCAACGAAATCCTGGAATATTTAGTTTCCAATCACAGCCCTCCTGCAACCATGTTTCACTGATTGCCACAACATCATATTTCCAGGTGACAATCCAGGCTCTAAGTTCGTCCACCTTACTTACAATGCTCCTAGCATTAAAATATACACATTTTAGAAACCCACCATCCCTTATTCTCTGTCTATTATCTTTTTCATCTTTCTCGCCTACATTTTGGATCCGAGTGCTTCCCTTCTCTGCCTCTTGCCCCACACCCTGACCCCTAGCCCCCTCTACCCGAGTCCCTCCGCCCAGCCTTTCTAGTTTAAAGTCTCCCCAGTAGCCTTTGCAAATCTCCCTGCCAGGATATTGGTCCCCCTCGGGCTCAAGTGCAACCCGTCCTTTGTGTACAGATCATGCCTTCCCCAAAAGAGGTCCCAGTGATCAAGAAACTTGAATCCCTGCCCACTGCACCAGTGCTCCATTACAAAATCTCCTCAAGGTATGCCTACTTTGAAGAAGTTCTCCTCCTCTCCCTGACTGGAGTCCTGCAACACCTTCTCTCACTCCACTGTACCTTTCCATGCCTCTAGATTCCCTCTCCCCTGACTCTCGGACTGAAGAAGGGTCTGACCCGAAACGGCACTTATTCCTTTTTCTCCAAAGATGCTGCCTGACCCGCTGAGTTACTCCAGCATGTTATGTCTATCTCAGGCGATCTTTTAAAAATAATTCATTATAAAACTGTACAAGTTCACCCAATTATTTTAATAGTAAACAGTATTTTTGTTTGGGCTGATATATGGAATAATTTACTACTGCTACTTTTATCGAGATGAAGAGCTACTTAATCTTAAAGAAAAGATCTCTCTCTTCATGTGTTTGACATTTAAATTTGTTTCCACTGCTGCCCTTGTGAGTTCTCCAACGCTGGGCTTGGGCCAAAGTTTGCAGGGTGATCAAACGATTCAATTATTTTAGGAATTGACAGCCTTGCACAGTGCAGCCATCTGATTATAAATGTAAAAGGAGATAAGGCATGCCTTAAAGTTAGCAAGCTTAAAGTAAAATGGAAATTAAGTGAAGAATTATCGTTCTTTCGTAAGAGCAGACAAGGAGTAATTTCCCAGTAAAAGTATCTTGCGTGTAATTGACAGACTTTTTTCAAAAAGCAGTTGAGTATATCACTAGTTGAGAATAAAACCCATTAAGATGTGATACGAGTAAAGGACCCAGTGGAGGGTTGTGGTGCAATGCAATGTAAAGGGAGATCCAATTCTACACGTGAGTACAGCAGGAAGATTTGTCCTGTTTTTTTAGAGATACTGTAGGGAAACCGGCCCTTTGGCCCATCGAGTCCATGTTGTCCACCCATAACCCGTTCACACAAATTCAGGGGTCAACAGTGTTTTATTGTCATATGTCGGAAACAGAACAATTAAATTCTTACTTGCAGCAGTACAACAGAATATGTAAACATTATAATAAATGAAAACAAGTTTTTAATATATACAAGCACACACACACGCACACACACACACGGACGGACGGACACACAGACGGACACACACGGATGCACACACACACACACACACGAACGAGCTCACACACACACACACACACACGAACGCGCGCACACACACACATGAACGAGCACACACACACACACACGAACACGCACACACACACACACACGAACGGGCACACACACACACGAACGGGGACACACACACACACACGAACACACACAGTCATACATACACACAGGCATACACACACACACACGAACACATGCACACGATCGGATGGATGGACACACACAAGGACACGTCATGAATACACACGCACAAAGTCATGCACAGAAGGACATGCACACGAACACATGCACGCGCACACACACACACACACACACACACACACACACACACACACACATTTCTTATTCACCTCCTTCACACTAAGGGATTTCACAGAGGGCCAATTAACCTACAGACCCGCACGTGTTTGGGATGTGGGAGGAAACGGAGCACCTGGAGGAAACCCACGCAGTCACAGGGAGAAAGTGCAAACTCCACACAGACACCACCCGTAGTCAGGATCGAACCCGGGTCTCTGGTGTTGTGAAGCAGCAGCTCTACCCGCTGTCCCCACTGTGTCTGTGCCACCCTTACATTGAATAGATTAAAGGAAATTTGAGCAAGAATCTTTTTACACCAATGGAGGTTGGAAACTAGAATGCCTTGCCAGAGTGAGTGGAGTTAGATTAACGCCATTGACTCCAAATTATTTTGGATCATGTAGCAATTTTACATAAAAAGGGATATAAGGTACCATCCAATTTCCCAGCTGGAGTTTCCTGTAAATCAAAATATAATAAAATGCATCACGCTGAGATGGTGCAATTATAATGTGACAGTTTTGCTTTGGATGTCTCTAATACACACCAGAGTTTATAATAAATTAGTAGAATTGTCACATAAATCTGACAAAAAAAATCATTAAAACTGAATGTAGATTTTATGGACAGCGAGGGTTTGCAACATATTGGATCTGATATGAATATATATATTAGATTTGATCAGACATTCGTTAATCTTTTAATAGTTTAGTGGAGTTGTATTGTCATGCATACCGAGGTACAGTGAAAAGCTTTTGTTACGTGCTAACCAGTCAGCGGAAAGACTTTACATGCTTACAATCAAACCACTCACAGTGTACAGATACGTGATCAAGGGAAAAACGTTTAGTGCAAGATAAAGTCTCATTAGAGATAGTCCGAGGTTCCCCAATGAGGTAAATGATAGCTCAAGATCGCTCTCTGGTTGTTGATAGAATGATTCAGTTGCCTGATACCAGCTGGGAACAAAATTGTCCCTTAATCTGGGGGTGTGCATTTTCACACTTTGATACATGTTGCCTGATGGGAGAGGGGAGGAGAGGGAGTGACGGGGTTGAGACTGGTCCTTGATTATGCTGGTGGCCTTGGAGAGGCAGCGTGAAGTATAGATGGAGTCAATGGAAGGGAGGTTGGTTTGTGTGATGGTCTGGTCTGCGTTCACAATTCTTTGCAATTTCTTGTGGTCTTGGCTGTTCCACAACCATGCATCTCGATAAAATGCTTTATGCGGCGAATCTGTAGAAGTTGGTGTGAGTTGTTGGAGACATGCATTATAGCGTCTTATAACACTTCATCAAGGGAATGTTCCGGCAATCCATTTGTAATCATATAATTTACAAATGGAAAATTTGCAACTTAAAGCTTATGCAAATTAAGGTAATCAATGGAAGTTCATAGTTGAGGTTAGTGTTATGCAGTGTTCAGGAGCCTGATGGTTGTTGGGAAGAAGCTGTTCTTGAACCTGGAGGTCATAGTTGTCAGGCTCCTATACCTTCACCCGATGGCAGAAGTGAAAAGAGAGTGTGGCCAGGATGGTGTGGGTCCCTGCTGATGCTGACACGTTTTGAGACAGCGCCTCCTGTACATCCCTTCAATGGTGGGAGGTCACTACTCATGATGGGCCAGGCAGTGCCCACCACACTCTGTAGACTCCATCAAATTGTTGAACCAAGCCATGATTCAACCAGTCAAAATGTTCTCTACCTACAGAATCCTTCAATATATTCTCATTCAGATAATTGTC
This sequence comes from Okamejei kenojei, assembly GCA_035221665.1. Lineage (NCBI taxonomy): Eukaryota > Metazoa > Chordata > Chondrichthyes > Rajiformes > Rajidae > Okamejei > Okamejei kenojei. Next base: position 22,347,121 of record CM069154.1, on the reverse strand, counting down.
ACTTCCAACTGAATGGGTGAAAAAGTGTAAGAATTACAAATATTTGGAATCTGAAATAAAAATTGAGAATTCTGTATCTGCAAACGGAAACAAGTGAATGGTGTGGTTGAAGATCTCACTTTTACTCGTTGAAATTAGAATTTCACATCGCATTCAAATGGCTGAATAATTAAAATCACTTTAAATTTTACTACCAACATTGAAATATAGTTTAGATTTCCGCATTCATTTTGGCTTTTGCCCTTGTGTTATTTTAATGCATTGCCATGAAGAATAAACATACATTCTTGCACAGTAACATTTTAACTGTTGTACGCGCATTGCTTTCTGTTTGATTTACTTTTAGTTTTAGATTAGAGAGACAACGTGGAAACAGGCACTTCGGCCCAGTGAGTCCACTCCGACCATTGATCACTTGTCTACACTAGTTCTACGTTATCCCACTTTCTCATCCACTCCCTATACACTAGCAGCAATTTACAGAGGGCCAATTAACCTACGAACCCGCATGTCTTTGGGATGTGGGAGAAAAACCGGAGCACCCAGAGGGAACCCACGCAGTCACAGAGAGAGCATGCAAACTCCACACAGATGGCACCCGAGCTCAGGATTGAACCCAGTTCTCTGGCACTATGAGGCAGCAGCTCTACTAGATGCGCCACTGTGCCCCCCCCCCCCCCCCCCCCCCCCCCCACCTCTTTTCTACAATGACCACTTTGAAATACTCCTGCATTTGGTTCTTTGTATATTCCTGTATTTATCCACAATACACACTGGGATAGAACACAACATAAACACAATTACTTTGTGTAGCGTGTGCCTGTTATGGAGAGTTGTTAATCAACCTTACATAGGTTGGTGATAATGTTTCACAGTCATTTAGTCCCAGTCATACACAACAGAAATGAGTTCTCAGGTCCATGCTTCCTCAAGTACCCAGCTCTTCTAATCCTATTTTCTAGCACTTGGCTGTAGCTTCTAAGCCTTGCCTAGTCACGACTTAAACCTGGTAAGTCTTTCACTCTGCCCACGCACACAGGCACTGGATTCTGACGTCCAAATTTATTCTCAACCCTGGAGACAACTGCAGATGCTGGAATCTTGAGCCAAAAGAGAATGAAGGGGGACCCTGCATTGGGGGAGGGGCTTTGAGAATGAAGGGGGGACCCTGCGGAAGGGCCCAGCGTGGGGGGGGGGGGGGCATTGAGAATGAAGGGCGGGTGGGGGGGGGGGGGACGGCCGTTGAGAACGAACCTGGCTGGTTTGCCACTGTGAACAGAAGGTAAAACTGTTCAATGAACTTGTTGCAACTTTGGCATGGAAATCTGCCTCGGTGAGGTCTGCTGTATGATTTTACCGGGTTGTATGCAAAACAAAGCATTTCACTGTACCCAGGTACATGTGACCAAAACGTATCATTGGATCATTGAATTGAACTGCTAGAGAAACTCAGCGGGTCAGGCAGCATCTGTGGAGGGAATGGACAGGTGAATAGATGAGAGAAAGGGTTCTGACCAGAAATATCACCTGTCCTCTAGTCCCTCCACAAATGCTGCTTGACTCTAGCACTTTGGTATTTGCTCTTCTCAACTCTATCATGAATAGTTGACTTTATCTTGGAACTCTGACACTTGGTCATAGACTCCCAACCCAGGAGAAATATCATTCGTGTGTCTAATCTGTCAAACCCCACAGGTATTTTGTACCTTCTCGATGATATCACCTCTTAGTCTACTATCTCTAAAATAGTACAGCTATTTACAAACTCTCCCCTCATGGAATAAACCACTCCCCCTTCGCCCCATCCTAAGATTCGGTCCGTTGAATCTACTCTGCAGTCACTTCCTCACAACCAGAGAGTAGTGGACGCAGCCCAGACCATCACACAAACCAACCTCCCTTTTAATGTTGCCTCTCTCACCTTAAAGCTGTGGCCTCCAATCATTGATATTTCCATCCTGGGAAAAAATGTTCCGACTGTCTACCCTATCTATGCCTCTCATAATTTTATATACTTCTGTCCGAACAAGAGTCAAGATAGGTCCTGACCTGAAACTTCACCCTATCCATGTTTTCCAGAGATGCTGCCTGACCTGCTGAGTTACTCCAGCGCTTTCTATCCTTCTTTGTAAAGCAGCATCTGCAGTTCCTTGGTTCTACAAGGAACCAAGGATCTGGTTCACAAAAACGAAAGGGTTTCGACCCGAAACTTCACCTATTTCTTTTCTGCAGAGATGCTGCTGGACCCGTTGATGTTACTCCAGCATTTTATGTCTATCTTCACTAAAAAGGAGACACAGAGTGCTGGAGTTCACGCTTTCAGCCTGAAGTAGGCCCCGACCTGAAACGTCACCGTTCTCCGCAGATGCTGCCTGGCCCGCTGGGTAACACCACCACTTTGTGTCTTTGTTCCTAAACCAGCACCTGCAGTTCATTGTGTCTAGATATTGACCATAATTTTGCATGTCTAAATTATAATTTTGATTCACGACTATTCCCTGCTCTCTGAGCAGAGAAATTGCCAGTCGAGAGAAAAGACCTAATTCCCATTGTTGCTGCATGCTTCCTCACCAGATGTGATTGGCAGCCCAGATGCTCAGAAGTAATTGAATGCAAGTACACATGGTGCTCCATAATTTATTATCGTGCACACATCTCCCCATTTATTTTTCAGTTTCGTTCCAGGTGCATTCTGTCGGGAAAAAAAACTGAAATCCTTTTACTGTCACCTCAAAAACAACCAGCCTGGAGTTTCTGTAAGATCGGGCAGACAAAAGTAGAAACAAGGAACTGCAGATGCTGGTTTATACAAAAGATAGTGCAGGTAGATAACCTAGCCAAACCTTCAGGAGATTTCACAGTGGAGCCGACTAAAGCAACTTTGTGTCCGACCTGCTGAGTTTCCCCAGCACTTTGTGTTTCAGGGGGGTATGTCAACATTAAATTAGAGTCATAGATTGATACAGTGTGCAAACAGGCCCTTTGGCCCAACTTGCCCACACCGGCCAACATGTGCCATCTACACTAGTCCCACCTGCCTGCGCTTGGTCCATATCCCTCCAAGCTTGTCCTATCCATGTACCTGTCTAACTGTTTCTTAAACGTTGGGATAGTCAACTACCTCCTCTGGTAGTACCTCACTTGTTCCATACACCCACCACCCTTTGTGTGAAAATGTTACCCCTCAGATTCCTATTAAATCTTTTCCCCTTCACCTTGAACCTTTGTCCTCTGGTCCACGGTTCCCCTACTCTGGGCATATACCTCTATTCCTCCCACAATATACACAAAAGGGTATTTTATACACAAAATGTTATACATAAATGAGTAAATTAGTTCTCTTCCTCTAAGGATCCTGACCTAAAATGTCCACCATCCGTTTTCTCCACAGATGCTGCCTGTCCCGCCGAGTTACTCCTGCACTTTGTGTCAAGGGTGTTTTATTGTCATATGTCCAAGATAAAATAATGAAATTCTCCTGTCTAAGATTGGGCTGTTTGTTTTTAAACCTACTAAAAATGGCTTCAAGATTGTGGATTTTAAGCATACATTATGCCCACAAATGGAACTGTTTAAATCAGTTATATTTTACAATGTTGTTCATCATAACAATGTGACGGATATGACAATGCAATGGCCAACCTGGAAAAAGAAGAGGAAAGAATAAATTAAATTCTCTAACAGATTGTGCCAAACATATTTTTCACATAGTAAAGATGTTCATCTATGTGAAACACAATTCAAAGTTGCAAAAATCTAAGTTTTATAATCGGGTTTCCAGAAATGTAAAAGTAGACACTTGCTGAAGAATCACCCTTTAATGAATCATGCTGGAAGCAGGCCCTGCCCTATAACTATCCCAGTCAAATTTAATCTTGATGCATTGCTTCTATTATGAGTTTGCAGATCTACTTCTGTGGCTAGCAGGTAAATAGTTCCTTGCGTTGGGCGCCATCTTGGAAGCCATCTTGGAGCAGCAATATTCAGAACTCAATGTGAGCGAGGTAGGGTGTGACAACACCTCCTGTTAAGGTGCTCTCCTCTGCCAGCCACAGGCAAACATAGAAACATAGAAAATAGGTGCAGGAGTTGGGCATTCAGCCCTTCGAGCCCTTCAATATGATCATGGCTGATCATTCAAAATCAGAATCCCATTCCTGCTTTCTCCCCATATCCCTTGATTCCGTTAATCTTAACAGCTATATTTAACACTCCCTTGAATACATCCAGCGAATTGGCCTCCACTGCCTTTTGTGGCAGAGAATTCCACAGATTCACAACCCCCGGGTGAAAAAATGTTTCTTCATCTCAGTCTAAATGGCCTGCCCCTTATTCTTAAACTGTGACGCCTGGTTCTGGACTCCCTCAACATCAGGAACATTTTTCCTGCATCTAGCCAGTCCAACCCAAATGAACCACAGTCAAATCCAATTAAGGGTCATTGGACCACCTAACCCAATCCTACAGACCTACTCCTTATGAAGAAGATTGACACAAAAACTTAGTCAGTAACTGGAGTAACTTAGTCAGACTGCACCTCTCCAGGAAAGGAATGAGCGACATTTCGGGTTAAGATCTTCAGCTTGTGAGTCAGGGGAAAAGGAAGCAAGATATATATACAGACAGTGATATAGAGATAGATATGCTGTAGAGCGAGAGAGGATGTTGTAGAACTCTCGTTACAGAGAGGAGGAGAACTTCTTCATAGTAGGCAGAGTTTGAGGAGGATATTTAAAGATGGTGATATTGAGAGAGATATAGAGTGAGAAAGGCTTTTGCACTCTGGAGTTGAGAGTGGAAGCTGTGGGGACGCAAACCCTCATATTTGTCTCCAGCAATACCGCCCATCAGGTGAATGCACTGTACTGTGTGTACCAGTGTATGCATTGGTGATTTGGCGAAGCCACGAAGTGTACACTTAAGAAGGAAATTACGGGGGCAAAAAGGGACAATACGACATCTTTGGCTGCTAAGATAAAGGAAAGGATTCCATAAAGCCCCTGTCCCTCTTTCCCGAGGAGTCACTCACGAATTCTCCCGCATTTTACCCTCAATTCAAACTAGGAAATTACGGTAATAGCCTAGCCGTAGGTACTCGGGGCTATTTTTTTTACTCGTGGACATTTTTCAACATGCTGAAAAAATGTCCCGACTTACCTGATGCCCCAAGTACTGATGGCTGGCATTACGAGCCGTTACGAAATATCTACGGACTCCTACGGACATTCTCCGAGTTTGAAGCAAGGGGAAATCTCAGGAGAATTCGTGAGTAACTCAGGAAAGTGGGACAGGGGCTTAATAAGTACCTTCAGGGCAAAATGGTAGCAAGTGAGAGAGTGGGTCCCATTTTGGAATCAGTGCAGTCATCTGTTGTCATTCATGCTGCTAAATGCCTCTAACTGGGTTCAATCCTGACTACTGGTGCTGTCTGTGCAGAATTTGTATGTTTTCCCCGTGACCGCGTGGGTTTCCACCGGGTTCTCCGGTTTCCACCCACACTCCAAAGACGTGCAGATTTGTAGGTTGATTGGCTTCAGTAAGTTGTACAATTGTCCCTAGTGTGTGTAGGTTCGCGTATGGGGCAGACTCGGTGGGCCGGAGAGCCTGCTTCCACGCTGTATCTCTAAACTCTAAAATTTAAATGAGCGAAGCAATTGTAATGACCAACTGCAGGTCGAGAGAGTAGATCTGATTCGTGCAACATAATGTCGACAGTTTCAGTGACTGGGGGAAAAAACCTCCAATTCACATTGCCCAATGCAACCTCCCCTTTTCAGAATCCTATGCCTGTCCCACTTAGGAGACCTAAACAGCAACCTCTGGTGACCTTGCCCGCCACCCAAAATAAAATCAAGGTCGAGGTGACCTGCAACCTCCTACCATGCATATGTTGAAAATCTTCCTTGACTCTGAAGAAAACCTCCTTCGACCTCCCTTGACTACCTTTGACTAGCGTCGCAACCGGCTTCGACTAGACCTGCGACAAAAAAATTATCGATTTTTAAAACGGCAACCTATTTTTAGTCGAGGCCGGTTTTAATCATGATGAAAAAATAGCAGCAAACCTAGATGAAGCCTCAACCACGCGGAAACCACTTTCGACCATTAGGGAGAGTGAACAAAACCGCCTGTGACCTCATGGAAACCTTGGGTGGTGGGCAAGGTCACCAGAGGTTGCTGTTGAGGTCTCCTAAGTGGGACAGGCCTATAACTCTACCAGGCAATCTCCATGATTACGGGTGTCTGAGGTTATCGCGAGAAGGCAGGGGTTTGGTGGGAGAGATAGATCAGCCATGATTGAATGGCAGTGTATACGATGGGCCGAATGGCCTAATACTACTCCTGTCTCTTATGATTTTATGAGTACCGATCTTATCTCCAGTTTGATACTGAGCATTCACTTGTTGCTTTCTTTTCCTTGCAGAACGATCAAGGTCGAGGTGTACGACTGGGACAGAGATGGCAGGTAGGCTTTGGCCGGATGCCTATTTATAATAATCAAAATAAAAAGTCTAATCCACCAGAATGCCATTACATTTTTTGCTGATCAGCTATTCAGCAAATGAAGCCAGGATCTGTTGCGTTTGCATTCAGATTGGCATATTGCAAGCTCTTCAAAGATCAGATACCATCTGGTAGTTCAGCTTTAATGTCAGACATCAATGCGATTACCAGGGATTCTGCTGTGTGTATCTTGGTAATGCATGTTTGCAGATTAACTCGTGCACTGTTCACTGTAACCCACAGTATCATCGCCTGCATCACTGCTGGGACTGATCGCTTGCTTGTACAGAAGCTTCAGTTAAAAAAAATCAGCATAACCTATTGACCATTAATGTAGTCCTGAGAACTCTATTCTGCACTCTGTACCTTTATCTTTGCACTACCTGTTGTGCTTGAGCTGGGATTTAGTTTTGGCTTTGGAGGTAGAACGGGGGGGGGGAAACAGGCCATTCGGCCCACCGAGTCCGTGTCGTCCAGCGATCCCTGTACACCAGTTCTATGCTACACACCAGGCACAATGTACAGAAGTCAACTAAATCTACAAACCCATACGTCTTTGAGATGTGGAGGAAACTCACGCGGGTTACGGGGAGAACGTGCAAACTCCATACAGACAGCACCCGCAGTCAGGGTCGAACCCTGGTCCTTGCCGCTGTGAGGCGGCAACTCCACCGCTGCGCCACTGTGTGACTTGATTGCATTTCTGTATCGTATTATCTGATCTGATTGGATCATAATTCAATAATAAATCTAAACAATGGACTTTCACCAGTGCATCAATGTAGGATGCCTTCTGTGTTAAAAATGGTATCTTCAATAAAAGTAAAAACACATGAGTAATGTTGCACTTTCCACGGCTATTGGGGATTTGTTTTAAATGCAGTCATATTTTACACTTTCTCGTAAATGTTTCCAAATCACCCTCTTCAGTGAGGTGACTAATTCCAGCCCTTTACAGAATTTGCCTTTGAATCTGGCTCTGATTCAACATAAAAGCAAAGCCCCTGTGTCCTTCCCCACCCAATCATTGGGATTTTTTACAGACTTTTGTCAGAAGTGTGAATCTTGAGTAGAGTCCTAAACAGAAATGGAGTTTAAGAGGTTTAGCTTTAGGTTTGGGTTTATTATTATTGTTTTTTTTTAATTATCCTTTTACATAGGTTAGGGAAATTGAGAACCAGGGGACATAGGTTTAAGGTGAGGGGGAGGGGGAGGGGGGGTGGATGATGTAGTAGGAACACAAGGGTCAATTTTTACACAATGGCTGGTGGGTGTGTGGAACGAGCGGCTGGGGGAGGTAGTAGAGGCAGCTGCTATGACAACAACATTGAAGAAACATTTAGACAGGTACATGGATAAGGTAGGTTTAGAGTGATATGGACCAAATGCAGGCGGGTGGGACTAGTATAGATGGGACATGTTGGTCGGTGTGGGCAAGTTGGGCCAAAGGACCTGTTCCCACTCTGTGTCATGCTATGACTCTGTGATTTCTGGTCTTATGACTAAAACAAAAAAATGTCCTAAACAGGTCTTCTGAAATGTTTGGTGATGTTTCAGTTTCACAAACAATAATGTTTCTAATATGAAAGAATTGAAAATAAATGATAGCCATCACAACTCTAGACCACTTTGACAAGTTTCCTTCAATCTCTCTGTGAAGGATGGAGGATCCTTTATCTAGTGCCCGCCATCATCCATCAGTTGCCATCATCCCCGGGTTGAGGTGAAATCACCATGTCCCCCTTTAGGCGAAGAAATATTGCAGAACGCTGTTTCAATTTTCTTCACAGACGGAGTAATTTTCTTCACGATTTTGACAAGCAATAACATTGGTGGCTTTGTTCTGCCGAGGAATTGAGGGCAAGCTGGTCAAACGAATTATGATGCTTATGTTTTACTGTTCTGTTTTGTGTTTTACTGTTCCATCATCTTGACAGGCACACTAGAGTGGAGCAGAGTGCGGGCATTTAAATAATCGATATACCTTTCACTATATATTTAGGTTCATCTTGCGACACTCGGTGTGAGGTTGGGCGTTCTGTTAAAGTCTGACAAGAGAGTTTGTTTTTACAGAATGAGTTTAGTTTAGTTTAGAGATGCAGCATGGGAGCAGGCCCTTTGACCCACCCAGTCCATGCCGACAATCGATCACCCCTTTTTACTGCACTTTATCTTGCACTAAACGTTATTCACATTTATTCCCTTTATCGTGTATCTGCGCACTGTAGATGGCTTTGATTGTAACCACGTCTTGTCTTCCTGCTGACTGGTTAGCACCCATCAAAAGCTTTTCACTGTACCTCTGCACATGTGACAATAAACTGAACTCAAACTCACTCATTCTACATTATCCCACTTTCTCATCCACTTCCGACACACTCGGGGCAATTTACAGAGGCCGGTTAACCTACAAACCCGCACGTCTTTGGGATGTGGGTGGAAACCGGATCACCCGGCCAACCCTCATGTGGTTACGGGGAGAATGTGCAAACTCCACAAGGACAGGTCCATCTTGCGACACTCGGTGTGAGGTTGGGCGTTCTGTTAAAATCTGACAAGAGAGTTCGTTTTTATAGAATCAGGATTGAACCCGGGTCTCTGGCACTGCGAGGCAGCAAGCTCTACCGGCTGTGCCACTGTGCCGTGATAGAACGTTCCAAGAACAAGAACGAGGAGGAGAGCAACACAGGACTTGTGGTGGAGGTGGGATGGAGAATCAAGTGTTAAATTAAATAAGACAGGTTCACTTACTTGTGAATGGTCATGCTGATGCATGGGCTCTGTGCTTGATACCATTACATTGTATTGTTTGAATGCTATTCCGAAATCACTAATATCACATTGTGTGGAACTGCGGACAAAGCCTCCAAACTGTGGCATTGAAGAGTTTGTCCCAGTGTTACCATTGGTGCCTGAATGAACGGAATCTAAGTTAGAAAAGGAGATGAGCAAATTAAATCCAGTTATTGAACCTGATAGGTTTATCAAGCTTTGAGAGGCACAGATAGAGTAGGACAGTCAGATCTTTTTTTCCAAGATGGAATTGTCAAAGACTGGAGAGCATGGCTCTAAGGTGAGAGAGGTAATGTTTAATGAAGATATATGGAGCAAATTCTTTTACACAGAGGGCGGTGGGTACCTGGAACGTGCCAGGGGTGGAGGTGGAGGCTGATACGTTTAAGAGGCTTTTAGATAGGCACATGGATAAGCAGGGAATGAAGAGATAAAGATCACATGCAGGCAGGTGAGATTAGACTGAAGAAGGGTCTAGACTCTAAACGTTACCCATTCCTGCTCTCCAGAGATGCTGTCTGTCCCGCTGAGCTATTCCAGCATTTTGTGTCTATCTTTGGTTTAAACCAGCATCTGCACTTCCTTCCTACACAAGATTAGTTTAACTTGGCAATGCATTGGGCATAAACATTGTGGCCTGGAGGGGATGTTCCTGTGCTGTACTGCTCTACGTTCCATGAACATGCAAGATTTGACCTTTGCAATGTCTGTAAGATAGTCACGTGGGCGGCAGACTATCAGCTGGCACAAAACAACGGTGTTGATGCAGCGTATGGATGTGTGACTGCAGCAAAGGCAGAAGCTCTGACGTTAGACCGCAGCTTACTGGAAACATGAGGCAGATGAGAAAAGCTATCGCGAGTTGTGCCAGTTTTGAGCGACTGCAAAAAGGAGGAACGCGTAGCATCAGTGTAGAACACAAGCCCCAAGGTGGCAAGCAGAGCAATGGCAGCCAGATCTGTTATCAGTGCAAGGGGAACAGATCAAGAGCACAACTTATATAGTATTGATACAGATAAGTAAAGTGGAGAGAGAATTATAAAATGCAAGACTGCCGATGAACAGACAATCAGGTGAGGTGTCTGTGCCAATGATCAATGTAGAAGGTTGACACTGTGTTTAGTGAAGCCGAGTCTTAGGAATTAAAGGCTTAGGCTAGTTTAGAGATGCAACATGGAAACAGGCCCTTCTCACTGAGTCCACGCCGACCATCGATCGACCGTTCACACTCGTTCTATGTTATCCCACTTTCTCATTCACTCGCTATACACTAGGGACAATTTACAGTGGGTCAATTAACCTACAAACCCACGCGTCTTTGGGATGTAGGAGGAAACTTGAGCACCCGAAGAAAACCCGCGCGGTCACAGGGAGATCGTGGAAACTCCACACACACAGACAAATAGCACCTGAGGTCAGGATCGAACCCGAGTCTCTGGCACAATGAGCTTTACCAGCTGCACCACTGCAACTTGCATTAGCAAGGGGGATGAAGCAAGTGCATATATTTTGACACTCTGTCTGAAGAAGGGTTTCGACCCGAAACATCACCCATTCCTTTTCTCTAGAGTGCGATTACTGGTTTACTATTGTTAAGTGGCAATGATCTGGTGGCAGATAATCAAGTGGGAATATTCCGGTGGCGCTGCGAGTCGGCTGCCTCGCCTGCAGCGAGTTCATTGTTTCGACTTTTTTTGTTTTTATTAGTTTGTCCAAATGTATGTTTTAGTGTTTCTCTGTATGTCTTGTGTGGGGGGTGGTGGGGACGAATAGGTGAATGAAAAAAATATGAAAACGAATGGAGTATTAATCGTTATTCCGTCATTGGAGATATAGGCATGATTTATTATATTTCTTTCTTCATCCATTCTAATATTCAGGCCTTAGTCAAGCCCTTGTACCGATCCATTATGACTCTGTAAATATTCAATATATGGAGACCATATCCCTCTAAAGAGATCTAACCTGTCCATTAGGACAAGCCTCAATCTCTCCAGATGAAGAGTCTCCGACATTCCTGTGTTCCACATTTTGATTGTAGGGGATGTAGGGCCTTTCCAAAATTTTAATATTAATTTTTTCCCAATTATTAACCCATAATCAATAAAAATTCTCTGGTTTGTTGTTACTATTTGTTCTGTTTCCAATATTCCTAGTATTATTAGCTTTGAATCGGGTGTCAAAGATATATTAACAACATTCGAAATTATCCTAAATATTTCAATCCAGAATTTTGTAATTTTTATACAATTTGTAAATGAGTGTGCCAGATTGGCTTCTAAATGTTGACATTTATCACATATAGGAGATACTTTTGGGAACATATTATGTAATTTGGTTTTTGAATAATATAATCTATGTAATATTTTAAACTGTATAAGAGAGTGTTTAGCATTTAGCGAACAATGATGTATATGTTGTAAACTATCATCCCATATTTCTGGTCTAATAGTTTGACATAATTCATTTTCCCACGATTGTCTATGTATTTCTGTTGATGGAACATCACCTTCCAATAAGATGTTATATATATATATATGAAATCATTTTTTCTGTATTCGGATGTTTATTCAAACATTCATCTAATATTTCTATCTTTCTATTTCTGAGTTCTTGCGTATTTGCTTTAACATAATCTCTAATTTGTAAGTATCTAAAGTACTCTTTAGATTGTAGTCCATAAATTTGTTGTATGTCTTGAAATGAAAGGAAGGAATTACATTTCACTGCACCTTATGGCGCATGTGACATATAAATTTGAACTTGAAGTGTACCGAGATTCAGGAAAAAGCTTTTGGTTGCGTTCTCTCCAGTCAAATTATACTATACGTGAGTACATTCAAACCATGCACAACAGGTAGTGCAAAGAAAAATATACCCGAGTACAGAATATAGTGTTAGAATGTAGCATTGTGTTACAGAGCAAGTGTCCAAGGCCTGCAAGGAGGTAGGTTGGAAGATTGGGGCTACACCCTAGCTTATGGGAGGACCGTTCAGTAATGTGAACAGCCAGGAAGAAGCTGTTCCTGAATCTGGTGGTGCATGCGTTCAAGCTTTCGGATCTTCTGCCCGATGGGAGCGAGGAGAAGAAGGACAGAGGGACATCTTTAATTATGTTGGCTGCTTTCCCGAGGCAAGGTGAAGTGTAGATGGAGTCGATGGTGGGGAGTCTGGTCTGTGTGATGGACTGGACTACATCCACAACCTTCTGCGATTTCTTGTGGTCTTGGACAGAACTGTTCCCAAACCAAGCAGTGCTGCAACCCAACAGCTTGCTTCCACTGTGAGTCTGTAGAGGTTGGGAAGAGTTGTTTGAGCTGTGCCTAACTTATTTAGTCTCCTGAGAAGTTAGAGGCGTTGGTGTGCTTTTTTTTACCGTGGTTTCAATGTGTTTGGTCCAGGACAGATTGTTGGTGATATTGCATTTGCACCTTCTTAAGTACGGAGGAGATTTATATTAATATTTCAGATTATCAGGACTTGAAGAACGAGCACCTAATGAATGAATAGAGACTGATAGCCAACAGGCTGGGATTCCCTTGGTCAAGTGAACATTCTTTTTCTCCAGCAACTAGGGAATTTTTCCAGCTTTGTTGACACTATTCCCTCTAAAGGGTCTCAACTGACATGTCAAACAAAACTCTGATCCACGTTTAGTACAACTTAATCCTTATGCACTTGAGTAACTTAAGCGTGCATGCAAACCAATGACTTCTATTAACTTCTCATTACTATTTCAACTTAATCACTTCTTGAACTAAATCATGAAAACTCATGACTAGGACTCAGATATTATCCATATGAATGAGTTGGTAGGGGATAGTCTCCTGCGTTTTGAACTCGGGTCCATCCTTCTTGCGATGGTTGTTCCCTGGCCGTTGCTGCTGAAGTCTCGGGCTGCCCTTCGTTTATACAAAATTTACCTTCAATCTTCTAAAGGAAGCCTTTGTTCTAACCCAAGGCTCTCACAATTCTGAAGTCAAAACATTTCAAGTTGACACTCATCCAAGGGCTGAATAAGCAAAACACATCTTCGTTCCTGTTCAGGCGAGAGATTTCTTAATAATGTCGCCTGTTCATATTTTCATTCTCGTCAACATTATCTGTTGTGCTGCAGCAAGTAAGAATTTAATTGTTCTATCTGGGACATATGACAATAAAACACTCTTGACTCTTGACAATTCCTTTGCAAAATGGCCGTGCCCAGACACCTTATCTTTTCAAGGCCACACTACACAGCCGTGAAATCACCTTCAACTCTTCCCTCACCAGATGTCAATGAAGGGACCATTATCACAGTGCTTCTTTGTTCTTTGGGTCCCAGCGTTTCTCTCTGTCCCTCTCTAGCTAGTTGCACACTCCCAAAGCCTGTTGGGGTACATGACATCACGCTCCAGCCTACTGCATATGCAAGTGTATGGATGAGCGATCCGCATGCGACGCTCTTGGATTTAACACACAAGCCTTGACAGTGCAGAGAGAGCATGGAAGTCAGGTTATTTGGGCCAAGGCCTCTGTGTGTTCCCAGTGTTAGTCCACCGCAATTTCAGGTTTGCCAACGGTTGCCGAGAGAACAGTTACAGCCTGCAGTATTAGTAACTAATGCAAAAACAAAATCCCGTTTTGTGCCGTCCTTCTTTGACCAATGGGAACACTTTCTCCTACCTGACATTCTCAACCTGCACCTTTTTGGCCCCTTGAACACAAAACATCCAAATAATGATAAAATAATCAATAATTTGATACATTCATAATCAGTAATCCTGAAACAGTGAGTTTAAAGAATGTTCGTGACCCAAAATGTCATCTGTCCATTCCCTCCACAGCTGCTGCCTGACCTGCTGAGTTCCTCCAGCACTTTGTGCTTTGATAATAAGCAGTAATATTGGGTAATCAGACAAAAAGCCAAGTCTGTCGTGCAACCATAACAAAGTCCGTAGTTGGTGTTGTGTAGTGTTCAAGAGCATGATGGTTGTTGGGAAGAAGCTGTTCTTGAACCTGAGGTCCTGGTTTTCAGCCTCCTGTACCTTCTTCCCAATGTGAGGAGTGAAATGAGAGCGTGGCCAGGGTGGTGTGGGTCTTTGATCTTAGCTTCCTTTTGGATAGGGTTGCCAACTTTCTCACTCCCAAATAAGGGACAAATTCCCGACGGCAATTCGTTGACTGACTCGGCCGTGGCTGGGTGAATGATGAGTTGGCCCGGGTGCTGGACTGCACAAAATGCCTAGCCGGCGGGCTTGGTGTTCTGCTGCATGCAAAGTCCGGCACCCCATCCAACTCATGAACCGATGATCGGCCATGAGAAGGAGGGGTGGTGGTGTTGGCGGTAAGCGGAAGTCCGAAGGTCTGACCAACGGGGCCACAGGTGAGGCACTGATGCTGCACTCCATGGGCTGCACTATGTCAGGACGGGTCAGACGGGGCCGGATACGGTGTTCCAACCCGAGACTCCCCTCGACCCGAGTAGTAGCAGTCAAATACGGGACGAAGGCGGTCCCATATGGGACAAATCAATTTAGCCCAAAATACAGGATGTCCCGGCTAATACGGGACAGTTGACAGCCCTACCTTTAGAGGCAGCATCTCCTGTGGATCCCTTCGATGGTGGGGAGGTCAGTACCATTGATGTACCTGGCAGTATCGAACACTTTCTGTAGAATAAAAGGGATTTGTAGGATTGGTGTTATGGGCGTTTGTAGTTCAGTGTGGACTCAGTGGGCCTAAGGGCATGTTCTGTGTCTTATGACTTCTATAAATGGACAAACGACACTTTGAGTTGGGACCCATCTTCAAGGTCCAGATGAAAATGTTATGTCCATTCCCTCCACAGATGCTGCTTGATCCATTGTGTTCATCTGGCACTTTGTGTTTTGCTCAGGATTCCAGCAGCTGCAGTTCCTTCTGAATTCCTTTTCGTACATATATTCTGATGGCTTAATTAATAAAGTTTGCATTTCAACCAACAATAGTATACTCAGCGGGTCAGGCAGCATCTCTGAAGATAATGGATAGGTGATGTTTTGGGTTGAAACTTTTAATTCAGACTGTAGAACTTAATGAAGACCTTCATTTAGAAGAAGGGTTCTGACCTGAAACGTCACTTATCCATTTTCTCCAGAGATGCTGCCTGATCCGCCGAGTTACTCCAGCACTTTGTGCCTATCTTTTGTATAAACCTGCATTTGCAGTTTACATTACATTAGTTAAATTAACTTAATTGCATAATTGTAATTTACTTTGCACAACTTATCTCTACTCTTTTGTTGGAAAAACAAGGCAAATGTAAATATATTTGGGACATTTTAATTATTTCTGTCACCTAGATATATTGAAAATTGTTATTTGTCAGGATTCTCGGCACCGTTTTTTGTACAGTTCCTCCTTCTTTATTGCAGAGAAGGAGGAACTGTACAAATGTTCACTTACATGAGCTACGACCATTGCAAACTGCTTCTCTGCTTACAACAGAGTATAGATTAGCTTACTGCGAAAACTTCCAACGAGGTGGAATATCTTGTTTTAGATCAGTACGTAACAAATTATGGGGAAGTGTAATTAATCAATTGGTAAAAGCTTGATGCTTGTATCTCAAACCATACTAATGGAGACATAAATATTAAATTAATTCCTTGAAAAAAGCCAAAACTACCAGTAAGCCAGGCTTCAATTCAACTGCACCGCCTGTACCAGTAAAGACTTTTAGACAATAGACAATAGGTGCAGGAGTAGGCCATTCGGCCCTTCAAGCCAGCACTGTCATTCAATGTGATCATGGCTGATCATCCCCAATCTGTACCACGTTCCTGCCTTCCCCTATCCCCTGACTCCGCTATCTTTAAGAGTCCCATCTCGCTCTCTCCTGAAAGTATCCAGAGAACTGGCCTCCACCGCCCTCTGAGGCAGAGAATTCCACAGACTCACAACTCTCGGTGTGAAAAAGTGTTTCCCCGTCTCCGTTCTATATGGCTTACCCCTTATTCTTAAACTGTGGCCCCTGGTTCTTGACTCCCCCAACATTGGGAACAAGTTTCCTGCCTCTAGCGTGTCCAAACCCTTAATAATCTTATATATTTCAATAAGATCCCCTCTCATACTTCTAAACTCCAGGGTATTCAAACCCAGCTGATCCATTCTCTCAGCATATGACAGTCCCGCCATCCCGGGAATTAACCTTGTAAACCTAAGCTGCACTCCCTCAATAGCAAGAATGTCCTTCCTCAAATTAGGGGACCAAAACTGCACACAATACTCCAGGTGTGGTCTCACTAGGGCCCTACACAACTGCAGAAGGACCTCTTTGCTCCTGTACTCAACTCCTCTTGTTATGAAGGCCAACATGCCATTCGCTTTCTTCACTGCCTGCTGTACCTGCATGCTTACTTTCATAGACTGATGAACAAGGACCCCCAGATCCCGTTGTACTTCCCCTTTTCCCAACTTGACACCATTTAGATAATAATCTGCCTTCCTGTTTTTGCTACCAAAGTGGATAACCTCACATTTATCCACATTAAACTTCATCTGCCATGCATCCTCCCACTCCCCCTACCTGTCCAAGTCACCCTGCATTCTCATAGCATCCTCCTCACAGTTCACACTGCCACCCAGCTTTGTGTCGTCTGCAAATTTGCAAATGTTACTTTGAATCGCTTCATCTAAATCATTGATGTATATTGTAAATAGCTGCGGTCCCAGCACCGAGCCTTGCGGTACCCCACTAGTCACTGCCTGTCATTCTGAAAGGGACCCGTTAATCCCTACTCTTTGTTTCCTGTCTGCCAACCACTTCTCTATCCATGTCAGCACTCTACCCCCAATACCATGTGCCCTAATTTTGCCCACTAATCTCCTATGTGGGACCTTATCAAATGCTTTCTGAAAGTCCAGGTACACTACATCCGCTGGCTTTACCTTGTCCATTTTCCTAGTTACATCCTAAATAAATTCCAGAAGATTAGTCAAGTATGATTTCCTCTTCGTAAATCCATGCTGACTCGGACTGATCCTGTTACGGCTATCCAAATGCACGGCTATTTCATCTTTTATAATTGACTCCAGCATCTTTCCCACCACCGATGTCAGGCTAACTGGTCTATAATACCCTGTTTTCTCTCCCCTGCCTTTCTTAAAAAGTGGGATAACATTAGCTACCCTCCAATCCACAGGAACTGATCCTGAGTCTATAGAAAATTAGAAAATTATCACCAATGCATCCATGATTTCTAGAGCCTTTTCCTTAAGTACCCTGGGATGTAGACCATCAGGCCCTGGGGACTTATCAGCCTTCAGCACCATTTCATGCCTAATGTGGATTTCCTTCAGTTCCTCCGTCACCCCAGATCCTCTGGCCATTACTATGTCAGGAAGATTGTTTGTGTCCTCCTTAGTGAAGACAGATCCAAAGTACTTGTTCAACTAATTTGCCATTTCCTTGTTCCCCATAATAAATTCCCCTTTTTCAGTCTTCAAGGGTCCAACTTAACATATCTAGCATATTATCTATTTAAAACTTAATAGGATTGATTTTACATGGCACAGCGGCAGAGATTTAGTTTGGTTTAGAGATACAGCGGGAAACGGACCCTTTGACCCACCGAGTATGTGCTGACCAGCGATCCCTGAAACCGGAGATCCCGAAGAAAACGCAGGCCACATGGAGAACGTAAAACTCCGTACAGACAGCACTTGCACTCATTATCGAAACTGGGCCCCTGGCTGTAAAGCAGCAACTCTACCGATCCTGACCATTGGTGCTGTCTGTGTGGAGTTTGCACATTCTCCCTGTAACCACGTGGGTTTCCTCTGGGTGCTCCGGTTTCCCCCCACATTTCAATGACATGCGGGTTTGTAGGTTAATTGTTCCTCTGTACATTGCCCCTAGTGTGTAGGGCGTGAATGGGAAAGTGGAATGACAGAACTAGTGTGGTCGGCATGGACTAGATGGGCCAAAGGGCCTGATTCCATGCTCTATCTATAAACTAAACCAAAGAAGGCCAATAAAAGTGATATGTTAATTACAAACACTATACAAAGAAAAACATAAAACTATTATTCACCATCCAGTGATTGTCAACTGTTTAACTCTCTGCATCCAAGTCGGATTGTAATTTGTTATGCGTTAATATATTATTAAAAAGCATGCATATATTTCACATCCATTAAGAATTTTCTATTTTCGCCATCCCAACTGTCAATGTTTATCAATATAAAGTGCAATATTCCTTAAACTTTTATGGCATAAAATATCATGATGCTCCGAGAAGGAATTACTGAAGGATTTCTCTCAAACCTCTGCTATCCTCCACATAAAAAATGCATTTTCATCAACTTATTACAGGCAAAATCACATGCAGTTTACCAAGATGTAAATAATAGATGGTTTTCCATCTGCACTTACCATCATGAGCAATCTATCTGTTGTCGACCATCTGTCAAATGTGTTTCTCCTTCCTCCTTAAATGTGTGTTTTCTGTACTCTCTAAATATTTGCTTTCCACTTCCATTCAATCATTATTGTTCAAAAACATGCACCTTAACTTTATTAACAGGCGGCCGGCAAGTACCACCACTGCATTTAAAATACTCTTGGATGGGAAAGGTTTAGAGGGATGTGGGCTAAATGCAAGCAAATGGGGCTGCAGTTGCTCCGCGACTTACGATATTTCGACTTTACAATGGTGCAAAAGCGATACACGTTCAGTAGAAACCGTACTTTGAATTTTGAATTTTGATCTTTTCCCGGGCTAGCAATATGCGCTACGATATACTCTCTCGTGACGCTGGGCAACAGCAGCGAGCCTCAGCCCCCAGTCAGCTACGCCATCACGAGTGTAAACAACCGATACTCTGCAGCAGGGGGACAGCAACCTTTTCATGTTGGACTGCTGCGTTAAGTTAGCTGTAATCTAATAAGGCCACATCCAAGAAACTTCAATTAGATATACTTCAAAATGTACATTATTTTGTAAAAATCTCACTACTATGTACGAACTTCAAGAAAATGAAAAAAAATTGTTCATTCTAAAGTTAATTCTAAGCTTTTAATGACTTTGTCGTGACTGCTTTTTGTGGGAAAGCATTTGAATATTTGGTTGCAACTTGGAGGTACGCAGCTTCGGCTGAGCTTCTAGATGGGTATCCGTCATTTGTGACCTTAAGGGCGACTTGATTTGGGTTTGGTTGGAGAATGTAGATTGGCAGCATTAAGTGGTTGAAAAGCAAGAAAGCATTTTTCCGTGCATGTTGCCGATGTCGTGGGTATTCTACTGCATTTTTCCATATTTCAATCAGATCTTAGCGTCAAATAAGGACTTTAAAATGTCATCTTCTGAGAGCTTAATCAATTCCATCTGTAGTTCTTTAGGAGCCTTGGATACAACAACATGGTGAGGTTGAAATGCTAATTTGAGTATGATGTCATGATTCTCAAAGTCAGTGAACATTTCATTGTATTCTTTAATTAATAAGTCTATAACAGCTGCGTATTCTTCAAATGATTTGCATAAATCCTCCTGTTCATCATTGACCTTCGCTAACTGGGGAAAAAGTTCTTCCGAAATTTCATTTTGAAGAAGACTTTTGAAAAAAGATAGCTTTTTTCGAAATCCTTGAATTTTTTGACACATATCATATATTGACTTAGTTTTACCTTGCAAAGGAACATTCATTTTGCTTTGACATGATATCACACAGAAATGCTGTATTTCTATAGAAATCTTCTTTCAATAATTCACATTGCTGATTCGGTTCTTCATCAAATTTAACTATCTGTTCTCGCAAAGATAAACATTTTGCTAACACCTGCCCCTGCGATAGCCAATGCACTTTACAATGAAAAGGCAAACTTTATTGCCTTCCCTCACAGTGGGAAACGTTGATTCTGCTGTGGGGGTGTTCATGTTAAATTCTATCGTGTATTGTGTTCTTTTTATTCGTATGGCTGTATGGTAATTCAAATCTCACTGCACCATTTGGTGCATGTGACAATAAATGTCTCGTGAACTCTCTCTTAACTACCTTCTCTGGCAGCTCGTTCCATATATTTCCATACACTGTGTGGAAAAAGTTGCTCTCAGGTTATTAATAAATCTTTCCCCTCTCTTCTCAAACCTACTGTATGCCCTCTAGCTCTTGATTCCCCTACCTCGTGATTTTATACACATATTTAAGATGCTATAAGACGCTAATGATGCAACGATGAGGCAAAGGTCATAGTCACAGGGTCATACAGCACGGAAACAGACCCTTCAGCCCAACTCATCCATGCCGACCAAGATGCTCCTCAACTTAAGACGGGGTTACATTCCGATAACCCCATCGTAAATAGAAAATATCGTAAGTCGCAAATGCATTTAATACACCTAACCTTCCAAACGTTCTCTCTCTCTTCTGATGGCTCGAGAATAGTGGGAGATGGCACTGAGGCATTGACACGTTGGTTGTTTAGCAGGCATTGTGTTTTTACAGGGAGATATCAAGTTTTCACTGTACAGTTTGTTTCTTTTCATTATATATGTCCCTATAACAGGCAAGAGCATCTTGTATCTGCCTGTCAGTTTTTGCGTATCTCTCGTAATTGACGCCCATTTCTTCCAATATCCGAAACTTTGAGTTTCATCTCAAGAGTAATTGCCGTCCTCCTCTTCTTCTTCTCACCAGAATCCGGAGACACAGATGGGCATTTTGTAGACATGATGGGATGCATAAATACAAAACACAATGTACTATATCCAAAAAACGCTGGCAACACAGTACACTGTAGAGCAGCCTTCTAGGCCATGAAGTGTGGCCTTTTGAATGAATCCAAATTTTGTAATTGGCCAAATAAAAGATGTCACAAAATGGAGAATCTCTGTATTTGCAAAGCCTGCTTGGCCTCTTTCTGTGAACGTTGCAAGCTGTGAGTCACAACTCAAAGGAGTCTGGTCCCTAGATGGAAGTTGAGGATAAGGTGAGGCCCAGATGTCCTTCCTTGTGTTAATATGTATGAGGGTTTTGCAGAAGAGCTGAGCAGGTTTGCAAATGCATGATTAGGATGAATTAGTCCTCAACGTAACAGAACTTCACGCAATTACCCAGAAGGAAAATATATATTATACAATCACTTTGGATGAATCAACTGATACTACTGACTCGGCGCAGGTTTTATTCTTCATTTGGGCCATAACAGAAGATTTTCTTTGCTCCGAAGAGTTACTCGCTTGGGCACTCTTATGGGTAGAACACGAGGAATAGATTTCTTCAAAAACTTTCAAGATAAATATCGTGAAGCTGGACTGGATTTGGTTAATTTAGTGAGTGTATGTGCAGACGGTGCACCTTCCATGACAGGAAAACGTGAAGGGTTTATTGCACAGATAAAAAAGGTATTATCAGAACATATGCTCTCATTTCTTTTCATTGTATCTTACATCAGCAAAATCTCTGTGCTAAATCTACTATTTTAAGTGAACTTTGCAACAAGTTATAAGTATTGTTAACTATATTCGTCCAAATGCAACACGGCATCGTCAGTTTCGTAATATGCTAAAGTTGGACGATTAAAGTTTCATTGTAAAGTGCTTTGGCTATCGCAGGGGCAGGTGTTAGCAAAATGTTTATCTTTGTGAGAACAGATA
Organism: Okamejei kenojei; assembly: GCA_035221665.1. Classification (NCBI taxonomy): domain Eukaryota; kingdom Metazoa; phylum Chordata; class Chondrichthyes; order Rajiformes; family Rajidae; genus Okamejei; species Okamejei kenojei. The sequence goes on along the minus strand of CM069154.1, from coordinate 22,325,207 downwards.
GTTATATTTAATGAAGAACAGAATCAGCAATGTTAATTATTGAAAGAAGATTTCTATAGAAATACAGCATTTCTGTGTGATATCATGTCAAAGCAAAATGAATGTTTCTTTGCAAGGTAAAACAAAGTCTATATGATATGTGGCAAAAAATTCAAGGATTTCGAAAAAAGCTATCTTTTATCAAAACTCTCCTTCAAAATGAAATTTCGGATGAACTTTTTCCCCAGTTAGAGAAGGTCATTGATGAGCAGGAGGATTTAGAAGCTGTTCCTGAACCTTCTTCCTGATGGTAGCAGCAAAAGTGTGGTCAGGGTTGTGTGAGTCTTTGATGATATTGACTGCCTTTTTGAGGCAGAGGAGATTAGTTTGATTACGCATTATGTGCCCACACGGACTTTGTGGGCCAAAGGACCCGTTCGTGGGCCGTACTGTTCTATGCCCCAAGACCAAATATATATTTAGATCTTCATACTAGTGAGGGGGTTTTGGAGAACAGACAAGAACATTGAGCTAAGGCTGACAGGATGTGCCATGGTTTCATTCAATGGCAGTGAAAGCTAAAGGAGCAATATGATCTATTTCAATTCCTATTTCTTATGGTTTATTTATAACAGCATCAGCAGAATTAATGAAGGAATCTTTAGCTTTGCATCAATGCATGAAAGTACCAAATTTTAATCTCAGCAATATAAACATTTTAACCAATTACTGTACGTGATCTCGATGTGACATCAACTCTTTTACTAAATAAAATTACTAAATGAATTTATAATTAGTATCATCAATTTAAGTTAGACACTGAACAATTAGATTCCATCAATTCTGCTTATTTGTGTCATTGCTCAGCCTGTGTGGGATTTTAAAGTGACAAAACTTTTCTTGGTTTATTTCAGTCTAATTTCACCTACTTAAAGTACAATATCTGAATAAATTACTTTTTGAAATTTGTCAGAGATGAATTCTGAAAAGTACAGCACGGAACAGGCCCTTCGGCCCACAATGTCCGTGCCATACATCATGTCAAGCTATTCTAATCTCCTCTCCCTGTCCGCGATCCATATAGGGCAGCACAGTGGTTGAGACACTGCCTTACAGCACCAGAGATCCGGGTTCAATCCTGACTACAGGTGCTGTCTGTACAGAGTTTGTATGTTGAACCTGTGACTGCGTGGGTTTTCTCAAGGTGCTTCGGTGCCCTCCCACATTCCAATGACGTGCGCGTTTGTAGGTTAATTGGCTTCTGTAAAGTGCCCGCTAGTGTGCAGGGAATGGATGAGATAGTGGGATAACATAGAGCAAGTGTGTAGGAAGGAACTGCAGATGCTGGTTTGAACCGAAGACCGACACAAAAAGCTGGAGTAACTCAGCGGGACAGGCAACATCTCTGGAGAGAAGGAATGGGTGACGTTTTGGGTCGAGATCCTTCTTTAGACGAGTTGGGGAAAAGGGAAATGAGAGATATAGACGGTGATGCAGAGAGATAAAGAACGATGAATGAAGGATATGCAAAAAAGTAAAGACGATAAAGGAAACCAAAAACGAGAAGCTGATGCGAGTTTGGTGGGGGAGGGATGGAGAGAGAGAGGGAATGCCGGGGTACTTGAAGTTAGATAAATCAATATTCATACCACTGGGCTATAAGTTGCCCAAGCGAAATATGAGATGTTGTTCTTCCAATTTGTGTTTATCCTCACTCTGACAATGGAGGGGACCTAGGACAGAAAGGTCTGTGTGGGAATGGGAAGAAGAATTAAAGTGTTTAGCAACCGGGAGATCAGGTAGGGTTCAGGCGGACTGAGCGTGAGTGTTCAGCGAAACGATCGCCGGTTCTATGTTTGGTCTCACCGATGTATAAGAGTCCGCATCTTGAACAATGGATGCAGTAGATGAGGTTAGAGGAGGTGCAAGTGAACCTCTGCCTAACCAGAACTAGTGTGAATGGGCGATCGATGGTCGGCCTGGACTCGCTGGCCCAAAGGGCCTGTTTCCATGCTGTATGTCAAAACTCAACTAAATAACGAGCTTGAATTTTAACATCAAAAGTAGTCGAGTAGAATCCATATCGTCTGTACTTTATTTTAGCTTAAATTGAGGGACTCATTTCAATATCATGAAATGGCTGTTGAGCTAAACAGTATTTTCAGCTCTGTTTAATTTCCAATTCTCCCTAGTTCTGCAGAATGGGATTAATTTCTGTGGCCATTAACTGTTAAACAAGCGCTCAATCAGCTACTTAAGGGGGCATGAAATTACTATTATTGCAGGAGAGTCATTTATCACCATTTTTCAAGTGGAAATCCTGGAGAGATCATGTTTGCTGTGAAAAAAAGAAACAATAGTTTCTATCCTTTCTCAATCTCTCCTAAAGCAGACTGGGTCGGTTAACGCCAGGAATCTGCTTATCGTGAATAATGAATGTGTGAAAATGGAATGTAGTTGAAACGGCATACAATACACTAAAGCAGAAAACACCTGTAAAACAGCTGGAATTTTGGGGAAGTGAAGTGTGCAGTTTGGCTGGTGACATCAACAATTCAGATTGATAGTAATGCTGACAATTGGGACATGTAGTGGACGGACCTCGTTTGATTTACCGTCATAGCGCTATACAGCATTGAGAGTGACACAGTGGCGCAGCGGTGGAGTTGCTGCCTCACAGCACCAGAGTCCTGGGTTCGATCCTGACTACGGGTGCTGTCTGTACGTAGCTTGTACGTTCTCCCTGTGACCACGTGGGTTTTCTCCAGGTGCTCTGGTTCTCTCCCACATTCCAATACGTACAGGTTCGGAGGTTAATTGGCTTCAGCAAATTTAGGATAGAACTAGTGTACGGGTGATCGCTGGTCGGTGGGGTCGAGATGCCTGTTTCCGCACTGTATCTCTTCACTAAACTCAACTAAACCAAGGTGCCCCATTTAAGCGTGTCCTATTTATCAGTGTTTGGCCCATATCTCTCTAAACGTTTCCTATCCATGTACCTGTCCAAATGTCTTTTAACTGTTGTTATTGTACCTGCCCATTCTACTTCCTCCAGCAGCTCATTCCATGTAGCCACCACCCACTGAGCTAAAGATTTGCCTCTCAGGTTCCTGTTAAACCGTTCCCCTCTCATCTTCTCTTTGCCCACTAGTTCTTGATTCCCTCCCCTGGGAAAAAGCCTCCGTGCACCATATCAACTCCTCCATGATTTTGTGCACCTCTATATCACCCCTCATTGTCCTGCACAATGAATTAAGTGCTATCCTGCTCGCCTCTCCCTGTGGCTCAGTCCTGGCGACCTCATCATAAATCTTCTCTGTACCCACTCCAGCTTAATGGTATCTTTCCTATGGCAGGGTGATCAATCCTGAACACTATACTCCAAGGGTAGCTTCACCAAAGTATTGCACAACTGTAACACAATGTCCCAACTTCTATACTCCATGCCCTGACTGATGCACCAAAAACCTTCTCTACCACCCTATACATGTGCAACTCCATGTTCAGGGAACTGTGCTCTTGTACTCTTCGATCCCTCTGCTCTACAACACTCCCCAAGGGCCCTATTGCTCAATTGCATCTGAAGTATTTCTCTTGGTGCTATAGAATTCAATTATTTGATGTCCACCAAGACCTGCTGGATTTCCCGATTGATAACAATTTAAAATCCCCTTCCCCATCCCATTCCCATAATGACGTTTCTGTTCTGAGTCTCCTCCATTGCCAGAGTGAGTCCACGTGCAAACTGGAGGAACAACATCTTATTTTCCACTTGCAAGGCTTACAACCCAACATTGAATTCTCCAATTTGAGGTAACTACATCCCCCTCTACTTCTTCCCCATATAACCCCCATCCACTCCCCCCTCCCCCACCCCCTGCTCTCCCCTGTGCCCCACATGGATCCTCCCCTCACATCAGTCTGAAGATGGGGCTCGACCCATCGCCTCACTCATTCCTTCTCTCTAGAGATCCTGCCTGTCCCACTGAGTTTCTCCAGCATTTTATGTCTATCCCCACATGGACTCGCACTTATTTCCCTTTTCCCCTTCCATCCACTTACTTTCCTCTTGGTTCACAATTTACAACTCTTCAATCCTTTTGTCTCATACCTTTTGTCTTTTTGTCTCTGGCATTTGTCCAACCACCTGCTTTTCAGATAGCCCTTCTCACCTCTGTTGGCCTATTACCTGCCAGGTTTTCTCCTGCCCCTCTCTTCCAGCCTTTTTCCCCTTCCAATCAGTCTGAAGAAGGGTGCCGACCTGAAAGGTCGCCTATCCGTGTTCCCCAGAGATGGTGCCTGACCCGCTGAGTTACTCCAGTACTCTTGTGTCTTCATTTGATGTCCAAAGCTGTTTCAGCCTTGGATTTTTATATTTAAAACTTTAAATTCAACCATGAATGTTGATGTACTCCCTCTGTTTTGGTTACATCCAAAAGAACTCATCCAACTTGGAAGTGTTTCCAAAATTGGTGAGGCCACATTTGGAGTATTGTGTTCAGTTTTGGTTACCCTGCTATGGAAAAGATGTTATTAAGCTGAAAAGAGTGCAGTGAGATTTGCGACTATGTTCATAAGTTCATATGCCATAGGAGCAGAAATAGGCCATTCAGCCCATCAAGTCTCTCAACCCCATTTTCATGCCTTCTCCCCAAATTCTATATAGCACAGGAGAATGAGGGGTAATCTTATATCGGTGAACATGATAATGGGGGGAATAGATAAGGCAGACACACAGTCTTTTACCCAGAGTAGGGGAACCAAGAACCGGCACACATTGGTCTAAGGTGAGAGGGGAAAGATTTACTAGGAACCTGACGGGCAACTTTTTCCCACACAGAGACGGTGGTGGGTATATGGAACAAGCTGCCAGAGGAGATAGTTAAGACATTTGGACAGGTACATGGAAAGGAAGGTTTAGAGGTATGCGGGCCAAATGCAGGAAGGTGGGACCTAGAGTAGGTTGGGTTGCTTGGTCAGCATGGGCAAGTGAGCCAAAGGGCCTGTTTCTGTGCCAAATGACTCTGTGACTCCAATTATTTCAGGTGAATTAACTAAATGGGCAACTCTACCTGCAAATAGAGAGGACAGAGGAAAGAAATGGGATGTTGCAACAAACTGGAGCCACCTGCACAGATTGGGCTATGGTTTAATTATGACTTTTATTGTGCTTAAGTTTTGCAGCTTGAATAAATTGGAATTTATGACAAGACATTAGAATGATCGTTGAGTCTATGCATAGTGTGAACATCAAGTTATTATTATGTTGCACTCTGCAGGCGAGGATTTAGATCAGGAGACACAGGCAGTAAACAGATGGCAGGCTTAGTGGGTTAATGATGTTACAAAATCTATTAGATTTTGGCAAATGAAATTATAAAAATGAGCAGCTCCTTGGAGATGCCAAAACGTATACATTATTCTCCCCCACACTGCCGTGTATGTTAGAAATTTCTGATTTTAAATAATGACGCCATCGTGGCGCAGCGGTAGAGTTGCTGCCTCACACTCAGAGATCATAGAAACATAGAAAATAGGTGCAGGAGCAGGCCATTCGGCCCTTCGAGCCTGCACCGCCATTCAATATGATCATGGCTGATCATCCAACTCAGTATCCTGTTCCTGCCTTCTCTCCATACCCCCTGATCCCTTTAGCCACAAGGGCCACATCTAACTCCCTCTTAAATATAGCCAATGAACTGGCCTCAACTACCTTCTGTGGGAGAGAATTCCACAGACTCACCACTCTCTGTGTGAAAAATAATCTTCTCATCTCGGTCCTAAAAGACTTCCCCCTTATCCTTAAACTGTGACCCCTTGTTCTGGAGTTCCCCAACATCGGGAACAATCTTCCTGCATCTAGCCCGTCCAACCCCTCCAGGTTCAGGTTCAGGTCCAGATCCAGGTTCGATCCTGACTGCGGGTGCTGTCTGTACGGAGTTTTTATGTTCTTCCTTGTGACAACATGGTTTCTCCTCACATTCCAAAGACATGCAGGTTTATAGCTTAATTGGCTTTGGTAAAATTGTAAATTGTCCTTGGTGTGTAGGATAGTGCGAGTGTACGGGGTGATTGCTGGTTGTCATGGACTCAGAGGGCTGAAGGGCCTGTTTCTGTGCTGTATCTCAAGTCTATAAGTCCAAAGATACAACCAGTACAGTTTGTACAAACTCCACTACAATAGAAAGAACACAGGAGAAGATATAGAGTGGAGAATAATCCAAACCTAAGGGCGAATGAACATTTATGCTATATATCGTACTGTGATGCTTGCAGACTATATTCCACCTTTACTGTAAAGCATTTTGAAATGTTGATCTGAAGCTTTGTAAAAGACTTTTGCATCATTGTTGTTTACTGCTGAGATGGATGTGATGTTTGTCTCTTTGTGATTTCAGTCATGACTTCATTGGAGAGTTTACCACAAGCTATCGAGAACTTGCAAGAGGACAGAGTCAGTTCAATGTCTATGAGGTAAGCTGGGCCTAGTATTTGATATCGACTCATCAGAAATGCCTAGATTTTCTATTTGCGTTGAATTGTAATTTTACCATGTCTTTTGTTGTGGAAACAGGCCCTTCGGCCCAACTTGCCCATGCCGACCAACGTGCCCCATCTACACAAATCCCACCTGCCTACGTTTGGCCCATATCTCTCTAAACCTATCCTATCCAAGTACCTGCCTAAATGCTTCATAAACGTTGTGATAGTACGTGCCTCAACGACCTGCCTCAGGTTGGCATAGCGGCGAAGCGGCAAAGCGGTAGAGTTGATGCCTTACAGCGCAAATCATGACAATGGATGCTGTCTGTCCGGAATGTGTACGTTCTCCCTGTGATCACGTGAGATTCCGCCGGGTCCTCCCACACTCCAAATCATACAGGTTTTTGTAGGATAGTGCTAGCTTATGGGGAGATCATGTCAGTACAGTCTCGGTGGGCCGAAGGGCCTCTTTCCATGCTATATGTCCAATGTAAGCTAACTTCTCTGGCAGCTAGATCCACACACCCACCACCCTTTGTGCAAAATAAAATTGCCCCTCAGGCTCCGATTAAATCTTTCTCCCCACCCCGAAATCTGTCCTCTGGTTCTCGGTTCTGCTACTCAGCGTAAAATTAAATATTAGTTCATTTTTAGTTTCAGAAAGCATTTGGTAAGGCTCCACATAGGAGATTAGTGGGCAAAATTAGGGCACATGGTATTGGGGGTAGAGTGCTGACAGGTATAGAAAATTGGTTGGCAGACAGGAACCAAAGGGTAGGGATTAATGGGTCCCTTTCAGAATGGCAAGCAGTGACTAGTGGGGTACCGCAAGGCTCGTGCTGGGACTGCAGCTATTTACAATATACATCAATGATTTAGATGAAGCGATTCAAAGTAACATAAGCAAATTTGCAGATGACACAAAGCTGGGTGGCAGTGTGAACTGTGAGGAGGATACTGTGAGAATGCAGGGTGACTTGGACAGGTTGGGTGAGTGGGCAGGTGCATGGCAGATGCAGTTTAATGTGGATAAATGTGAGGTTATCCACTTTGGTAGGAAAAACAGGAAGGCAGATTATTATCTAAATGGTGTCAAATTGGGAAAAGGGGAAGTACAACGGGATCTGGGGGTCCTTGTTCATCAGTCAATGAAAGTAAACATGCAGGTACAGCAATAAGTGAAAAAAGCGAATGGCATGTTGGCCTTCATAACAAGAGGAGTTGAGTATAGGTACAAAGAGGTCCTTCTGCAGTTGTATAGGGCCTAGTGAGACCACACCTGGAGTATTGTGTGCAGTTTTGGTCCCCTAATTTGAGGAAGGACATTATTGCTATTGAGGGAGTGCAGCGTAGGTTTACAAGGTTAATTTCCGGGATGGCGGGACTGTCATATGCTGAGAGAATGGCCTGTACACTCTGAAATTTAGAAGATGAGAGGGGATCTTATTGAAACATATAAGATTATAAAGGGTTTGGACACACTAGAGGCAGGAAATGTGTTCCTGGTGTTGGGGGAGTCCAGAACCAGGGGCCACAGTTTAAGAATAAGGGGTAAGCCATTTAGAACGGAGATGAGGAAACACTTTTTCACACAGAGAGTTGTGAGTCTGTGGAATTCTCTGCCTCGGAGGGCGGTGGAGCCCGGTTCTCTGGATACCTTCAAGAGAGAGCTAGATAGGGCTCTTGAAGATAGCGGAGTCGGGGGATATGGGGAGAAGGCATGAACGGGGTACTGATTTTGGGATGATCAGCCATGAACACATTGGTGCTGGCTCGAAGGGTGGAATGGCCTACTCCTGTTTCTATTGTCTATTGTCTATTGTTTTTGTTTGTTAAATAACTTTCAGCACAGTATTTAGGAAAAGGAAGTTAATAATGTTGGATGAATCGAGCATTGGTCAGGAAGTCTTGATGAAATGCATGTTGATGACTAAATCTAAAATTGTATCATATTACAACGTAATGGATGAAATAAACAAAATAACTTCACTGTGTTGATCAACACAAACAAGTGGCCATGACTTCAGCAATTAATATGTTGAAAGATGCCAAGTGTTAATGGGATAATTACTGGCCTGATGTCAGGACAGAATGAGGCAGAGAGAAGGTGGATGGAGCAGATTGTATAACAGTTTGTGGCCTGCGGTTTGAGAATATGTTTGAATGGTCATGGTTGTTAAAGAGAAATGGGAATGCCACCTGTGAAACGGCAACGATGAATCGAACACAAAGTGGGCGGCCCAGTGGCGCAGCGGTAGAGTTGCTGCCTTTACAGCACCAGAGACCCGGGTTTGTTCCTGTCCACGGATGTTGTCTGTACGGGGTTTGTACGTTTCACTGTGACTGCGTGGGTTTTCTCTGGTCGCTCTGGTTTCCTCCCACAATGATACTTAAAATTGGAGTTTTGGAGCTCTGTAAATTATTTTGGTGGTGAATTCTTTTTAATTTATTCAGTAAAGGATTGTGAATATCAGACCAACAATTATCATCGATTTAAAATTGTACGAGTGTACTCTTGGTTCTGGATTCTGGTTCTTGGTTCCATTATCCCCACTTGCCCAGAGAATCTGATTTGATCTTGTTTCAATGTGTGGATGGCAATGGGGGATTAAATAGGTGTTATGTTACTGTATCTTCTGCAAACTTATGGTCTTTTAAGTAATTTAGTTCAGTTTAGAGATACAGAGTGGAAACAGGTCCATAGGCCCACTGAGTCCACGTCAAACCAGGGATACCTGTATCCTACACACTAGGGACAATTTACAGAAGCCAATTATCCTCCAAACCTGCACGTCTTTGAAATGTTGGAGGAAACCGGAGCGCCCAGAGAAAACCCACGAGGTCACAGGGAGAACGTACAAACTCCGTACAGACAACACCTGTAGTCAGGATTGAACCTAGGATGTGGCACTGTAAGGCAGCAACTCCACCGCTGCGCAACTGTGCTGTCCCTTCAAATATACAAATATAGAAGAAATCACAGACCATGAGAAGCAGTAAAAATGGTAAAATGTCTCTGTGGAAATGAAGGTTGTAAATGATGTTACATCAGACAATACAGCACAGGAACAGGCCCTTTGGCCCACAATATAGGTGCCAAACATGATGGCAAGTTAAACTCATCTCATCCCCCTCTATATCATCCATGCTTTACAGCCATGCCCTCTAGCGTTGGACAATTCCACCCTGGGGAAAAAGGTTCTGATTGTCTACCCTTTCTACGTTTCTCATAATTTTATATACTACTGCTTCTCGTGGTCTGTGATTTCTTCTATATTTGAGCTTGGTATAAGCTAAGTATTGGCTGATGTTAAAAAGCATTGATCAAATAAAAAGTATCGGAGGAACCCAATGGGACAGGCAGCATTTGTAGAGGGAGTGGATATGTGACTTGGAAGGGTCCCAACCTGAAACATTGACTGTCTATTGACTGCCTGGCCCACTGAGTTCCTCTGGCACTATGTGTTTTGCTGGATTCCAGCATCTATAGTTTCTTATGTCATTAAAAAGCATTGTTTCATTTGAAAAAGTCTTCAATGTTCAGCCAACTTTTCAGGTCGGGTACTGACTTTGGTATTAATTTATTATTGTCACATGTACTGAGATACAATGAAAAGCTTTTGTTTGCGTGCTATCTAATCATACCTTACATTAGTACAATTAAGCCACGCACAAGTACAGCAGGTAGAGCAAAGAGAAAAATACAGAGTGCAGAATATAGTGTTACAGTTTACAAATACACAGGACTAGATTTTGAAAGTCCAAAGTGCCAAATATCAATTTACTCCCGATGGTGATGGGAGCCTTCTGCACTCACCTATGCTCCTCCGAGGTTGAGAAAGGCTAGGCAGACACGGCATTGGGGTTATCAAGTGGGCGCCTACTTTCATCGACGTTTCGCTGATTGAACCCACGACGTCTCCAGTAGGCTCAGCGGTGCATTCTGGCGTCCCAGAACCACCCCCCTCTGCATCTGTCTAGTCGGTTATTTGGGAGATCAAATGGGGTCTTTCCTCTTCAGCCAGAGCCACTGGATACTCCGCTCTGCTACCCGTGATGTTTCTTTGGCGTAGGGCTTGTCCACTGATCCCCAGGTCCTTCATCAGTCTTAAGGTAGATGTTGCCACGAAGAGTTACACTTACAGAGAAAAAGTCCACGGTCTGCAATGAGGTAGGTTGGAATATTGGGACTACACACTAGTTTATGGGAGGACTGTTCAGTAGTCTGATAACAGTGGGGAAGAAGCTCTTCTTGAGTCTGGTGGCGTGCACTTTCAAACTTTTGTACCTTCTGCCGGATGGGAGCAGGGATAAGAAGGAATGACCGGGGATGAACAATGTCCTTGATTATGTTGGCTGCTTCGCTCAGGCAACATGAAGTGTGGATGGAATAAATGGTGGGGAGGCTGGTCTGTGTCATCCACAACTCTCTTGCGCTCTTGGGCAGAGCTGTTGTCAAACCAAGCTGCTGTGCAACCCGATAAATTGTTACTGGTATGTTAGTAGGGTGATTACTGGTATCAGTGAAAAGAACAAAGCTGGAATAACTCAGCGGGTCAGATAACATCTCTGGAGAAGAGGAATAGGTGACGTTTCAGGTTGAGACTCTTTTTCTTTCTCCAACATTTTGTGACCATCTTCGGTGTAAATTAGCTTTTGCAGTTCCTTCCAACACTAGAGGTTTATGGATGATATAAATAAATGGGTCAAAATCTGCTCCTGTAGCTGTACTTATTTTTGGTAATTTATAGATGTATTCAAATAGAACTCAAATGTTAATTTATCAACCACTGGAAATTTATTTCCCTTGTATCACTATGTAGTATGGATTTTTACAAAAAATATACCGTTGAAATATATAACTGTTTGTATCACATTATGAACTTTTGAAAGTGGTGATAATTAGCTCATTCAATGGGAATGTTGCAGCATTGAGTACAAGAAACAGGACATCATTTTACAGTTGAAGAGTTGTCGTTCGGTTGCATTGCGTACAGTTTTGGTCGTCCCATTACAGGAAGGATGTGGAGGCTTTAGAGATTTACCTCAATGCTGCCTGGATTATAGCATATTATCTGCAAGGGGATGTTGTTTAATTTAGTTCATTGTCACGGGTACTAAGGTACAGTAAAAAGCTTTTTTCTGTGGCGTGTTATCCACTCAGCGGAAAGGCTATACATAATTACAATCCCCAGTGTATGTATACAGGATAAAGAAAATAATGTTTAGTGCAATATAAAGTCCAGTAAAGTCTGATTCAAGATAGTCCGAAGGTCTCCAATGCGGTAGATGGTAGGTTCAGCACCAGCCTCTAGTTGGTGATCGGATGGCTCAGTTGCCTGATAACAGCTGGGAAGAAACTGTCCCTGAATCTGGAGGTGTGCATTTTCACACTTCTGCACCTCTAGGACAAACTTGGATTGTTTTCTCTGGAACGCCGGAGGTTGAGGGAAGACCAGATAGAAGTATACAAAATTATGAGAGGCGTAAATAATCATGTGTAGGTAGACAAAAATCAGTTTAACATGGCATTATGTTTGATACCTACATTGTGGGCTGAAAGGCCTGTTCCCCTGTTGTGCTGTTCTATGTTTTATATTCATTTCATTAATTCAATCAGATAGTTTGGGGAACATGATCCAGAATATAAGCACTAGACTACGTTTAATTTTTCATTTAGGTCATAAGGTCGTAACTGTTAGGTGCAGAATTAGGCCATTCAGCCCATCAAGTCTACTCCGCCATTAATCATGGCCGATCTATCTCTCCCTCCTAACCTCATTCTCGTGCGTTCTCCCCATAACCCCTGACACCCTCCCTTACTAATCAAGGAAATATGTTCTCATATATTTCTCACATATTTATATATTTTCTATAATTTAGAGATTATTTTGACCAGTTTGGAACAAACAGGCATGTGATTATATTTTAGTGTTAAATGTGCATATGCAACTTATGTTAGCAATGTTACAAAATTTTGAGATTTTAAAAATCAAGTCTGCAATTTATCCCATTAGATAAAGCATAAAAAGAAGTTTAACTTGACACCTAATTCACTTTCATATCTTCAGTATTAAAAAAGTTATGGCTATTTTCATACTTGGAAATTAGCATCTTGTTCCCTATTGCTTTTTCATTGACTTAACACAAAAGCTGTGATCAAGGACAGTCAAAAGCCCATAACTTTCTTAAAAATTTAGAGAACTGAAAGAAATGTTCAGTTATTATAGATTGAAGCATTCTGAAACAAATATGAAACAATCTCACTTGGATGACCTGAAATTAAAGCATATAATTAGTTAGTTACCAAATTGTAGCTAATTACAAAATTCAATTACTAGATCTAAACATCTATCGATTTCTTAAGAAAATATTAACATTTTTTTAAAAGCCTAAGTGTCCAAATAACATTCACACAAGAATTCACAATATAACATGATTTTTAAATCTCATTGTCATGAATTTATAGGCCAAATTGAAGGAATTTAGTGTTTAATTCCCGTAAATTAATGGCCATTTAAATCAGCTTGCGAGTGGGATTTTATGGAACGTTGCGGTTGTGGTGAATTTAAACCCCATATCAGCAGGAAAATACTGCTGGTTCGTATGGGGAATAAATCACCGTTTCGCAACATGAAATATTAATTAAGGTCATCTTAACAAGCAAGTTTATATGTAAAAATAAACGGCTTTTCTTTACCTGTCCCCTACGTGAAATCCGTCCTCGTTGTCGGCGTTCACGGCATTAGAAGCTAATTTTTATTTTTACTCCAGCGCTGAAATTGTTGGGCGATTTAAAAAAAAAAGTTCATACCGGCAGTCGGAACGAATCTTCAGCAAAAGCTCGCACCCCGAGAAAATATAACTCTGGAAGACAGGGGAAAACCGCATTTTAACCCCGCCCCCCCCCCCCCCCCCCCCCAAGGCGCCAAAGTCGCACACACGGCCAGTGACAGAACTGCAGAGCCGCTGAAGGTAAGTTTTGTAACATACCTACTTATGTCAATTATTGCACAAGAACATATATATTATATAACCCAATAGCTTTGTTCTTGTAAACAATAATAGTAAGATTAAACAAGAATTTACCAGTTTGAAGTTTGATCCTTATTTTATGAGGAGTTACGATGAGGGATTTCGTGAAGACCCTGCCAGCACGCATGCGCGATATTCTTTAAAGCAGCGGTGTGGAATCACAGATAACAACAATGACTGAAGATAGTAAGATTTTAGAGACTCTATATACCAGTTGACCTTATAGTAGAGGGTTGGGAGCGGAGGGCACGAAATCCCTCATCGTAACTCCTCATAAAATAAGGATCAAACTTCAAACTGGTAAGTTCTCATTTAATCTTACTATTTTACTTCAGAGTCACGTGAGTGACTTTGTGAAGATTTCAAAGCTCTGTGATTTAATACCCTGGACCACGTCCAGGCTCACACACTGTCGTAATTACTGATGGAGGAAGTATGTTAACGTATTTCAGACTTGAACAAGCTGAAAAATAATAACGTTTTAATACAAACAACAAACCCCTAACTCGGGGATAAACGTTTAGGGAACAGCGCTTAAAATTGACTCCGCAAACGTTGCGGGAGCGGCCACAGGCTTGTTATAAAACCGCTGAAATGTTGTTTCACTGGCCCAGCCCGCTGTTGAGAGGACATGATCCATGGGTACCTCCATGGTCCTCGCAGCTGATGTGGATACAGCCCTGGTAGAATGAGATTTAAAAATGTTAGTGTCTATACCTGCTGCACCCAATACCAGCCTGAGCCACCTGGAGATAGTCTGCACCGTCACCCTGTGATGTGGGTTCTTATGGCTGATAAACAGACCCTTCTCCATCCTCCTGATGGTGTGTGTGACATTAATATAATGTCGGATATAGGTGGCTATGCAGAGTCTTGCATCAACTGGATATGCTGGGAATTCCAATTTCAGCCCTGTAGTCCCAGATCTGTGTTGCTTAAGCAACTCATCTATAAAGAAAGTCACTTTGTTGGGGGTTGAGACCATTCTATCCAATTTTAGTTTCTGTAAAGTCAGGACCCGTTGTGCAGTGGGTCAGTGCCATTAACATCACCACTTTGAAGGTGAGTTTGTCCAGTGGTAAATCCGTCATAGGCGACCAGCTCCTGAGTAGGGTCAACACCACCCCTATATCCCAGGTAATATCATATCGTGGTCGGGGAGGGTTAGAATTGAATATACCCCTCATTAGTTTGGATACCAGCTGGTGAGATCCCACTCCAATATTGAGATAGGATGACAGTGCACTCCTGACACTGTTTATGGCACTGTAACTGAGGTCCTCATCATAATGAAGGCCCGCGAGGAATTCCAGCACGTTGGAGATTGTGGCAGAGTTGTAAGTGGTCTTAGTCCGACTACAGTAGGCCTCCCATTTCCTGATGTGGGTGAGGTACTGCTTCCTAGTGGATTCTCTGCACGATGCTGTTATGATGTCCATGGTCCTTGATGACAGCCCGAATTCCAGTAGCGGCCTCTTCAGAACCTGCAAGCCAACAGGTTCAGATGACCATGGCATGGATGATTTTCCCCAGTTATAGGATTGGTCACCAAATTCGGGCATTTGGTAACCTATACCCATGGTTCTTTTATCATGTTGAGGACCACCGGGTACCATGGTTGTGTGGGCCAGTCGGGTATTATCAGTATACCTGTTGCAGAATCTAGTTGAATTTTCTGCAATACCTGACTGATGAGGCAGAATGGGGGAATGCATAGAAAAACCATTTCCCCCAATATAGCGAGAACACGTCCATCGCCACTGCCCCAGGATCTGGTTCCCAAGATACATATGTTGGTATCTGATGGTTCAACCTGGACGCAAAGAGGTCGACATCTGGTTTTCCATATTTGGTTATAATTTTAGCAAATATTTGGGGGTTCAACATCCACTCGATGTTGTCATTGAATACTCGTGACCTGGTGTCCGCCACTGTATTGAGCTTACCCGGAAGGTACGTAGCTGATATCCAAATATATCTTTCAATACACCAGAGCCAAATTGAGTTTGCCAATTCATCACAAGATATTGACTTGATACCACCCATATGATTTAAATATGCCACCACAGTGGTATTATCTATTTGAAGACAGACATGCGTATGATACAAATTAGTGCAGTAAGCCCGCAGCCCGTGAAATGCTCCCAGCATTTCCAAATAGATTATACCTTGTGATTGAAGAAGAGTAGACTCATGCAAATCCCATCTGCCGCCACAACTGGAAGTAGTGTTGGTAGCTCCCCAGCCTTGGCTGCTTGCGTCGGTTTGTAACATGACTGATGGGTTTGATATAATGATGGGATTAAAACAATCACAAACATTGCTAACCCACCATTGTAGCTAAATTTTTGCTTTGTTTGGCAGCTGCATAGGCCTGTCAAAATGTCCAGCATTTGCTTTTAATGCTGAGATTTGTGCTCTTTGCAAGTTTAGATAGTGTAATGGGCCAAATCATGCAGCTGGAAATGTAACTACAAGCTTTCCAATCACCTTAGTCTAATAGTCGGTTTCCTGGTGCAAGCAAGGCTGTTACATGCCTCTATTATGTCTGTTACTTTGCTACCTGGAATAGTGACAATCATATGATTGGTGTTAATTGTGAATCCCAGATAGTCCATAACCACAGAAGGTTTGAACTTAGATTTGTCTGGATGGATGACAAATCCTAGTTTCTCAAATAATGTTTTGGTAGCTGTTACTTCTAGTTTAGCTATTTCCAGAGTTTTTCCCACAATTAAGATGTCATCTATATGCGCCATGACTATGTGGTTTTGTCTTCTTGGAGATGCCAATACTGGTTTTAAAATTTTGGTAAATAACCCAGGGGCTGTTGTAAGCCCATTAGGTAGGGCTTTGTATTGCCATAGTTGCCCCATCCAGACAAATTTTAAGTATTTCTGATGATGTTCCCATATAGGTACTGAATAGTATGCATCTTTTCGACCAATGCAGGCCATGAAACACCCTCTGGAAATCAGTTGCTTAGCCGTTTCAAATGTCTCCATTTTGAAATGGGTATATTGTAGAAGGGTATTCAAGTGGGTTAAATTAATGATGATATGACATCCACCATCTTTTTTGGTTTTAGTAAAGATGTTAGATACAAACTCAAGAGGTTCATGTGTCATTTTTTCTATTACCCCCTTTGCGTATAGTCTTAATATTTCCTCATGTCCTTCCACTTTCTCTTTGTGAGAAAGTGCAAATTTTCGGTCAGGTACATATTGAGGTGGGGGAAGGTGGCCATTTATGAATTCAATCTCATAACCCTGAATACTTTGTAATATAAATGTATCCGAAGTTATAGAACCCCTTACATCCCAGAATGTACGCAATCTCCCTCCTACTTGTGAGGTTATACATGCAGCACTCCCAAGAGAACCAGACCCCCTTACCTCCATGGTTACCAGCGGGGCTTGACGTTCTGGGCTTTTGTGGCTCATTGAGTTGCTGGATATGGGATGGCACATCTTCCACGCTGGTCGCTGTTGGCCCTGCCCTAAAAAAGGCTTTTGCTGAGAGGGTGCAGCCGGTGGATAGGTTCTCGTTGCCCTGTCGGGTTGAACCCGAGGCCAGTTAGATGTGTAAAGATGCTGTCTGCGATACGCCGGTGGCCTGCTTGAGGATGGTGGCTTCATTAAGACGACAGCTTTTGCCTCCTCGTCCAGGTCTTTAACCTGTTTTGGCGGTTCTTCACCGAACAGCTGTCTCGGTGGCGGCGTAGCAGAAGCTTTGCACAAACCCGAGAATTTTGGGTTGAGAGTAGGGCGGATGGAGCTCTTGCGAAAACAGTTGATTTCATACTGCGCGTTGCACAGCAACGCTAGTGCATCCTGCTGCTCCTCCGTCATGTCCGTCCCGTCTATGGACCTGGCAAAGGCAGTAATGCCTGAGGTCAACATTTCAGGATTTTTTGAATTTTCAATTCCTGGGCCCTGATCCCAGGACTGATGTTACCCCAGATGGGCGTGTTGACGGTCGGGACATTGAGCGACACACAATTACCCGGGGCTTTGTACTTGTTGATAGCCTCCGTAAGCACCTGTTCCTGCAGCTGGTGTGTGGTAAGGTAATTAATGCTGGCCGCTAGTTTGGGCTGAAGAGGTTGCCCTGATTGTCCTGGTTGGGCGAATTTTGATACTACTTCTAGTAGTTCCTCTTCAGGCATTTCTGGCAACACCGGTTCTTGCGCCAGCCCCTCTTCAAAGTCAGCTAACGGCTGACTCCTGGCACTCCCTATTGACGAGGGAGAGATACTTGGTGGACCTGCTGTGTGTCTCCTAGATCCTATGGACACCCGCTCTTGGTGGAGAAAGTCCCGCTCGAGCAGCTGCTCCACCATACGCTCCATTCGGGCCATGCGACCGCCGCCGCTATCTGCGGACGGCAAGTCGACTTCCCCAAGTTCTGGAGAACAACTGGGGCTTCTACCATAGGTCCGCACCTCGTCGAGGTGATGTCTCGGGAACCTAGGTAGGTAGTCGCTGCCTGACGTTCCTGCGGGGCTACACGACTCCCGCGTAGATTTGCTGCTAATCCGCGGTCTTCCGGACTGAAGCGGTCCGCCTGTCTGGTACGACAGCAGCGGTGACGAGTCGGTGCCAGCCGCCTCAGCGGGGCTCCCCGACATCCGCGCGGTCATACGGGACTGAAGCGACGCAAAGCCGCTGCCAGCCGCTCCAGCGGGGCCACACGACCTGTGTGTACTGCCGCCGGCCCGCGATCTGGCAAACTGCGCCGGTGGTGAGTCGGTGCCGGCCGCTCCTGCGGGGCTCCCCGACTTGCGTGTTGATTCCTCACCGGTCCGCGATTTGGCAGACTGCTCCGGTGGTGAGTCGATGCCGGCCGCTGCAGCGGGGACTACTCGACCTCGGTGCGGTTTTTCCCCTGGCCCGCCCTCTGGTGACCTGTAATAGAGGGGAAGTAGAACGTGCCGTTGACGGAGGCACGGGTTTACGCACCTTTTTACCGCTGGCCCGGTGCTGTTCGGGTGATTGCGGTAGGGAGTCAGGGTCTTGCCTACCCTGCTCCCGCGCGGGCCTCCTACCAATGTGCAGCTCCCTGGCCTGCTGTGGTGGAGTCTTGGGCCCTGCCGACTGAACAGGGCTCCCCGACTTCCGCGTTCTTTTCCCGGCCCGTGTTGCGGGCAGCTCCGGATTGCGGCCGCTGACTCCTGTCCGAAGTCCCGCGGTCCCTGGAGCCTTCACTCTCTTCCTGTCCTTCCTCCTGTAAGCAAAACAAGTCTCCTACAGGAACTAACCAACTCAAGGTTAGTATAACTTAACTGAGGGCCTTTTTGAAGGTGGAGGAGCGCACTCCCCCCTCCAGCTGTCGACTGCAAATGCGAGCGACGATCACCTGTTCTCAAACCATGTCCGACACACTAGGGACAATTTACAATCTTGACTGAAGCCAATTAACCTACGAACCTGTATGCCTTTGGAGCGTGGGTGTTAACCGGAGCACCTGGGGAAAACCCACACAGTCACAGGGAGAATGTGCAAACTCTGTACAGACCGGTAGTCAGGATCAAACCTGGGTCTCTGATGCTGTAAGGCAGCAACTCTACCACTGCACCACCGTGCCGTGCACCATCTCCATTGTATAGACTTGAGGGTTTCTCAATCAGCCGCGTCCAATCTCCAGCCATTTACCACAGTCCAATCGCCACTAAGATACCATTTATCCTATTCTGATTGAATTTCATTACTCGCCTTGAGAGTCAAGCAGTCGTTTTAGCAATCCATTTTCTTTGCTGATTTGTGTGAAGTGCTCTAGACTGGCCATAGAGATTGGCAAAGATTCACTGAAGCACATTGCCGTGCATGGAAGCATGCGGTAATGCATCAGGAGATTTTCACTTCAAAGTGCATCTCAGTGAGAATTCATTCCATTGAGGCAGAGAAGATGTTAATAATGAGAAAGTACATGAAACATGAAATCGAATTCATGATCTTGAGTGTTAGGAAAGAAATGTGTGTGAGAAATTAGAGTCATGGAGTCATACAACTCTGACACAGGCCCTTCAGCCCAACTATATACACAGTCCATTTAAAATGCAACAAAGAGAAAATGAATACACGTTGTCCTCTCTCTATTTTCTATTCAAAGGTCATCAGGGAATCAAACAAATAGATAGTATCATACAATAATGAGGGCTGTGTGGGTCTTTGATGAACAGTAGAGCAAAGGAACATATCCTTCATCCAAAATATCTTTGATGCCATAACGATGCCCAGTATGCCAACATGGTCAGCACTGTCAAGGCATAGAGCCGCGCAGCATAGAAGCAGGCCCTTCAGCCCAACTTGCCAATGCTGCCCAACATGCCGCACCTTCGCTAGTCCCACCTGCCTGCGTTTGGTCCATATCCGTCTAAATCTTTCTTCTCCTCCTGTCCAGATGTCTTTTAAATGTTGCTATTGGACCTGTCTCAGCTACCTCATCTGGCAGCTCATTCCATGTACCCACCACCCTCTGTGTGAAAATATTGCCCCTCAAGTTCCTATTAAATCTTACCCCTCTCACCTTAAACCTATGTCCTCAGGCTCTTAATTCCCCTGCCCTGGGTAAAAGACTCTGTGAATTTACCCTATCTATTCCCCTCATGATTTTATACACCTCCATTAGATCACACCTCAGCCTCCTAGCCAGCCTAACCGCTCCCTATATCTTAGGCCCTTCGAGTTCTGGCAACATCCTCATAAATCTTCTCGGCACTCTTTGCAGATTAATTAGGAATCATGAAGTTACAACGAAAAATATTAAGGACTTTGTGGTCAGCAACAAATGAAATATTTGTTTCTTGTACAGTACTCAAGTGTAGTATGATTTGACTGGATAGCACACAAACCATATAACCATATAACCATATAACAATTACAGCACGGAAACAGGCCCTCTCGGCCCTTCCAGTCCGTGCCGACCTGACAAACCAAAGCTTTTCGCTGTATCTCGGTCCACGTGACACCAATAACCTGATACGTTCTTGGTTGAGCTCTCACATGCCAGAAGTGTTCTTGAACCATCTTCATGTCTGTCAATAGACACAAAGAGCTGGAGTAACTCAGCAGGTCAGACAGCATCTCTGGAGAAGAGGAATAGCTGACGTTGCGGGTTGAGGCGTGGGGTCGCGCTGACGTTTCTGGCCACAGGGTGGTGAATCTGTGGAATTCTTTGCCACAGAAGGCCACGGAGGCAAAGTCAGTGGATATATTTAAGGCAGAGATAGATACCATAGGTTCTTGATTAGTACGGATGTCAGAGGTAATGGGGAGAAGGGAGATAGATCAGCCATGATTGAATGGCGGAGTAGACGCTGGGCCAAAAGGCCTAATTCTACTCCTATCACTGATGATGTTATGATCTACGAGACCCATCTTCAGATGACCTGAAACGTCACCTACTCCTTCTCTCCAGAGATGCTGCCTGTCCCGCTGAGTTACTCCAGCATTTTGTGTCTATCTTTGAATGTCTCGATGTTCTGCTGAAAGATTCACCGAGAACATTAACCTTAGGATTTCTATCAGTAAATTAAGGCCAATGTGTTTCCCATTATCTCTGGTAAAGTGCGGCAGTTATTTATGGCTAGAATGAGACATCGGCCGATTATACTTGTTGTATTTAATATTGAAAGATAAGCCTGGAAGAGTGTCTCTGACCTTTAAGTCGTTCTTTTCCTCTGGAGAACAGACAAATGGGCAGTTCCCAATTCAGCGACTGATAACCTGTGCAGCATAGCACCACTTAAAAATAAAATCACAGAACTTGATGCAATCTCCCCACCGCCAAAGGGATTGACTGTATATTTACAAACTACTTATCTGTATTTTGAGCGGCTTATTACTGACAAATCAGCAGTGTGTGTGTATAAAATGATGGGAGGCACAGATATGGTAGAATCTTTTTCGCAGGGTGGAGGTGTCAAATGATGGGTAAGGGGAATAGTTTTAAGCTGACGGGGCCAAAGTCTTTCCCTCTCAACCCCATTCTCCTGCCTTTAGCCCGTAACCTTTGACACCCCTACTAATCAAGAACCTGACAATCTCCACTTTACAAATATTCAATGATTGACCTCCACCGCAGTCTGTGACACAGATTCTCCACCCTTTGACTAAAGACATTTCTCCTCATCTCCTTTCTAAAGGTCCCTCCCTTTATTCTGAGGCCGTGCCCTCTTGATCCTAGACTCTCCCACCAATCCTCTCCATATCCACTCTATCCAGGCCTTTCACTATGTGATAAGTTTCGATGAGACCGCTCTCTCGTCCTTCTAAACTCCAGCGAGTACAGGCCCAGAACCACCAAACGCTCATGATACAGAGGCTTTTAGATAGGCACAAGGATGGATATGAGGGGGATGGAGGGATATGGATCACGTGCAGGCTGAGGAGATCAGTTTAATTTGACATCAGTCATTATGGGCCGAAGGACCTTATCCTGAGCAGTATGTTCTATGATATGCCATCGACTAGATTGATTCACCTCAAGCTGCACACAGATTGCTGCCATATTGCCTCTGTTCCAACAGCGACTCTCGTTCCAAAGGATTTCCAAGTTGTCAAATATTTTGGAACAGCCTATGCTTATGGAAGGTTTTCTGTCTATAAGATATATCCTCTGGTAAGTTAGGTGTTCAGTAACGTGCAAAGTAAAACACAGGAACCACAGATCTAAAAGATGTATCATATTTATTTGAGGTGTTTCTTAAGTTGAACTTTTAGTTTAATTCAGTGATATAGCACGGAAACAGGCCCTTCAGCCTATCAAGTTCATACTGACCATCGAACACCTGTTCGCACTAGTTCTATGTTATCCCACTTTTGCATACACTCCCTACACAGTAGGGACAATTTACAGAGGGCCAATGAACCCACAAACCCGCACGTCTTCGGGCACCAGGACTTCAGGTAACCAGTTGATCTACTAATCTGAGATTGCAGAGGGCAAATTAGCCAGAGTATTTATCACTATCCAACTTATTCTGCCATGCTCAAACACATTGCAGAGGCAAGGAACTGCAGGTGTTAGAATCTTGAGCAAAGCGCAAAGTGCTGGAGGAACTCAACAGGTCAGGCAGCACCTGTGGAGGGAGTGCACAAGTGACGACTTGGGTCAGGACCCTTCTTCAGAACCTCCATCAGCCTGGAGAAAGCTCCTGACCCAAAACGTTGCCTGTCTATTCCCTCCACAGATACTGCCTGACCCGCTGAGTTCCTCCAGCACTTTGTGTTTTGCTCAAACACAATGTTAATGACATGACACATATGTAGATGAACAACACTACTTTCATTTAAAGAAAGTGTGTGGAACTAATTAACAGACTTGCAAATGTAACAAATTCACAAATTATGAAGAAAGCATCGACCGTGTTGCTTGGGTTTATGAAGTTCAACCGGTTTTTGTTGGATGCAGCCTTTTCATTGGTTACTGACACAAATCGTTTTCTAATTTTGTTTCATGGTGATGTTTGGATTGATTTTTTTTTGTTTAGTTTAGAGATACAGTGTGGAAACAGGCCCTTCGGCCCACCGGGTCCACGCTGACCAGCGATCACCCATACACTAGCTCTATCTTACACACAAGGGATGATTTACAGGGGCCAATTAACCTACAACCTGCACGTCATTGAAACGTGGGAGGAAACCAGAGCACCTGGAGAAAACCCACACGGTCACAGGGAAAATGTACAAACTTTGTACAGGCAGCACCCATAGTCAGGATTGAACCCAGGTCCCCAGCGCTGTGTTGCAAGCAACTCTACCACTGCACCATTGTGCTGCCCATCTTGATCTTAGGGAATAAACATGTCAACCAATATCAACCGCAGGTCTTACTAGATGTAAATCTTGATTTTCTTCTGCCATCTACCTTTTCAAATGTGAGACCCTCCTCATGAATATATGAAAATTCACCATAAAACTCTTGGAAAATACTTTAGGAACTTTGTATCTTCACAATTTCCCCAATGTCGTTGTGAAGTTTGTACGTGCTCCGTGTGACAGCGTGGGCTTCCTCTGGGTGCTCCAGTATCCTCCCACAACCCAAAGACGTGTGGGTTTATAGGTCAAACCACCTCTATAAAAATTGTGTAGGGCTGTTATCAGGCAACTGAACCATCCTACCACAACCAGAGAGCAGTGCAGAACTACTGTCTACCTCTTTGATGACCCTCGGACTATCCTTGATTGGACTTTGCTGGCTTTATCTTGCACTAAATGTTATCCCCTTATCTTGCATCGCTGCACTGTTAATGGATCGATAGTAATCATGTATTGTCTTTCTGCTGACTGCTTAGCCCGCAACAAAAGCTTTTCACTGTACCTCAGTACACGTGACAATGAACTAAACTGTGTTCCACACCAGGTCATCACAAATGGCCTCATTCTTCAGGGAACGGGGATTCCCCTCCCCCACTATTGATGAGGCTCGCACCAGGGTCTCCACCATACCCCGCAACACTGCCCTCGCTCCCCATTCCCCCACTCGCAAACAGGGCAGAGTCCCCCTGGTCCTCACCTTTCACCCCACCAGCCGGCAAATACAACATATAGTCCTCCGCCAGTTTCGCCACCTCCAACGTGACCCCTCCACCCGCCACATCTTCCCATCTCCCCCCCGTCTGCCTTCCGCAAAGACCGCTCCCTCCGCAACTCCCTTGTCCATTCTTCCCTCCCCTCCCACTCTACCCCTTCCCCGGGCACTTTCTCTTGCAACCGCAAGAAATGCAACACTTGTCCCTTCACCTCCCCCCTCCACTCCTCTCAGGGACCCAAGCAGTCCTTCCAGGTCCGACAGAGGTTCACCTGCACCTCCTCCAACCTCATCTACTGCATCCGCTGCTCCAGATGCCAGATGATCTATATCGGTGAGACCAAGCGGAGGCTTGGCGATCGCTTCGCCGAACACCTCCGCTCGGTCCGCAATAACCAACCCGACCTCCCGGTGGCTCAGCACTTCAACTCCCCCTCCCATTCCACATCCGACCTCTCGGTCCTGGGCCTCCTCCATGGCCAGAGTGAGCAACACCGCAAGCTGGAGGAACAGCATCTCATATTCCGCTTGGGGAGTCTGCATCCTTTGGGCTTGAATATTGAATTTTCTCAATTCTGTTAACCCTTGCTGTCTCCTCCCCTTCCCACCTCTCCCTCAGCCCTCGGGCCCTGGCATTCCCTCTATCTCTCCCTCCCCCACCCCAGTCGCACCAGCTTCTCATTTTCACACCACAAACAGCTTACAATGGCTTGTTCCCTTTATCACCGATACTTTTTTGCATATCTTTGTGTACCCTCGATTCTCCAGCATCTGCAGTTCCTTCTTTAGAACTAAACTGAAACTGGAGTGGATGAGAAAGTAGGTTGGCCAAATGACTTGCTTCCATGCTGTATCTCTAAAAAATTAAAAATAAATAAAGCTAAAACTAATGCACAAAATACAAAAAAAAAATTCCTGGCCGTCAACTTAGTTCATCATCCCTCCAGCTGGATGAGCCACCAATGTGCAGATGGTATTGTGTACCAAGAAAGATTTCCTTCTGAGATTCCCCGAACAGCAGTTTTCTGCTGTTTGCTGCTATTTCCCCCACTGCTAGGATTCATCCTTCTTTATCTGGTGATGCAGTCAACACTAGTTTCAACACATTGTAAAGGCTTGCATTTGGACCGTACCGAACAGGGATCAAAGCATAATGAAAAAAAAGACATAAAAGGCTGGATTAACTCAGCGGGTCAATCGGCATCTCTGGAGAACATGGATAGGTGACGTTTCAGGTCGGGACCTGAATCAGTCTGAAGAATGGTCCTAACTCCAAACGTCACCTATCTATGTTTTCCAATGTTGCTGCCTGACCCACTGAATTACTCCAGCATTTTGTGTCTTTTCTTGATAAACCAGCATCTGCAATTCCTTGTTTCTACATTTTCCAGTGCGAAATGTCTTCAAGCCATGTCGATGTTGCAGAAGCTCTCTTCCTATCTCCCACAGGAGTTCTGTTAGACCCCATCTCACTGCTCCCCCTCTGTGAGTCCTGCTGCTCACCCACTCCTACAATCAGTCTGAAGGGTCCCAAACCGAAATGTCCATGTTCTCCAGAGATGCTGCCTGATCCGCTGAGTTACTCCAGCACTTTGTGTGTTTTTTTATAAACCAGCATCTGCAGTTCCTTGTTTTTACATCTCATAGCATAGTGACATCTTCTAGCCTTCAACACTTTGGAAGAGTGGTTGAATACAAGTCCTGATAACTTGGACGATTCGTGAGTTATTAGCTATAATTTGCTCTACACAATGCCCTCTGATGCACCACCATAATCTGAGCAGCGGGTGGGCGACACAGTGTCGCAGTGGTGGAGTTGCCTCCTCATAGCGCCAGAAACCCAGGTTCGATTCTGACTATGGGTGCTGCCTGTGCGGAGTTTGTACGTTCTCCCTGTGACCACGAGGGTTTCCTCCGGGTGCTCCAGTTTCCTCCCACATCTCAAGACGTGCGGGTTTGCAGGCTAATTGGCCTTGGTAAATTGTCCCTAGTGTAGAGGTTAAAACCGGTGTATGGGTGATCGCTGATCGGCGCGGACCGAAGGGACTGTTTCCATGCTGTATCTGTAAAGTAAACTAAATTGCGTACAGTTTTGGTCTCCTAATCTGAGGAAAGACATTCTTGCCATAGAGGGAGTACAGCAAATGTTCACCAGACTGATTCCTGGGATGTCAGGATTTTCATATGAAGAAAGACTGGATAGACTCGGCTTGTACTCGCTAGAATTTAGAAGATTGAGGGATGATCTTATAGAAACGTACAAAATTCTTAAGGGGTTAGACAGGCCAGATGCAGGAAGATTGTTCCCGATGTTGGGGAAGTCCAGAACCAGGGGTCACAGTTTAAGGATAAGGGGGAAGTCTTTTAGGACCGAGATGAGAAAAACATTTTTCACACAGAGAGTGGTGAATCTCTGGAATTCTCTGCCACAGAAGATAGTTGAGGCCAGTTCATTGGCTATATTTAAGAGGTTAGTTAGATGTGGCCCTTGTGGCTAAGGGGATCAGGGGTGTATTGAGAGAAGGCAGGTACGGGATACTGAGTTGGACGATCAGCCATGATCATATTGAATGGCGGTGCAGACTCGAAGGGCCGAATGGCCTACTCCTGCACCTATTTTCTATGTTTCTATGTTTCACTGCTCTCTGAAGTACCAATTACTAAATCTAAGACAGGAGGTGAGGAGCTATCCTATTAGAGAGTGACTCTCTTTCAAGATAGATTCTGAATAAATTTACAACTTCAAAGACTGATCTGAAGAAACATTAAGCCTTTCTTCATGAAGCAATAAAAAAGGATTGCTTACCAGGAGATAGAGAGAAGGGAGATAGAAGTGTTAAATGTGCAGTCACATCCACTAGTAAAGATGCCAAGTCACTGTTCTTTATTGAGGGGGGCGATCACAGCCTCCACACTGAAAAGAGTTGATGCAGATAAGTGATATTTGAAAGCTCTGCCATACTTCAAATGTGTTGCTTACCCTGCAGAAAAGTTGTTGAACTTTCAATATGTTTTTCCTGTTTTTCGCAGCCTCGTAGAATCATAGCCTACAAACATCGCAGGTCTTTGTGTGATGCCAGCGTTCTAATTTAGCAACTCTAGTCCCCCATCCTCCAATCAACACCCAACCCCCCCCCCCCTCCAGTATCCACCTATCACTTAATGCTGAGTTACTCCAGCATTTTGTGTCTACCTTCGGTGTAAAGCAGCATCTGCAGTTCCTTCCTTCCTCCACCTACAACTTGCCAGGCTTTGCCCCGCGCCCACCTCTCTTTGGGTTGTAATGATCCTTGATTACGTTGCTGCTTTTCCGAGGCAGCGTGAAGTGTTGTGTGTAAATAAGAAAATATATAAGGAATTCATGCATCTCCACCCATGCAAATTCATGGTCAGGTGCTTATAGAATTATAACCTCCCTGGTGGGCATGTAAGGTGAGTTATAGTCATTCTGGGTGCCACACTTTATTGAAAATGTCCTGGTCCTGAGGTGAAAAAAATTTACTTGGTCTACAAAAACCCCATAAAGTGCTGGAGTAACTCAGCACGTCAGGCAGCATCCTTGGAGAACATGGATAGGTGACGTTTCGGGTTGGGACCCTTCTTCAGACTAATTGTGATGGACAGGGAGAAAGCTGGAAGAGAGGTGATGCATGGCAAAGGCTGGCGAGTGATTGGTGGATACAGGTGAGAGGGAAGGGGTTTAATTTTCAGATTAGGCCAAGAAGCTCCCAGAAGCTGCCATGTCCAGCTTCCCAGAACATTAGGCCCAGGTGGAGTTGATGTGGAAATGATGTTTCCACTAGTGGGAGAGTCTAGAACCATTGTACACAGCCTCAGATCTAATGGACCTACCTTTAGAATGGTGATGAGGACAAATTTATTTTGCCAGAGGGTGGTGAATCTGTGGAAATCATTGCCACAGACAGTTGTGGAGGCCATCATCGGGTATTTTTCAAGTGGAGATTAACAGGTTCATGGGGAAAAGGCAGGAGAATGAGGTTGAAATAGATCAGCCATAATCGAATGTCGGAGCGGACTCAATGGGCTGAATGGCCTAATTTTGCTCTATGGCCTGAATGGCCTAATAAAGATCTTATGATCTTTCCCATAGTTTATTGCAATAAAGGTGAATGGCAGTGATCGGGGTCCAATGTTGCTCACTCTACTATGGGAAGGATGTCATTAAGCCAGAAAGAGTGCGGAGAAGATTTACGAAGATGTTGCCTGGACTCGAGGACTTTAGCTGCAGGGAGTGGTTGACCAGTCTAGGACTTTACTCCATGGAGCGCAAGAGGTGATCTTACTGAGATGTATAAAATCATGAGGGGAATAGATAGAGTGAATGCAATGTATTTTTTCCAATCAAGAACCAAAGGGCATAAGATGAGGGGGGGAAATAATTAGTAGTTACCTGAGGGGCAAATTTTCACACAGAAGGTGGTGGGTATAAGGAATGAGCTGCCAGAGGAAGGAGTTGAAGCAGGTCATATAACAACATTTAAAAAACATTTGGGCAGGTTCATAGATAGGAAAGATTTAGAGGGATATGAGTCAAATGCTGGCAAATGGGACTAGCTTAGATGGGGCATCTTGGTAGGCAAGTTGGGGATGAGTTGGGCCGAAGGGCCTATTTCAATGCTGTGTAAGTCTATGGGGCTAAATTGACAGCCGTTTCATCTTGCCCAATTTTGTATCACTCTATGTGGCAACTTCTGCAAAATTCTACTTTACTTCAGAGACACCGCACAGAACCAAGCCCTTCAGCCCACCCCGCTCACGCCGACCAAACACTAGCACTATCCAACATGCTTGGGACAATTTACAACTTATACCAAAGCCAATTAGCCTGCAAACCTGGAGTGTGCAAGGAAACCGGATCACCCAGAGAAAACCCACGCGGTCACAGGGAGAACGTACAAACTCTGTACAGATCGCAGCCGTAATCAGGATTGAGCCTGGATTTTTGATGCTTCCTCTTCTTCTTGCGTGTGGCGTGCACAGCCTAAAGTTGTAGGACAACTTGTTCTATTTGATCTTATTTAAATGTGCACGCCAGGTTGATTGCATTTCATCAAAACAGGGCGGACCACGTGATGGTTGCAATCTTCCACCCCGATTTTTGGTGCTGTACATTAGGCAGCAACTCTACCACTGCACCTACTGTGCTGCCCTGAGGCAGGTAGTTGAGGCAGGTACTATCACTATGTTTAAAGAAGCATTTAGACATGGATAGGTTTAGGTTTAGAGGGATCTGGGCCTATGCAGGATCTAAGCTGGGTCTCTGGTGCTGTAAGGCAGCAGCTCTGCCGCTCTGCCACTGTGCTGCCCCAACTGTAATTGTTCATCGTTGACAGGTAGACTGTGATCACATATGGGAAATTGCAAAGCAGGCTACTGTGGGAGCCAAAGACATGCCTGTGGAATAACTGAACTGAAACTGCCTGCCTCGTTTGCAGCATCTGAGCATCTGCTGTTTCTGCTGACAGAGAAGAGAAGGGAAATTATATTGACAATCAGCATGATTCAGGTGTCTAACACTGAGCTGTCATCCAAAGACTTTCAGAGAATGTCTCCGTCGCAATTGTCAAGATCTTTGCAGAAAAATACAAAACTGCTCACAGGGTGGCACAATGGTGCAGGGGTAGAGTTACTGCCTTACAGCACCAGAGGCCCAGGTTCGATCCTGACCGCAGGTGCTGTCTGTGTGGAGCTTGCACACTGTCCATGTGACTGTTTGGGTTTTCCCCGGGTGTTCTTGTTTCCTCCTACATCCCAAAGATGTGCACGTTTGTAGGCTACTAATTGGCTTCTGTAAAATTGTCCCCAGTGTGTAGGATAGAACTAATGTACTGGTGCTCGCTAGTTGATGTGGACTCAGTGGGCGGAAGGGCCTGTTTCCGCGCTGTATCTCAAAATTCAACCAAACTCTGGTGTGGGACTGGCACATGTGACTCCTTAACAAAGAGCCAAGCACCCAACTGAGCTAAGGCTGACACCAAAGTAGTTCACATTCAAATGAGGCTTTTGTCAAAAATATCTGACTGAAAGACAAAAGTGAAAAGTCCCCAAAATATTTAATTTTGTTATAGGTAACTTGTTTTTAAATACTTGAATTATTATTGTATATATATATATATATATATATATATATATGTGAAAACTGCCTTGATTGTGATGTGATATGATCTGATGGCTCTTTGATTCTCCACACTGTCAGTTCTTCCACGCCTGTATGGGCTTCGAGGCTGCACTTGCACATAATTGTGTATGACAGTTTTAGGTCATCCTTGCAGGAAGATGAGGAGATTGAAGCAGTTCATGTCGAGTGATGTTTCATCAAAATTCCATCTTATTAAGAGGAATAACAATCATTTTCAGCCACAGTATGTTTGACTAGTGGCTTATTTATGTACATGATGTGGATATACTTGGCTTGGTTTATTCATTCCCATATAATTTGATCGACTAATGCTGCCAAGTTTATGATTTAACTGGTCATGTTGGAGATGATTCCCCATTTCATTTATGTATCTTTTCACTGGGGAGAGATACATAATGTATACCTGCAAAGCACCTTAGTGAAATTTTTACGAGGTTGGTTCTATAGTATTAACTATTCATTTCTATTAACAACACTGATTCGCTTATTAAAAAGAACATAAAACATGGAGTCGTACAGCACGGAAACAGGCTCTGTTTCCATTACAGACTCAGGAACAGCTTCTTCCCAAGAACCATCAAGCTCTTGAACACTGCACAACCCTGACCTCAGCAACTGTGTCATCTTCTATGGACTGTGTATGGGGTTATAGAGTCATACAGCATGGAAACAGGCCCTTTGGCCCAACTTGCCCATGCAGACACAAGCTGCCCCATCTACACTAATCCCACCTGCTCGCATTTGGCCAATATCCCTCTAAACCTTTACCATCCATGTACCTGTCCACCATCTTGTTGAAAGACTTTTGTTCTGATATTGAACCTCTCGTGTAGATTATATAACACATCTCTTTATTCAATGGAAAATAGATTTCTTCGTCCAAACAGTTTCCTAGTTTTGACTGAGCCAAGGGGGACTGACTTGAAGCGAAATGTGTAAGAAGATAGACGTTACGAGCCTTTGTATAGATAATAAACAATAAAAGATGAGTTCAGTTTATTATTGTCACGTGAACCGAAGTATAATGAAAAGCTATTTTTGATGCGTGCTATCCAGTCAGCGGAAAGACTACACATGTTTATAATGAAGCCATCCACAGTGCACAGATATAAAGGGAATAATATTTTGGGCAAGATAAAGTCCATTAAATATCTGGATAATGTCCCAATTGTTTTTCTTTAATCGGAAATATCCACTTGGCATCCGTCTATCAAATTCAACAAACAAATCATTTTGTGGCCCTTGCTTTGGGAATCTGGCAGTTTGCAGCTTGATATCTTAAAATAAAAACCCAGAGATATCATTTTGCCGTTCATGCCATTTTCAAGTCCTTACGCCAGTATAATTCTCAATCACTACCACTCAGTAAAGACCATTGGGTCAGTCAAGACCTGCATGTGAAAGTGACATCAAAGGGTGTGATTTACAATGAACATTGGCACAAATCTGAGCCTTTGCCTCATATGTGGACTTTAGAGATACAACGTGGAAACAAGCCCTTCGGCCCACCAAGTCCGTGCCAACCAGCAACAACCCTCTGCACTAGCACTAGCCAACACACTAGGGACAATTTACAATATATTTATAATACCAATCCTGCAAGGATGTCCATTACTAGGTAGCCACATAGGCTAGTCTAGGTTTCAACTGATTTGCCTGTCCCACCTTGTGAACCTGTTGCAAAACAGTGGGCATCAATTCAGATCTTACTGTTGCTTTCTTTACTGGTCCAGTATCCTGGTCACGCCTGTAAGCCAACCTTTCTTTATGAGTAGAACACAGTGCAGGAGAAACTCAGCGGGTCAGGCAGCATCTGCGGAGGGAATGGACAGATAACGTTTCAGGTCGGGACCCTTCTTGAGACTTGATGGGACTTGATTTGCGGCTCTTTACCATTTCTTATATCTTGGGGTGATGCTGGAACGTGACAACGGCACCTCATTGTGGTCTGAACTTGAAATTTCCGTATGTAATTTTGACAAACTTGGAAACTTTATGATCAGTTTCACTTCCTTTAGATCTTATACATTACATTAACACAATAATAAATAGCGAATATTTATGCCTCCCAAAAAATGGCTTCACACCCTCTTCTTCTGTCTTCTCATTATAACCCCTGACACCCATACTAAACAAGAATCTGTCAATCTCCGCCTTAAAAATATCTATTGACAACCTCCACAGCCGTCTGTAGCAATTAATCCCACAGATTCACCACCCTCTGACTAAACAAATTCCTCCTCATCTCCTTTGTAAAGGTACGTCCTTTTATTCTGAGATTGTGCCGTCTGGTCTTAAACTCTCCCGCTAGTGCAGAATAAGATGATATAAAGTGCTGGAATAACTCAATGGGTCAGGCAGCATTTCTGGAGAACATGGACAGGTGACCTTTCAGGTTGGCATCCTTCATCTGCCTGAAGGAGAGTCCTGGCCCCGAAATGTCACAGGATACTCCAGCACTTTGTGTCTTTTTTTGTTAACCAGCAACTGTAGTTCTTTATTCCCAGAATAAAATGATACCTTGTTGATCCAGTTTAGTTTTAGTTTAGTTTATTGTCATGTGTACCAAAGTAGAGTGAAAAGCTTTTTGTCGTATGCTAACCAGTCAGTGGAAAGATAATACATGATTACAATTGAACCATCCACAGTGCACTAAGGTTTAGTGTAAGCTGAAGTCTGATTAAAGATAGTCCGAGGGTCTTCAATCAGGGTTGCTCAGGAAAGCTAGTTTAGTTTAGTTTAGAGGTACAGTGTGGATACTGGCCCTTCAGCACACCGAGTCCTTGCCAACCATTGATCACCAGTATACTCGCTCTATGTTATCCCAGTTTCACACGCTACTCACTTGGGGCAATTCACAGAAGCCGAGTAACCTACAAACTACAGCTTTCGGATGTGGGAGGAAACCGGAACACCCAGAGAAATCCCACACGGTCACAGGGAAGACGTGCATACTCCGTACAGACAGCACCTGTAGTCAGGATCGAACCTGGGTCTCCAACGCTGTGAGGCAGCATCTCTACCAGCTGCGCCACTGTGCACCCACATGGATACAATCAGTTCAAACTTAACTACAATAGTTGGACAAGTATTATAATGTGTAGGTAGAAATACTTGCAATAAGCATCATTTTCTTTACCTCTACAGCTTTTGTTTAATTGTAAATTAATTGTCAGTTGAGTGTAATGTTACGCTGCATTTTCTTTTTGGTGTGTTCCCCCCTCCTCCCCCTTTTCTTATTTTTGGCCTTCAATTCTTTATGTTTCTCAGCTTTGCAAAACCAATAGGCAGCCAGACATTTTTTTTTTTCCAGGCCAATAAAGTCTAAACTCCTGGACCAGTAGAAGAGTCGACTACCAATGTCAAGTGGCTCCTTTGATGAAAATATTCTTGCTTGTAGCCAAAATCAGAACAAACCTTCCCTGCAGGGAATTGCAGCAAGGATTGCTGTCAACTCTGTAACACACAACACATAAAAGTTCAAAAATGTTTTTAGTTAATGTTGCAATGCTTTTTATTTGTACTCTGTACTCTGTGTAAAGTGACTAAAACTAAGAACTGAATGTGTTTGATTTTGAAAACCAATAGTCAACTATGCATTCCTGTGTATTAATGAGGTTGTTTTGATAATACACAGGCAGCGACTCCAGTGGGACTTGTCAAAGGTAACAAGACTGGGTCACTCAATCAATTTAAGGTGAATGCCATTTCCTTAAACACTTCCAGGAATACACATCATTATTATCTCTCAACAGAATTCAAAATGTCAACGAGACTGAAAAATACCAGTGCACAAATGCAAAGACTGAGCAATTGCATACTTAATGGCATGAACCTTTAAACCTGCCATTTTACAAATCTTTCTCTATTTAAACCCTCCCTCACGTCGAAGCAGTAATTCTAAGAATTACATGTGTGCATTCCACATCATGTCCAACACATCACAGTCAGTAACTACGATCAGATGAGTTGTTTTACAGATTTAGTTTGGAGATGCAGCCTGGATATAGGCCCTTCAGCCCTTCAGCCCACCAAATCCATGCTGACCAACGATCACCCGTTCACACTAGTTCTACATTTTTCCACTTTCTCATCCACTCCCTGCACATGAGGGACAGTTTACAGAGGGCCGATTAACTTACAAACCCACACGCTAGTGGGAGGAGGTCACAGGGAGAACATGCAAACTCCACACCAGCACCCGAGGTCAGGATCGAACCGGGGTCTCTGGCGCTGTGAGGCAGCAACTCCACCGCTGCACCATGAAAACTCTTAGATTGAAAATATGCAGTCTAGAAATGTGTCTGCTCCACTATTCTAGTGTTAAAATTATATTCTTCCTAATATGGTTTCATAAAGCTTTTATGATATTTGCAAACTTGATTGATACCAGTTCTAAAACTGCACTAGTTGGAGCTCTGCACTGTTTTGGGAACAGTGAGCATGAGCGGGGCCAGTATAGGTAGTATTCTTGCTCAAGGTTATGATCTCAACAAGTAGCCCTTAAAGGGCTAACCACAATATCTCAGCACTCACTCTGTTACTAAGGAAACATGGCTGGGTGCTAGTGGGAATGTCATGTTTAGTTCAGTCTAGTTTGGACATACAGTGCGGAAACAGGCCCTTTGCTCCACAGAGTCTGCACCGACTAGCGATCCCCCCCACACTAGCACTATCCTATACACTAGGGACAATACACAATTTTACCAAAAGCCAATTAACCTACAAGCCTGCACAGCTTTGTGAGTGTAGGAGGAAACCAGAGCACCCGGAGAAAACCCACATGGTCACGGAGAGAACACATAAACTCCTTACAGACAGCATCTGTAGTCAGGATCGAACCCGGGTCTCTGGCGATGATAAAGTTCTGTTTGCCCTTTCTTAAAGCAATTTAGCTTCTTGAAAGTGACAGCAATACTGATTAAGTCCCAGGCCAACTTGTGGGGAAAAAACATTCAAAAAATAATTCTCCGTCCGTCGCTCTGAAACAGAACCAGAAGAGGGTTGTGCAGAACAGCAGACAGCGAGAACATACTCCTTGTGGAATGAGCCCGTAGTAGAAAGAGGAGCATGGAGGAATTAAGAGCAGAAATGTCAACCATCCTTTGACCTCCACAGATGCTGCCTTACCTGCTGAGTTCTTCCAGCTATCTATATATATATATATGTTTGCATTTGTAGTATTGTGTGCTGTCCTGGTCACCCTGTTACAGGAAGAATGTGGAGCCTTTGAAAAGTGATTTTTGGCTACAGGGAATTGTTGGACAGTTGGATTGTTTTCTCTGGAACGTCAGAGATTGCGGGGAAACCTGACAGAAGTATATAAAATTATAAGAGGCATAGATACGGTAAACTGTCAGAATCTTTTTCCCAGGATGGAAAAAAATCATGCACTGGGGAGCTCAGATTTCAGGCGAGAGGAGCAAAGTTTAAAGGAGATGTACAGGGCACGATTTGTACACAGGGTGGTGAGAGCCAATAAAAGATCTGCCAGGGTCAAAGCAGATGTGACAGTGCCATTTAAGAGGTTTTTTTTTAAGATAGACACATGGATATGCAGGGAAATGGATCATGTGTTGGCAGGTGAGATTAGTTTATTCTGGCATCATGTTCAGCACAGAACATTGGTGGCATTTAAAAGACTTGGACATGCACATGGAATGGGGAGATATGGGTTATATGCAGGTAGATACGTGATGGACTTGGCATCATTGCGGACTAAAGGGCCTGTTCTGTGCTGTACTGTTCTATCCTCCATGTAGGAAGTTGTCCAAAATGTGACTATGATGGTGTGATTGCCTCAACAAATACCTGTACATTTGGAAGCCCTGCAATTCAACCATATGCCCCTTCTAGCTGTGAATACAGAAGTTACATTTTCCAAAACGAAAGATTCCTCAATTTGCTGATAGATGTGTTGCTGACTCTTTGTAGTGCAAATTTAACAGACCTCTACTCGCTGGAGTTTAGAAGGATGAGGGGGGACCTCATTGAAAATTACCAAGTAGTGAAAGGCCTAGAGTGGACGAAGGGGAGTGAACATGAGTGGGAGAGTCTAAGACCAGAAATCTCAGAATTAAAGGACGTTCCTTTAGGAAGGAGATGAGGAAGAATTTCTTTAGTCAGAGGGTGGTGAATCTGTGAAATTCATTGCCACAGAAGGCTGTGGAGGTGAAGTGAATGGATAATTTTAAGGCAGAGATAAACAGATTATTGATTAGCACGGGTTATGAGGAGAAGGCAGGGGAATGGGGTTGAGAGGGAAGGATAGGCCAGCAATGATTGAATAGTGGTGTACACTTGATGGGCTGTATGGCCTAATTCTGCTCCTAAAACGTCTGAACATGAACTTATGATAGTGTCATGCCTGGTACATGTCAGCAGTGACAATTGGCAAGGGTTCAGAGAGTGCGGGTAGTTTGCGACTTTCAGATCAGTGCAAACATTTGGGTTTATTTGCCTGACAAATCTCAATCAGGGGTTCCACGAGAGTTCCAATATCATCACTGGCAATGGTGGCAAAGAATTGTTTTCTCGTATAAGGCTTAACTATGTGTTCCCCGGCAACTAATACAGAATATGCCTTTTTAGTGGTAGAACACTCTGTTTTCCAAAACTGGTGCTTTTTCTTGTCCAATGGTGTTACAAATGATTGTATAATTCTTTTGCCCTTCTGTTTAGTTTAATTTTAGTTTGGACAATACAGCATGGAAACAAGCCCTTCAGCCCACCGGGTTGGCGCTGACCAGCGATCCCCACACACTAGCACTATCCTACACACTAGGGATCATTTTACAATCTTTTACCAAAGCCAATTAAACTACAAACCTGCACGTCTTTGGACTGTGGGAGGAAACCGGAGTGAACCCATGCAGGTAAAACGTACATACTCCACACAGACAGCACCCGTAGTCAGGATCGAACCCGGGTCTCTGGCACTATGAGGCAGCAGCTCTACCTCTGCGCCACAAATTTAAATTCTAGCATACAGAACAGTACAGCACAGCAACAGGTTCTTAAACCCGCAATATCAATGCTGAACATGCCAAGTTAAACTAATCTCCTCTGCTTGCAAGTGATCCATATTCCTCCATTCCCTACAAACACATGCACCTATCTAAAAGCCTCTTACAGGCCACTATTGTATCTGCCTCCACTACCACCCACTTGTAAAACATATTGCCCCGCACCTCCTTTGGCCCTCTCACCTTAAAACAATGCCCTCAAGTCATTGACATTTCCACCCAAGGGAAAACGTCTGATTGTCTATCTTATCCATGCCTCTCATGACTTTATAAACTTTTATCAGATCCCCCTCCCTTCAACCTCTGAAGCTCCAAAGAAAATAATCCAAGTTTATCCAACCTCTCTTTGGCCTCCAAATTTGGCCTCATAGAAAAGACAGCAAAACAGATCAAACCCAAGGCCAATTTGAGGGGGGAAAAAAAATCAGAAAATGATTCTCTATCCCTTTCAATTAAAATTGGTCCATGAGATTAATTGCAGGTACATGGAACTGCAGATGCTGGTTTACAGAAACAGACACAAAGTGCTGGAGTAACTCAGCGGGTCAGGCAGCATCTCTGGAGGACATAGATTGGTGACATTGTGGGTCAAGACCTTTCTCCAGACGTAGCTTGATTAGTACATGCCAATAAAACGCCACCCATTCCACAACTCCACACAATGCCCTTCTGACGTCTTTAATGGCATTCAATATGCTTGACAATTCTAGCCTCTCCTTTGCCCCCTCATCTATGTCCATAAGGTGAGAAGGGCAAAGTTTAAAGGTGATGTGTGGAGCAGGTTTTTGCACAGAGGGCCGTGAGTGCCTGGAACGTGCTGCCAGAGGCGGTAGTGGAGGCAGACACGATCGTGGCGTTTACGAGGTTCTTGGGTTGGCATGGATATGCAGGGAGTGGAGGGATAGGAATTACGTGCAGGCAGGTAAGACTTGGTATCATGTTCGGCATAGACAATGTGGGCTAAAGGGCCTGTTGCAATGCTGCGCTGTCTGTAACTTCAGACAAGAGAGACAGTCACCTGAAGTTGTATAACAAGTCATCTAGTTACGATATTGGCGTAGATTGTTCCCTTTCCATACAGCCTGTTTTTTGTACCTCTTCATATTTCTTTGTTTGATTTCCCCTCTAAGTGACCTCATCTCATACAGTAGCTGTCGTTCCATTATTTCTCATTGTTCCATTACTCCTCTCTATTTATTGCCTCTCAAACAACCCTTCGACCCGATATTCTCCACAACCTATCTGTATGATAATTCTTGCCTGACAATATCCCCCTTAGCTCTATCCATCTGTCACCTACTTTCTCAGCAAGTCACAGTGAACTTTCTTTCTCCTTCTCCCAGTTCCAACGAGGGATCTTTGGTCTAAAACGTTAAACTCTATTTCTCTCTCCGCAGATGCTGCCTGACCCGCTGAGTGTTGCCCAGCATTTTCTGATTTAATTCCAGGTTTTCTACATCTTCAGCTTTTTGATATTCTATTTCTGAGCTTGTCTATGAAAGAATTAAGTTCACCATTGGAGTACCTTCAGCAATCTTTACTTAGGTTATGGAACAAGCAGTATGTGAAAATAATAGAATGGAAAATCAATAGTAGAGATCTATATTATTATAGATCTTTTGCCACCATAGAGTGTATTTCCTGGAACATCCTACCCGACAGTACGGTGAGAGAAGTTTAGTTTAGTTCAGTCTATTATTGTCACGTGTACCGAGGTACAGTGAAAAGCTCTTGTTGCCTGCTATACAGTCAAAGATAAAAAGACTATACATTATTACAATCGAGCCGTCCACAATGTAGATACACGATAAAGGGTACAGCCTGTAGAGTTTAGAGATACAGCTAGGAAACAGGCCCTTCAGCCCATGTTGTCCACAATCACTAGTTCTATCCTATACACGTGGGGCAATTCACAGTGGGTCAATTAACCTACAATCCCGCACATCTTTGGGATGTTGGAGGAAACCCGAGCACCCGGAAAAAACACACGCAGT
The DNA here is from genome assembly GCA_035221665.1 of Okamejei kenojei. NCBI lineage: Eukaryota > Metazoa > Chordata > Chondrichthyes > Rajiformes > Rajidae > Okamejei > Okamejei kenojei. The sequence continues at coordinate 22,285,998 of CM069154.1, read as the reverse complement.
CACAGGGAGAACATGCAAACTCTGTGCAGACAATACCCATAGTCAGGATCGAACCCTGGTCTCTGGCGCTGTAAGGCAGCAGCTCTGCCACTGTGCCGCCTTTAGTTTAGTTTAGTTTATTACTGTCACATGCACTGATGTACAATGAATAGCTTTTGTTGCCTACTATTCAGTCAAAGAAAAGGCCATACATGATTACAATCGACCCATCCACTGTGTACATATGCAGGGTAAAGGGCAAAATATTTAGTGCAATTAAAGATAGTATGATGGTCTCCAATGAGGTAGATGGGAGGTCAGGACCCCTCTCTAGCTGGTGATGGGATAGTTCAGTTGCCCAATGCCTTTCTACCAGTTTCTACTTAAAGGGCTGTAGTGTTTCAAATGGCTTAGTGATGACATCGGCAACTTCTAGTAGGTAATTACGGAGAGTCAGTTGATGCTGACCTTGTCCCATATCCCTTAAATGAGTATAAATGTTATTGTTATGACTAAAGATGATTTTACTCAGCATTGGTAACAAGTGCCTTGACTGAACATGGTCAAAAAGTATTTTTCCACACATGCCTTTCTAACATTTTGCCATTGATCACAAGGCCAGGTGATTCAATAATCAGATTTCCACACCCCCCCCTCCCCTTGATCTCGATAATCCATATTTGTCTCCATTAACGTTTCACTGTCAACCTTAATTCAGGACAGATTTGATTTTGGTTGCTGACTGACCACAAAATGTAAAGTGGCAGAAGAGCCGATATATTGGTGGAATTTTACCTGTAAAGATCAAATTATGACACACCCAGAATTTCTTTGAGTAACAAAAGTTCATTTTGATTTATTGATCACTTAATTCAATGGGTAACTGCAAAACACCAACAGCAAATTCTATGGTGTTTTCAGATGCGGTGCCCCTAAAAAACAAAGAGAGAGGTTGATATGAATGGCGGTGGTGCAGCTGAGGATATTTCTGCAGTGTATTTACAGCATAATGGTAGCACCGTCTAGTGTAAATCTCAATGTGGAATCGCTTTTTAACCCCACCTGTTTTAAATGTGATCAATACAGCATATAATCATTCACTGTTCAGCCATTGCACCCTGAGTGAATCAGAATGCCATAGGTGAAATCAAATCAACTCAGCAAACACTTCTCCTTGCAGCTTGCTGCGTGAGAGAATTGTGTAGATTGTAAATCAAGGAAACAGATCTTTGATCCCAGGCAATTCAGCCCTGCGTTTACACCCCATTTATGTCCCTGGTCACCTTTCCCCATCTAAACTATTAACATAACACTATTCCCATCTCCCTCATATACTTGCTTCCCCCTAAAATGCATCTGTTCGCATTGTTCTTCCTACTCCCCATAATAGTCAGTGCCATATTCCCTCTGTTCTCTGGCTAATCATGGGCTTTCTGAATCTTCCTTTTCATGTGATGTTGCTCAGTGTTTAGTTTAGTTTCATAGGTCAGAGGAGCAGAATTAGCCATTTGGCCCATCAAGTCTACTCCGCCATCCATTTATGGCTGATCTGTCTTTCCCTCTCAACCCCATTTTCTCCTGCCTTCTCCCCACAACCTTTAACCCAACACCCTTACTAATCAAGAACCTGTCAAACCCCGCTTTAGAAATATCCGTGACATCCTCCACTGCTGCCTGTGGCAGCTATTGATTTAGTTTAGTTTACTGATACAGCACGCAAATAACCCTTCGGCCCTCTGAGTCCAAGCCAGCCATCGATCACCCATTCACACTAGTTGTACTGTATGTTATCCCACTTTGGTATCCGCTTCCTAAAAACTAAAAGCAATTCACAAACCAAATAACATACAAACCCGCACGTCTATGGATATGGGAGGAAACCGGAGCAGACGGAGGAAACCCAGGCGGCCACAGGGGGAATGTGCAAACTCCTCTCCATGTATCCCATTTAGATACTTATTGTGTAAGAGACAGGGAACATCTTTATCTTTGCACTAAACTATTTTACCTTTGATAAAATTGTTTTGTCAGCTATTTTGCAAGTTTGTTAGATCGAACCAGAGACCTGGGTTCGATCCTGACTATGGTTGCTGTCTGTATGGAGTTTGTACGTTCTCCCCATGACCACGTGGGTTTTCTCCGGGTGCTCCGGTTTCTTCCCACATCCGGTGGATGTGTTGGTTTGTAGGTTAATTGGCTTTTGTAAATTGTAAATTATCCTGAGTGTGTAGGATAGTGCTAGTGCATGGGTAGACACGGTAGGCCAAATGGCCCATTTCCACATTGTATCGCTAAACTAAATCGAACTAAACATATACAGCGGAAAAAAATATAGTCCTAATGCCAATCTTTGAATAATCCAAATACCCAGCATTTGCAATTCTAAGTATGTAGCCTTCAGCCCCGTTTCATTGCTTGCTATCATTCAGCCAGCCAATCAGTTTTTTTTACTGTTTCTCACGGATTCTGCAATCCTCGACTTAATACGTTTTGTGACCTTTAACAAGGGTCTTATGAAAATCTCGTCTCCGCTGAACATTTTGTACCAGCATTTGTCATGTGAAATCTATGCCTGGAAATTAAATTGCACAGATCTATTTCTTTCAGTGCTACATGACTGAAAGTAATAGGAATGAAACATTATAATGTCCATTGTAATATACATGGACTGCACAGAATCTTTCTCCCAGGGTAGGGGAATCAAGAACTAGAGAGTGTCGTTTTAAGATGAGTGAAGAAAGATATAATGATGGACACAAAGATTTAATGAAAGGCTTAAAAAAAAGACATAGAAAGCTGGAGTATCTCAGCGGGTCAGGCAGAACGTACAAACTCTGCACAGACAGCACCCGAGGTCAGGATCTAACCCGGGACTCTTCTGCTGTGAGGCAGCAGCTGCACCACAGCGCCACTGTGCCGCCCTACCCTAGTTTGATTTCCCAAAATACAACACCTCGCACTTCATTTCTTGTGGTAAACTTTTCTGAATTTGATTAGGAGGCTCGTTAAAATGGCATCAAGGGAGTTAGGCCGGTATTTGGCTCGGATCTTGTTGGAAAGATGCCGAGAGAGCAAGTCCCAGAACACGGGCAGTTACTAGCTTCTCCCAGTGTGTTGAATGCACAAATGGGTGCCTGATACCGACTACACCCATCAAGTTGTCCCTTTTCCCGCACCTTATCAAGCATAATAATTAAGTGAAAAATACCGACTGCAAATATTCTTGCAATGCACACGTGAGAAATATTAAACCTATAACACAGACAAATGAGAATATACTTTCACTGAAGTACCATTGACCCTGCTGCATTTGATATGATCACAGATATTGTTAATTTTATCTCTTTATAGGTAATAAATCCAAAAAAGAAAATAAAGAAGAAGAAATATGTCCATTCAGGAACTGTGAGTATTTATTGCTATTGTGATTTTCATGGGTTACATGGGATTAATATTCTTGACTCGGTCAGCAAGGGTTCCTTGTCTTTACCATGTCACAAGAATGCTGTGACAGGGTTGAACGTAGAGTGGTACAACGCAGGAACAGGTCCATCGGCCCACAAAGAACGTGCCGAATATGATGCCAAGACCAACTTTTATCTGCCTGCACATAATCCAGATCCTTCCATTCCCTGCATATTTCCCATTAATTCCCCGAAGTGAAAGGCCTGGATGTATATTTTGAAGGCGGGGATTAACTTGTAAGGGCGTCAAGGGAAGAGGGCAGCAGAGTGGGGCTGAGAGGGAAAGATAGATCGGCCATGATTGAATGGCAGCCATGATGGGCCAAATGACCTATAATTTATGAACATCCATGTGCCTATCCGAAAGTCTCCTAAACGCCACCATCCTACCTGCCTCCACCATCACCCCTGGCAGCATGTTCCAGGCACTCACCACGCTCTGTGTGAAAAAACCTGCACTGCACATCCCCTTTAAACTTTGTCCCTCTCACCTTAAGAGAGGCCCTCTAGTCTTTGACAGTTTCATCCACTGTCTACCCTTTCTATGCCTCTCATAATTTTATACACTTCTATCAGGTCTCCTCTCAACCTCAATGTTCCAGAAAAAAACAATCCGAGTCTATCCAATCTCTCTCCCTCTAGCTACTACCCCCTAATTCGGACATCGTTCTGGGAAACCTCCTCTGCACCCCTTCCAAAGCCTCCAGATTAGTAGGTGTGGTGGCACGGTGGCGCAAAGGTAGAGTTCTCAGCGCCAGAGACCCGGGTTCGACCCCGACGACAATCCGTGCTGTCCGTACGGAGTTTTACGCTCTCCCCTTGACCGCATAGGTTTTCTCCAAGATCTTCGGTTTCCGCTCATACTCCAAAGACACACAGGTTTGTAGGTTAATTGGCTTGATATGAATGTAAATTGTCCCCAGTGTGTAGGATAGTGTTAGTGTGCAGGGATCGCTTGTCGGGGCCGGCACGGTGGTCCGAAGGGCCTGCTTCCGTGCTGTATCTCGGAACCAAATTAAACTAAACCTGTTAGTCTGCGTGTGGGGCAATACAAGGGACAGGTTGAGTGGTGTAGGGTGTCTCTACTTATGCTAGACTGTCAAATTATTTCCTTGAAATGGTCAAATTCCAATGTTTGAAACAATAGTTTAAAAAAAAATTGGATTGAGTGCAGGCAGAACAGATTAGTTTAAGTTGGCATCATGTTCGACACGGACATTGTGGGCCGAAGGGCCTGTTCCCATGCTGTACTGTTCTATGTTCTAAGTATGTCAGTGTGATGACTTTGAACAGACTTACAACTCCAAGAAGTGGGAAGGATGTCGTTCCTACATTGACACAATTCCTTGCAATTAATTTGTCAGAATACCTCCAAGCTGCAGAGAAATAAACATCATTCAGTTTAAATCACACCGCATTCAAAACAGGAGAACAAGATGTAGTAAAAATATTTTCTATCTGCTCTTCATAAACAACAACAAAAATATCCTCAACCGATTGAATTCTGCTTTGTTAAGAAAAGAAAGCACTTGCACATTTAAAATATGTCCTTTACTCTGAGGTATTCTGTGATTTACTAGAGAAACAGTGCGAAAACAGGCCCTTCGGTCTACTAAGTCAAAGCCGACCACTGATCACCCCACACATTAGCACTATCCTACGCACTAGGGACAACTTACAATTTACAGAAGCGAATTATTCTACAAGCCTGCACATGTTAGAATGCAGGGGGAACGTGCAGACCACACACACGGACAGACCCATAGTCAGGATCAAACCCAGGTCTCTGGCGATGTGAGGCTGCAGTTCTATCAGCTGTGCCACTATTCCACACGGCCGTTGCTCTGCATTTCATATAACCTCAGCTCAATGTTTCTATGTTTTTTGTTTGCTAATATTAGCTCCATCTGACATCTTCCACAGCTGACCACACTTCCTCTCTCCCCACAGGTAACCTTGCTGTCTTTCACAGTCGAATCTGAGCACACATTCCTTGATTATATTAAAGGCGGGTGAGTATTGTTTGAAATCACTTACATGCAGTTCCATATTAATAATATCCTGCAGCTCTTGCAGCATGAGTGCGTTCTCTGACAGAAGAATAAAATGAACAAAATAATACGCAAGAGTAGCGAGGCTCAAGACTTCTTAAGCAACATAAACTGTCTTAGCAGAGATTTATCTGTCTAAGTGGGCAGGATGTTGTTTGATCATTAAAGTAACCAACCGCCTTGATCAGCTTACAAGCCAGGGTGAACTCTTGTCTTAAATTGGAACTGGAGAACTCATCAAAGAAGAAGCTTCTCCAGAAAAAGGAATTTAAATCAATTTATATAAAATTTGAAGTTTGATTCATTTGATCTAATTATTTTAATACGTCTCAGAGTCCAGGTAGGTAACTATAATATAATGTAGTTATTTTGTAGTTACCTACTTGGCCTAACTGTAACTATAATAATATTTGATATAATGTATAGTAATACGTCATTATAATATTAGATATGAATGAAACCCTCTATAAAAATTAACATTTGACCATTTTGTTAATCTACATATTTTTTACTCAATGTGATATTTGTTCATTACTGTTATTAGCTTAGTGTAGAGATACCACATAGAATCAGGCCCTTCAGCCCACAGAGTCTGTGCCGACCACCATCCCATTTACATTGGTCCTATCCTACACACTAAGGACAATTTACAGAAGTCAATTAACCAACAAACCTGCACATCCTTGGGATGTGGGAGAAAACCCATGCGGTCAGAGGGACAAACTCCATACAGACAGCACCAATAGTCAGGATTGAACCTGGGTCTCTGGCGCTGTGAGGCAGCAACTTTACCACTGCACCACTGTGCTGCCCTTCATCCTACATTCATCCTACATTCTACTAAAAACTTTTATTTGCCTTCATGTAATCCATATTCCTCCATCCCTTGCATACCCATATGCCTATCCAAAACCTTCCTAAATGCCACTATCGTATCTGCCTCCACCACCACGTTCCAGATACTAACCAGCATCTGTGTGATAAACCTGCCCTGCACATCTCCTTTAAACTTTGCCCCTGCAACCTTAAAGCTATGCCCTCTAGTCTTTGACATTTCCATCCCCGGTGAAAGGTTCTGACTGCCGACCCTTCTCTGCATCATAATATTCTTTACTTCTATCAGGTTTCCCCTCAGCCTTCAACGTTGCAGAGAAAACAATCTGTTGCATGCATAGTGTTGCATCTCTGAAGCTTTTGATTCTTGTTGGAGATTGCAAAAAGTCCAGTTAATTCTCATTCCATGAATGTGCTTTAGGAAATCCTCAGGTGCTGTCCCTATTCCTGAATGTCCTGGATGTATTTTTCCCTCGCGATACGTAGTGTCATTCTTTGAACAAGCTATCCCACAGAAAATCCGAATATATCTATAGATGCGGTAGTAATGCTACATGGCAGATGCCATAAAATGCATCGCGACCAGAAATGAGGGCTTTCCTTGTTTAAGTTTAACAATTACAAGAGAGGAATTACTTACTCTGGAATTAATCATGTGGGGCTTTTTATTCATAATTCTTATTCATATCTTTTCATGCCGTGCTAATATTTCCAATCAAAGTACTTCTTTTTCATCTTAAGCATTGGGAATCATTTCTTGAGTAAAGGAAATGAATAACGAATTATCTTGAATGATATTAAATTATCTTGCACTAAAAACTATTCCCATTATCATATATCTATGCACTGTGGGCTGCCTGATTGTAATCATGTATAAGTCTCACAAGAGTCAAGAATGAAGGGTGTTTCATTGCCACGTGTCCCTGAAAGAACAAAGAAATCCTTACTTGCAGCAGCGCAACAGAAAATGTAAACATAGTACTCTGTAAACAATATAATAAATGAAAAAAAGTTCAGTTTTGTTCACACGTGCATGCACACACATACGTGCACATACGCACGCATGCACACACACGCAATTGTGGTGCAAAAAGACAAAATTAATGCTCCAAAATCTATGTAGTTCAGAGCCAATTTGGAGATTATAGTGTTTAAGAGCCCAATGATTATAGGGAAGAAGCTGCCCCTGAACCTGGACGTTGCAGTTTCACACTATTATATCTTCTTCCCGATGGCAGGAATAAAATGAGAGTGTGGCCACGGTGGTGTGGGTCTCTGATGGTGCTGGCTACCTTTTTGAGGCAGTGTCTCCTGTAGATCCCTTCGATGGTGGGGAGGTCAGTACCTGTGATGAACCGGGCAGTATTCATGACTTCTTACACTCTTTTACGTTCCTGGGCGTTCGAGTTGCCGAAGCAGGCCATGCTGGAACCAGTCAATATTCTCTCGAATGTACACGCATAGAAGTTCATGAAAGTACCGTCTGACCTAGCGCTGACCTGATAGCACGCAACAAAAATGCTTTTCACTACCTTGGCACCGATCCTGTTGTTATGAGGAACCAAGTAGAAAAAGCAGAGTTGAAACATGATCATCAAAAGCTTTTGGTCGAGAGATGTCGACTGCTGCTGTTGGGTATAGTGGTGAAGCAGACACTGTCCTCAGTCGCAGAGAACAAGGTTCAAGGCTGATCTCTAGTACTGTCTGTTCAGAGTTTCCATGTTCCTTCCTTGACCATGTGAGTAACCCCGGGTGCTCCAGTTTCCTCCCACAACCCAAAGGTGTGCTAGTTGTTAATGGTAGAGTCACACAGTGTGGAAACAGGCCCTTTGGCCCAACTTGCCCGTGCTGACCAAGATGGGCCATCCACACTACTCCCACCTGTCTTAGCTTGGTCCATATCCCTCTAAACCTATCCTATCATTAAGTGATAAGCAGCATCATGGTGAGGGGGAACAAGTTACATGGATATTAGTGGGGGAATAATATGGTTGGCAAGACACGGTGGACTGAATGGCCTAATTTTTACCATATTACAAAATATGAAATAAGCATCACTGTTGAGTTTTCAATTATTTTTGTCCCATTTCCCTCCACCTCCTAAAGTTTATCCGCTGTTCTTGTTCAGTCAACTATCAAAAATATCAGTTAAAAAGATAAAAGGTCAAGTTAATCATAAAGTGAGCTTGAGGCATCATTGCTGAAGTATTGACCATGACTCCATTCCATGGTGCTGCAGATTACCTGTCATATTGACATGCCTCTGGCAATCAGATTGTCAATGTTTTTGAATAGAAAACATGTCATAAAGTCAAAGAGATGCAAAGCATGGGAACAGGACCATCAACTTACCTCACACTGTGAGGGCTGATCTTATACTGTACATGTGCATAAGGTACTGAGTGGAATAGATAGGGTGAATGCACAGATTTTTGCAAAATATATCTTTGGTTGCAAATGGCAAACATGAGCTGATTCTCTGGCTACCACTTGTATTCAATGCTTTACATTTGTTTCGAATGACTTCAGGGGAGCCAAATACATGGGATATGAGTAACACAGACAGCTGTAAACCTGCCCGGACTCAAGGGCCTGAGCTACAGGGAGAGGTTGGGCAGGCTAGGACTTTGTTCCTTGGAGCTCAGAAAGCTGATGGATGATTTTATTGAGGTGCATAGGATCAAGAGGGTAATAGATAGGGTGAATGCAGTCTTTTACCCCGAGTCGTTCACTCAGGGTAGGGAAATCAAGAACCAGAAGTCATAGGTTTAAAGTGCGAGGGGAAAGATTTAGTAAGAATCCGAGGTGCACCTTTTCCGCACAGAGGGCGGTGGGTGTATGGAACGAGCTGCCAGAGGGGGTAGTTGAGGTAGATCCAATTACAGAAGTTACAGGTACTTGTATAGCAACGGTTTAGAGGGATATCGGCCACGTCCGGGCGAATGGGGCTAGCTTAGATGGGGCATATTGGTCGGCATGGACGAGTTGGGCTGAAGGGCCTGTAAACCTCTATGTCATCCACGCCTGCCAATGAGCACCCATGTTAAAAGTATTAGCAATCTCTATCCAACAAATGAATTCTGCATCATAATATAATCCTACGGAGGTTATTTGGACAAAGGCACTCTCATATAAACACCTTCAATATAATCAAACAAGCTGTACCACTTTGCCTGCCATTTCTTTGAATTACCCATTTTATAAATCACCTTGACTTCTCCAGAGAAAACATACACTAAAGTAAAAATATGAATGGCTCAGAGGCAATTTTTGTCAATATAGGATCATCATCAGGTGTCTCCCTAATAATGTTTTAAAAAGCTTCATAAAAAAACAACCAATTCCCCACTGTCATTTTAAAAGCCAGCGCTGACAGGCCCATGTGAAACGCCACATTATTTCAGAAACAGCAGGCTTTACTAAAGACCTCTTGTCGAACTTGTCACAGTTGCTGTTTGTTCGCCGTGCAGCTGCAACTACATTAGCTGGGCTGTAAAGACATATTCATCCACCGCCAGACTATATGTGTAGGAAGGAACTGCAGATACTGGTTTAAGCCAAAGATAGCCACAAAAAGCTGGAGTAACTCAGCAGGACAGGCAGCATCTCTGGAGAGAAGGAATGGGTGACGTTTCGGGTTGATACCCTTCTTCAGACGGGTTAGGGTCCCTAACCAGTCCCTACTCAGTCTGAAGAAGGGTCTCGACCTGAAACGTCATCCATTCCTTCTCCCCAGAAATGCTGCCTGTCCCCTTGAGTTACTCCAGCATTTTGCGTCTATCTTTGGTTTAAACCAGCATCTGGTTCCTATACTATATACTATATGTATATATATATGTACACATATACTATATGTATAGGTGTGCATGTATAGACCCACTGAACTTTTTATTCTCATTAATTATATTGTTTACAGTGTACTATGTTTACATATCCTGTTGTGCAGCGGCAAGTAATAATGTTTTTGTTCTATCTGGGACATATGACAATAATAAAACACTCTTTGCTCTGACTTGACTCAACTCATGACTCTCCCCGACTACTGAAGACTGCAGTTTGCCTCAACAGCGGGCAGTTGACGCGACAGTAGGCACACCTCTACTTCCTCAGGGGACTGAGAACATTCAGCATCTCCACTGATTCAGCATGTCTCCTTCTCCAGGAGCACCATAGAAAGCATACCATTGGGTTGCATCTCAGCTTGCTTTGGGAACACCCCGTGTGTGGGATAGTGCTGGGGTGATCGCTGGCCGGCATGAACATGGTGGGCCAAACAGCCTGTTTCCACAATATATCTCTCATCTAAACAAAGCTAAACCTGTGTGAACCCAATATGTAGAAAGGAACTGCAGATGCTGGTTTATACCAGAAACACAAAGTGCTGGAGTAACTCACTCAGCAGGTCAGGCCGCATCTCAGGAGATAAAGGATGGGTGACGTTTTGGGTTGGGACCCTAATTACTTGAGTCTGAAGAAAGGTCTGAAGAGCGTCCTGACCCGAAACGTCACTCATCTTTTACTCCAGTGATGCTGCCTGAGCCGCTGGGTTACTCCAGCACTCTGTGTCTATCTCTGTATGAACCCCATCGCGGGCACCATGACGTTAGACCAGTTGGACAACTACTTTGTGGAGTCTTTTATGCTGCTGGTGAGACCTTACTCTTGTCAGCAGACTGATTAATGGCAGCAGTAGTAGTGGGCTTACAGTTGTTTCAAGAACTTGTATTGGTCACTCACAATTATTTAGTTTAATTTAGAGATACATGGTGGAAACGGGGCCTTGGGCCCACTGAGTCCATGCCAATCGTCGATCACCCGTTCACACTACTTCTATGTTATCCTACTTTTGCATCCACACCCTACACACCAGGGGACAATTTACAGAGGGCCAATTAACCTACAAACGCCTGGTGGAAACCCACGAGGCCACAGAGAGAACGTAGAGACGGCCTCCATTGTCAGGATCGAACCTGGGTCTCCGGCGGCGTAACGCAGCAACTCTACCAGCTGCGCCACTGTGCCACCCAACAGAGGCAGTGTCTGTCTGGAGTTCTGCAGAGGTACGGAAGAATACCATGCCTGATTCTTTGGGCAGGGGCATTAGTCAGAGAAATAAGAGGACATTATCAATTAATGAGTACTCTGCACGAGTCGATACATCAGAGGTGATGCTATGTCTGTCAATGGGAATACATTTTCATTTGAAGAATCGCAGCAGGACAGAATTCCCTTTGAAGCACTCTATTGAGCAGCTGAAATACCATATATTTTTTTAAAAGATGCTTTGTGGGAGGAATGTGTTCTGCGTGTGGTTGCCAAATAAATAAATCTCACAGTCTCTTGTCCAGAGGAGGGGAATCAAGAACCAGAGGACATAGGTTTAAGGTGAAGGTGGGGGGGGGGGGGGTAAGATTTAATAGGGACCTGATGGGTAACATTTTTACACAAAGGGTGGTGGATGTAAGGAACCATCTGCCGGAGGAGGGAGTTGAGGCAGATACGTATAAGAGACATTTAGACAGGTACATGGATATGACAGGGTTAGAGGGATATGGGCCAATCACAAGCAGTTGGGACCTGTTGGTCGCTGTGGGCAAGTTGGGCAGAAGGGCCTGTTTCCACACTGTATGTCTCTAATAAATATGATCTGCAATTGAGTGGACTGGAATGCCAGGTGCACTGCATTATAACAGATAGGATGCAGTTTAAAATCAGACTATGAGACCCAGGAAGGAAGGAGATTAAAAATGTGGTGGACACTGCTCAGTCCATCATGGATACCGACCCCCCCCCCCCCCCCCACTAACGAAGGGATCTACAGGATCATAAAGACAGCCAGCATCACCAAAGGCCCACACCACCCTGGCCATCTTGCTACTACATAAGAGGGTACAGGAGCCTGAAAACCATGACCTCCAGATTCAAGAACCACTTCTTCCCAACAACCATCAGGTTCTTGAACTGCACAACGCTAACTTCAATCATGGAATGTGTTCTGTTTCTGGTTACACGAGCCTGAACAGCACCTTGCGAACCATCACTGGGTGCCTTCAACGTACTCCAGTCGAGCAGCTCCCTATGCTTGCAGGCATTACGCCTACAGGGATCCGAAGGCAAGCAGCAACCCTGGCACTATATCGTGCCATAGACCCAGATCACCTCCTACATCAGGCTATCAGCAGAGAACAGAGGCCACCCCAAATGAAGTCCCATCACCCCTTGGCTCCACATGGAAAACAACGTCTAGCATCCATCCAGCCAACTGAGACAAAAGCACACTGGATAGCCACCAAGTGGTCACAGGAGTGGAAGGCAACCTCATCTCCATTACACAGCTACATCTCTTCACCAGTTAAAAGCTGTCCAGGGTCTGACCTCCCAGAGGAGCACGGGTGAAGCTCAACAGACTTCGTGGTGGAGTTGGGCGTTTCAATGCCAGCGTGTGGGGATGGGGGCTCCCTCCGCCAGAGCCCAGCCTGTGAATGCAGAGCAGAATAACAGACAGCCAACCATGTCATCTCCGAGTGCTCACTCTGCCACCCACCAAATGGAGCTCAGGGCCGGGCAGACATTGACGCAGAGACAACAACCTGGCTGCTCAACACCCGGCTTGAAATCTAACTATTCCTTTGGTATATTTATGTTTCAATCACAAGAAGAAGGTTGCACCAAGGACTTTGGCATTTTTCTTTTGGAGTTGTTATTCCCACATTCAAAAAATGTGTGGTTTATAAGTTGATTGGCTTCGGTAAAATTGTCCCTAGTGAGTCGGGTAGAACCAGTGTGTGGGTGCGGACTCGGTGGGCCAAAGGGCCTGTTCCCAAGCTGTATCTAAGCTAAAACTACTACTGGGAAATGATATTGAATCTCCAAGAAGGAAATTCTAAAGCAACAACAATAATTGCCTTATGGAAAGAAGGGTATAAACTTTGACACAAACTTGCTGGAGTAACTCGACCGGTTAGGCAGCATCTCTGTAGGACATGCATCGGTGACGTTTCGGTTCGGAACTCTTCTTTAGCCCCATTGTAGTAGAAGGGTGGAGAAAGCTGGAAGAAAGGTGAGGGTGGGACAAAGTCTAACAAGTGATAGGTGGATACAGATAAGGGGGTTTGAGTGGCAGATGGGTGCATTTAGTATCATTCTTCCTCCCCCCCCCCCCCCCCCCCCCCCCCCGATATAATCAGCCTGAAGAAGGGTCCCGATCTGAGACGTCACCTATGCACTGGAGACGCTGTTTGACCCACTGAGAAACTCCAGCACTTTGTGTCTTTTTTGTTAATCAGCATCTGCACTTCCTTGTATCTGTACATGCAGAGGGATCTTGTGGACCAAGTTCAAGTGGGTAGAGTGATAAAGAAGGCAAATGGTATGCTTGACTTCATTGGTCGAGGCATTGAGTATAAGAGTCAGGAAGTCATGATGCAGCTCTATAGGACTTTGGTTAGGCCACATTTGGAATATCGTGTGCAGTTCTGGTTGCCCCATTACAGGATGGATGTCGAAGCTTTGGAAAGTGTGCAGAAGAGGTTTAACAGAATTAAGTCTGGTTTACAGGTATTAGGGAGAGATGTGGGGCAAGTTGTTTTTTTTTACACAGAGTTTGTGAGTGGCTAGAAGGAGTTGATCTTGGCATCATTGGTAAATTGCCCTGGCGTTTAGGGAGTATATGTGGAAGTGGGATAACAGAACTAGTGCGAAGAAGTGATGGATGGTCGGCATGGATTCGGTGGGCCGAAGGGCCTGTTTCACGGCTGCGTCTTTCAATTCAATCCAATCCGAGTCCCAGGGAAACTGCTGAGTCCAATGTTCATGTGAAGTTTTGAAAAATTCACCCTCACTTGACATGGAACAGACAGCACGGCTCAGAGATGGAAGAGAATGATTCAGTGTTGCAGATCAAATGAGAACTTAGAGAAATTAAGCCCTTTTGATGAGCTGTGGGAATACTGTGTGGAAAAACTAATTACAAGTGATTGGGTCTTAATGAGGACAATGCTGTACCACGGGGATTAATATTAGATGACTCCATTATCACCAGACTGGAATGTCTTCTGAATATTGACTTATGATCTGGTGTGTTAGTTAGTGAATCTTAGACAATTAATAACTTTTGTTATGATAATGGTTGGAAATTGGATGTATTATTTATACACATTGGCATTTTAGGCATTTTCTCTTCCACCCAAAGCTGAAGAGAATCATTACTGCAGGGATTACTGAGGAGGTCTATTCAACAGATTTATTCAGATTGCTTCTGCAAGATGTAACTTGGCTCTGGTGCTTAAAGGGCTTGCTGATCATAGAACATAGAACAGTACAGCACAGGAACAGACCCTTTGCCCCACCTGTCCATGCCGAACATGGTGCAGACAAACTTATCAAACTGCACGGAATCCTTATCCCACCACCACCACCCCTGGCCATGCGTTTAAAGTCTACTTTAAACCGCCCTTAGCATTTGATATTTCCTTAAAAAGACACAAAGTGCTGGAGTAACTCAGCGGGTCAGGCAGTATCTGTGGAGAGCATGGACTGGTGACATTTCGGGTCAGCACCCTTCTTCAGATTCAATGTGGGATAGGTGACGTTTCGGGTCGAGACCCTTCGGATTTGTAGAAGGGTCTTTCCTCCCCCCAAAAAAATCACATATCCATGTTCTCCAGAGATGCTGCCTGACTCTCTGAGTTGCTCCAGCACTTTGCGTCTTTTATTGTAAACCAGCATCTGCACTCCCTTCTGTCAAGTTTGATATTCCCATCCTTGGCAAAAGGTTCTGCCTCTCTACCCTATCCATGCCTCTCCCCATTTTATGTACATCTTTCTGGTCCCCACTGCGTGGCTCGGTAAGTATCAGACTGAGAGTAAATATTTCTTTCAGTATTTATGCCATTATGGAATCCAATTTAGAATGTTTGTTTAAACTTGACCTGGAAAATGATTGTATTAGTCATATTATTCCCAACTCACAGTTATCCCAGATCAGCCTGAAAAGGGATTTTGAATTTTGAATCTATTGTAAGCAATCAGAGGAATAACAGGCTATAATCTCCTTGAACAATTCGATGCATTGCATATGTCAAGAACGAAGATTAGGTATTATGACAATGGTTGCCCAGTCCTCTGAGTAAGCTACAGACCTGCACTATCCATTCCAATGCAGCATTTTAGCATTTATAATAATTAATTATCTGCGTGCATATTCAACAAATAATAGAACGTAGCTTGTGATTTACCAAGTTAGTGATGTTGACCAGAAAAGGGATTGGTTAGGTAATCCTGAGGTGAGACAGAGCTGTACAACATGGAAACAGGCCCTTAGGGCCACCTTCTTCAGGCTGATCAAGTTGGCATATTGGTCTATTCCCATTTTCCTGCGTTTGACCCATATCCTCTCTGAACCACGTGCCACACTTTTCCCCACCCTCACCTCTTTTTTCCAGCCTTTGCCTCTACTCCATCAGTCTGCAGAAGGGCCCCGACCGGAAACATCATCTATCCATTCCTTCCACAGATGCTGCCTGGCCTCCTGAGTTGCGGCAGGAATGTTTGCTCCAGATCCCAGCAGTTACGTGTCTCCAGGTCTATGTAGAGACCTAGCAGTGGTGTAGCTAACCTATACTTGGTTACAACATGTTGGAGTAACTCAGCAGGTCAGGCAGCATCTCTGCCTGCCCATTCTATCCATATGGCACCTATCCACACATTCTCTCCAGAGATACTGCCTGACCTGCTGCCTTACCCCAGCACTTTGTGTCTTTTTGTGGATTAACAAGCATCTGCAGTTTTTTTTGTTTTTTTTTCTATATTTCAAGGTGTTTTTTGAGCCAGAAATCTTGGCCCGATTCTGAATAATTTATTGTTCTTCGTAAGAAAGAGTCTTTACCTTGCAGTGCCCACAATCGATCAAAGAGATAATGTTTACACATATGGCAATGAAAACTAACAGAAAACCATGTTCGGAAAATGTAGTTGAAATAAAATATTCTCTCTTCATTTAATCTTGCAGAACACAGATAAATTTTACTGTGGCTATCGACTTTACAGCTTCCAATGGTAAGTCCTTAATCAAATAAATCTCCGCTACTGAGCGATTTTATTGTATTTGCATAGGTGGTCACTAATTGCAGATTTATGACTTTAATCAAATAGTTGGCAATTTTTCAATTGATTATTTGGATTCTAAACCTTGTTAAATATCCTATCAAAAATATCCTATCACAATGTCCTCAAAGGAAAATTAACATTTGTTTGCTGCTTTCATATTGATTTTAGAACCAGTTGTGGCCTTCGCTTAATTTACTGCTTGCTTTGATGTCATTTAGTTGCAAATATTTACAGAAGTTTAAATGAAAGACCAATGCCATTATTTTAAATCAGACAGAGTCCGAGGAAACTAAAATGCTTGTTTCTGTGGTTGTTTTACAGTAAGAAATATGACGAGCATTTAAAAAAGCTTGCTCAAAACTAATGACTGACATTAAAGAGCCTGTCCCGCCAGCATGCAACTCCATGCGATGAGCGCGACCTAACGTGGTCGCTTGAGCCGTCCGGCGTCGCGGGGCCGGTCCCACTTTGATCGCCGGAGCCGTGCGGAATTGTGCGGAGTTTGTCCCGTCATCGCGTGGGGCTCCGAAAAACTGACCATGTTCAAAAATTCCGCACGGCTCCTCGACACATTACACACCGCCTCCATGACCCTCTCTGTAGGTGCCTCCGTGACCCTCTCTGTGTGTGCCTCTGTGCCCCTCTCTGTGTGTCCCTCTCTGTCCTGGCGAACCTACCTTTAAGACTTTGCTCCAAGTTCGCCTCACTTTGCGCTGCGTTGCGCCACTCACCCCACCTCCGCGCGGCCCCCGCTGCCGGTTTGGTCGCGCTCTTCGCATACAGGCGCATGCTGTTGGGAACGGCCCTGTACAGGGATCACCCGACCTCCGCGCGGCCCCCGCTGCCGGTTTGATCGCGCTCACCGCATGGAGTCGGATGCTGGTAGGACAGGCCCTTAACACTACTTGGCAATGTTAATCAATTGCCTCTAGCACTGTTATGCTTTTGTTTTGCAATGTTACTGCATCACCTTTTCAAAGGCACTGTTTAGTTCTGATAGAGAGGGGTAAAGTGCGAAGGTAACTGTGCAGGTCAGGTTTTTTACACTTGGGTGGTGAGTGCCTGGAATGAAACACACCTTCTGGATGTCCACAAAATAGTTAATAATATCCTATCGCTAGAGTAAGTGTCTTATTATTTTTTCATTGCTTCATCAGGAAACCCATCTCAATCCACATCCCTGCATTACATGAACCCTTACCAGATGAATGCTTATGCAATGGCTTTGAAGGCAGTGGGTGAAATCATTCAGGACTACGACAGTGACAAGATGTTCCCAGCATTGGGCTTTGGTGCGAAACTACCTCCCGATGGCAGAGTTGCACATGAGTTTGCTTTGGTAAAACAATATTTTTTGTGCATGCTGCTTATGTTGTGTAAGGTGTTGTTGAAGGGTTTCAGTGTTATATTGCATTTTCAATGTTACATCGAATCATACTGTGTCGAAACAGGCCCTTCAGCCCAACTTGCCCACACCCACCAACATGTCCCATCTACACTAGACCCACCTACCTGCATTTGGCCCACATCCTTCTAAACCTATCCTATCCATGTACCTGTTTAATTGTTTCTGAAATGTTGGGATAGTCCCAGCCTCAACTCCAGCAATTCATTCCATGCACCCACCACCCTTTGTGTAAAAAAAGTTACCCCTCAGATTCCTATTAAATCTTTTTTCTCACATCTTAAACCTATGTCCTCCAGTACTTGATTCCTCTACTCTGGGCAAGAAACTTGCCTACCTTTGCGTCTACCTGATCTATTCCTATCATGATTTATACACCTCTATAAGATCACTACTTATGGGGGGAGGGAAATCATGAGATAAGAAAAGTCACTTTAGACACCTATTTGTAAGACAATTGGGGGAATGGTTTTCTATTCGAGGGAAGAGAAAGCTGAAGGTTGATCACTGATGAGTTAGTTGAAAACTGTAAAATCCACATATGGCCATTGTGTAGTGAGAATATAAGAAGGTTGTGAGTGTTGTGAATCACTTAAGCATTCTGGATTCTAGCCAAGCGTTTCCCATTATACACTGTTGAGGCTTTGAATAAACTGACTTGTTTGGGAAACTCACCACTGCTCGACAAGATTGTCTTTGTGTGCTGCAGCCCAAATATAAAATTCCATCCGACATTCTGATAAAAGAAACAGGTGCAAAATATCAATTGGGAGTGCCAGGAAATAGGAAGTGAGGCACAAAGTGCTGGAGTAACTCAGCGGGTCAGGCAGTACTTCTGGAGAACGTGGACAGCTGATGTTTCAGATTGGGACCCAGCTGGGCAATCCCATTAGTTTCATTCTCTAGATTCCCTAGATTTCTATCTACCTCTGCAGCTTATTCTGCCTGACACTTGCCCATCAGTTTCATTGAGTTAGACAGCACACAAACAGGCCCTTCAACCCCATTTGCCCATGCCGACCAAGATGTCCCCTCTGCGCTAGTCCCGTTTGCCCACATTTAGTTTAGTTAGGTTAGTTTACTTTAGTTGTCATGTGTACCAAGGTACAGTAAAAAGGTTTTATTGCGTGCTAACCAGTCAGCTGAAAGATGATTACAATATGAATACAATCCACCGTGTAATGCTACATGATAAAGGGAATAACATTTAATGCAAGTCCAGTAAAGTCCAATTAAAGATAGGCTGAGGGTCTCCTTTGAGGTAAATTGTAGCTTAGGTCTACTGTCAAGTTGTTGATAGAATGGTTCAACTATCCCTGAATCTGGAGGTGTGCATATTCACACATTTGGCCCATATCCTTCTGAACCTTCCCTATGCATGCACTTGTACAAGTGTCATTCAAATTATGTTACAGTACCTTCCTCAACTACCTCCTCTGGCAGCTCGTTCCATATACCCACCACCCTCTGAGTGTAAAAGTTGCCCCTCAGCTTCCTCAGTTGGGTCGCGCAGGAGATCAGATGCTCCAGCGTGAAGGGTGTTCAGGTTTCTTGCACCGGTGCAATAAGGTTGAATCAAAAGTCTGGCAACAGTTAGTTGAACACAAAGTGCTGGTGGAACTTGGTGGGTCAGGTAGCGTAGAAACATAGACAATAGGTGCAGGAGCTGGCCATTCCGTCCTTCGAACCTGCACCGCCATCCAATATGATCATGGCTGATCATCCAACATAGTATCCCGTACCTGCCTTCTTTCCATACCCCCTGATCCCCTTAGCCACATGGGCCACATCTAACTCCCTCTTAAATATAGCCAATGAACTGGCCTCAACTACCTTCTGTGGCAGAGAATTCCAGAGATTCACCACTCTCTGTGTGAAAAATGTTTTTCTCATCTCGGTCCTAAAAGACCTCCCCCTTATCTTTAAACTGTGACCCCTTGTTCTGGACTTCCCCAACATCAGGAACAATCTTCCTGCATCTAGCCTGTCCAACCCCTTGAGAATTTTGTAAGTTTCTATAAGATCCCCCCTCAATCTTCTAAATTCTAGCGAGTACATGCTGTGTCTATCCAGTCTTTCTATATATGAAAGTTCTGACATACTAGGAATCAGTCTGGTGAACCTTCTCTGTATTCCCTCTATGGCAAGAATGTCTTTCCTCAGATTAAGAGACCAAAACATATGCAATACTTCAGCTGTGGTCTCACCAAGACCCTGCATAACTGCAGTAGAACCTCCCTGCTCCTATACTCAAATCCTTTTGCTATGAATGCTAACATACCATTCGCTTTCTTCACTGCCTGCTGCACCTGCATGCCTACTTTCAACGACTGGTGTACCATGACATCCAGGTCTCGTTGCATCTCCCCTTTTCCTAATCGGCCACCATACAAATAATAGTCTACTTTCCTGTTTTTGCCACCAAAGTGGATAACCTCACATTTATCCACATTTATACTGCATCTGCCATGCATTTGCCCACTCACCCAACCTATCCAAGTCACCTTGCAGCCTCCTAGCATCCTCCTCACACTTAACACTGCCCCCCAGCTTCATGTCATCCGCAAATTTGGAGATGTTGCGTTCAATTCCCTCGTCCAAATCATTAATATATATTGTAAATAGCTGGGGTCCCAGCACCGAGCCTTGCGGTACCCCACTAGTCACTGCCTGCCATTCTGAAAAGGACCCGTTTACTCCTACTCTTTGCTTTCTGTCTGCCAGCCAGTTCTCTATCCACATCAATACTGAACCCCCAATACCGTGTGCTTTAGGTTTGCATACTAATCTCTTATGTGGGACCTTGTCGAAAGCCTTCTGAAAGTCCAGATATAACACATCCACTGGTTCTCCCTTATCCACTCTACTAGTTACATCCTCGAAAAATTCTATAAGATTCGTCAGACATTGTTTACCTATCGTAAATCCATGCTGACTTTGTCCAATGATTTCACCACTTTCCAAATGCGCTGCTATCCCATCATTAATAACTGACTCTAGCAGTTTCCCCACTACCGATGTTAGACTGACTGGTCTGTAATTCCCCGTTTTCTCTCTTCCTCCCTTTTTAAAAAGTGGGGTTACATTAGCTACCCTCCAATCCTCAGGAACTACTCCAGAATCTAAAGAATTTTGAAAAATTATCACTAATGCATCCACTATTTATGGGGCTACTTCCTTAAGTACTCTGGGATGCAGCCTATCTGGCCCTGGGGATTTATCGGCCTTTAATCCATTCAATTTACCTAACACCACTTCCCAGCTAACCTGGATTTCACTCAGTTCCATCGCATTTGACCGCTGGTCCCCTGCTATTTCCGGCAGATTATTTATGTCTTCCTTAGTGAAACAGAACCAAAGTAGTTATTCAATTGGTCTGCCATGTCCTTGTTCCCCATGATCAATTCACCTGTTTCTGACTGCAAGGGACCTACATTTGTTTTAACTAATCTTTTTCTCTTCACATATCTATAAAAACTTTTGCAGTCAGTTTTTATGTTCCCTGCCAGTTTTCTTTCATAATCTATTTTCCCTTTCCTAATTAATCCTTTTGTCCTCCTCTGCTGGACTCTGAATCTCTCCCAGTCCTCAGGTAGGCTGCTTTTTCTGGCTAATTTCTATACTTCATCTTTTGTTTTGATACGATCCCTGATTTCCCTTGTTATCCACGGATGTACTACCTTCCCTGATTTATCCTTTTGCCAAACTGGGATGAACAATTGTTGTAGTTCATCCATGCAGTCTTTAAATGCCTTCCATTGCCTATTCACCATCAACTCTTTAAGAAT
The DNA here is from genome assembly GCA_035221665.1 of Okamejei kenojei. NCBI lineage: Eukaryota > Metazoa > Chordata > Chondrichthyes > Rajiformes > Rajidae > Okamejei > Okamejei kenojei. The sequence continues at coordinate 22,264,370 of CM069154.1, read as the reverse complement.
CAATTGCCAGTCTATCTTGGCCAATTCACGTCTCATACCCTCAAAGTTACATTTCTTTAAGTTCAGAACCCTTGTTTCTGAATTAATTATGTCACTCTCCATCCTAATGAAGAACTCAACCATATTATGGTCACTCTTGCCCAAGGGGCCCCGCACAACAAGACTGCTAACTAACCCTTCCTCATTACTCAATACCCAGTCTAGAATAGCCTGCTCTCTTGTTGGTTCCTCTACATGTTGGTTTAGAAAACTATCCCGCATACATTCCAAGAAATCCTCTTCCTCAGCACCCCTGCCAATTTGTTTCATCCAATCTATGTAGATTGAAGTCACCCATTATAACGGTTTTACCTGTTTGATGCCATCCCCAACTCCACTACTACTATTAGGTGGCCTGTACACAACTCCCACTAGCATTTTCTGCCCCTTAGTATTTCGCAGCTCTACCCATATCGATTCCACATCCTCCAAGCTAATGTCCTTCCTTTCTATTGCGTTAATCTCCTCTCTAACCAGCAATGGTACCACACCTCCTTTTCCTTTCTGTCTATTCCTCCTGAATATTAACTATCCATGGGTGTTCAGCTTCCAGCCTTGGTCATCCTGGAGCCATGTCTCCGTGATCCCAACTATATCATAGTCATTAATAACTATCTGCACATTCAACTCATCCACTTTATTACGAATGCTCCTTGCATTGAGACATAAAGCCTTTCAGGCTTGTTTTTTCTGTGAATGGAAGCAGCAATAATGTAGCCTGACCTGCTGAGTTACTCCAGCACATTTTGTTTTGATCAAGATTCCAGCCTCTATTAGAATCCTGTGTTTTCATTTTGCTCTCCACTGCAAAATCTCCTCAAAATCTGACAACATTGTTGAAGTTCTCCTCTCTCCGACTGGAGCTCTGTGAGACCCCCTCTCACTGCTCCCCTCTGTGATTCCTGCTGCTAACCTGCTCTTCAACCATGTCCTGACCCAGACTCATCGTATGTCTGAAGAAGGGTCCCAATCTGAAGCATCAGCTATCCACGTTCTCCAGAAGTACTGCCTGACCCGCAGAGTTACTCCAGCACTTTGTGATTTGCTCGTGTTTCCCGCATCTGCGGTTCCTTGTATCTCCAGCAACAGTTAGTGGAGCCAGTGCCATAGAGCCAACAGGCTAAGAGCTTGTTGGCTCTTAGCCTGCCTTACTGCCTCACAGCGCCCGAGACCTGGGTTCAATCCTGACTGTGGGTGCTCTCTCTACGGAGTTTGTACATTCTCCCTGTGACTGCGTGGGTTTTCTCCGGGTGCTCCGGTTTCCTCCTTCACTCCAAAGGCATGCAGGTTTGTAGGTAAATTGGCTTTGGTACAATTGTAAATTGTCCGTGGTGTATAAGGTAGTATTAGTGTACGGGGCGATCGCGGGTCGGCTCGGACTCGGTGAGCCGAATGGGCCTGTTTCTGCGCTAGATCTCTAAAGTCTAATCCTCATTATTTTGAAGCACATGAGTGTTCTTTCTACCTAATATTTACCCCTGAAGCAATGTGTTCATTATCTGCAGGAGCTAGTGGTGCAGCGATTGAATGTTGTGTTTCCTACATTGGGAACAACATTTCAAAATCATTGGACTCAATGTAGAAAGATATGGGCAAGATTTTCATGTAGATTCCTTCAAGCCTTTCAGTGATTTCATGGGAATTGCAAAGCCTGTGGAAGGTGCTGTTCAACAACGTTCTTTCCATTCTAAATCCATGTGCCGCCGTTCCCTGTGGGAGGAAGCGAAAATGGAAATGCATTGTAACTACTTTGTCAGATTGCTTATTTTCTAGCTGCAAGTTTAAGATTAACACCAGGAGAGGCCTGAGAGGAAATTACATTTGCACTCTCTCAGCTGGGAAATATAAAGAAATAAATCCAATTAAGAGCAAGAGAGAGAAAATGCTCAAATTTCCCCACACTTTGGAAACAAATCAATTCCCAAAAGCGCCTCGCATCTTAAATTATCCTGAAGGGAAATGCTATTGGTAATTGTTTGCCAATTGCATAGCAAACTTTTATTTTTGCATATTTAGCACAGGAGATTCAGAATCTAATATTATGTTCCTAATAGCAGCTGATTTGACTTTTGCATTTCATATGAGCAGCCTCATCTTTGATATGCCGAGACAGAGATTCGAGTATTAAGTCTTCTGGTAGTTTGGACATAACAGAGATCCTCACCGGCTAAGTCATAGCTCCACTGGTACGATCCGATACGATACGATACGATATAATATATCATATGATATAAATATGATATATTTATCCCAGGAGGAAAAGTGATCTGCCAACAGTCATAAAACATAAAATACATGAAACATGAAATTAAAGTGACGAGTGGAAAGGATTGGGGATGTGCAAAGATTGGGGGGGTGGAGGAGTCAGTCTACCCCACGACAGAAGGGGATGGGGAGGAGTTGTACAGTTTGATAGCCACAATGAAGAAGGATCTCCTTTGGCATTCTGTGCTGCATCTTGGTGGAACCTGTCTGTTGCTGAAGGTGCTCCTCAGGTTGACCAGTGTGTCGTGGAAGGGGTGAGCTGTATTGTCCAGGATGCTCCAGTTTCAGGAGAATCCTCCCCTCCAAGACCACCTCCCTGAACCCAACTCCACCCCCAAGACAGAGCCAGTCTTCCTGATGAGTTTATCAATTGTGATGATGTTTCCTGATGAGTTTCTTAATGGTGAGGTTCAGTGTGATTTTACTTGAGACCATTTCTATTTCAAACACATTGCTAATGGCAGAGCTGAAGGAACTGAGAGAGGGGTTTCACAGCTGGGATCAGCCTTGCTCCTGGATTCATTCCATTATAAGTCATAGTCATAGATTGATACAGCATGGAAACAGGCCTTTCAGCCCAACATGCCCTCATCGACCAGCATGTCCCATCTACACTAGTCTCACCTGCCTGTGTTTGGCCCATATCTATTCATACACTATCCATGTACCTGTCTAAATGCTTCTTAATGCCAGAAAGAGTGGAGAGACACAAGGATCTTGAGCAAAGCACAAAAGTGCTGGAGGAACTCAGCAGGTCAGGCAGCATCTGTGGAGGGAATGGATAAATGATGTTTTGGGACGAGACCCTTCTTCAGGCTGGAGACTATCTGAAGAAGAATCACAACTGAAAACGTCACCTGTCCATTCCTTCCTCAGATGCTGCCTGACCTCCTGAGTTCATCCACCACTTTGTATTTTGGCAGAAAGAATCATCTCATGGAGCAGCAACTGTGAACCCAGTAATGTTAAAGTGTTGTTCTGGGACCTCTCCATTGACCGAGAGGGTTATGGACTCATACAGTACGGCAACAGACCCTTCGGCCCAACCTGCCCACGCCGACCAATATGCCCGCATCTACACACGTCCCACCTGCCCGTGCTTGGCCCATATCCCTGTAAACCTATCCTATCCATGTACCTGTCCAAATGTTTTTTGACTGTTATGATCGTACCTGCCTCAACTACCTCCTCTGACAGCTCGTTCCATACACCAACCACTCTTTGCAGTAAAAGCATTGCCGCTCAGTTTCCTTTCCAATCTCCCCTCACCATGCCCTCACCTTAAATCTATGTCCTCTGCTTCTCAAATCTCCCACTCTGGGTAAAAGACTGCATTTACCCTAATTATTTCTCTCATGGTCTTATACATCTCTAAGTTCATTCCTCTTCCTCCTGTGCTCTAAGGAACAAAGTCCTGGCCTGCTCAATCTCTACCTGTAACTCAGGCCCACAGGTCCTGGCAACATCCTCATACGAATGCACATTCCATTGCAGGTGCTAAGGCCACACGCAAGCTGGAGGAACAGCACCCGATATTCTGCTTGGGTAGCTTACAATCCAACGGTATGAACATTGAATTCTCTAATTTTACATAACCCCCCCCCCCCAACCCTTTGGACACACCAATATTTCCCCTGCCCTTCAACCTACATTCCTTCCTCTAGCTTCACAATTTGCAACTCTTTAACCCTTTAGTCTCACACCTATTTTCCCATCTCTAGCCTTTGTCCAATTATCTGCCTCCAGGCTTTTCCAGGATAATTTTCCAGGCTTTGTTCTGCCTCTCCTCTCTTCTAGCTTTCTACCCCCACCCCCTTCAGTGGAACCAAATACACGGGAAGTGAGCAAAACGGACAGCTGTAAACCTGCTGGGTGTCAAGGCCTAGGCTACAGGGAGAGGTCGGGCAGGCTAGGTCTTTATTCCTTGCAGCACAGGAGGCTGAGGGGTGATCTTATAGAGGTGTACAAAATCATGAGGGAAATAGATAGGGTGAATGCAGATTATTTTACCCAGGGTGGGGAAATCAAGAACCAGAGGACATAGGTTTAAGGTGCGGGGGGACAGATTTAATAGGAACATGAGTGGAAACTTTTCACACAGAGGGTGGTAGGTATCTGGAACATACTGCCAGAGGACCTAGTTGAGGTATATACAATAACAATATCTAAAATACACTTGGACAGGTACTTGGATAGAAAATCTTTGGAGGGTTATGGGCCAAACATGGGCCAAATAGCTGAGATGGGGCATCTTGGACAAAGTGGGCTGAAGGGCCTGTTTCCATGCTGTATGACACCATATGTTTAGCTTCCTGATTCACTTTGAATTGCAAATTTAAAGCGAGGACAAAGTGTTTTCATTTTCTCTTAATTGCGTTTTAAATAGCCAGTGTACACCTACACAATAAGGAGCTTTTTCCCAACAGATTTCTCAGTTTCCCATCAAAAGAATTGGAGAATTCATTTGTGGAATTGTTTCATATTGTGCCATTGCATATATAGCAGATTGATTCCATGATATAAATCTCCTAATGAAGCTTTTTTTTAAAGTGGCAATTGTATGTACGCAGGGCACACTTTGTAGAGAACCAGGGCTTGTTATCTTATTAAATGTGACACAGATGCATTTTAGAGCATTAAAATCCGCTTAATAGCAAAAAGCCAATCAAACACAGGAGGTTGAACACAGTGACACAGCCTTGCCAAGTTTCAATACAAATTTGCCATTCACTGTTTTATTTTTCATCTGATAATGCTCAGTGCCTTTTAGTGATGGTACTGAAGACTATTATTACACTCTAATGAAATAGAGAGGAGGCTGAAACAGCCCCAGGCTGTGTAGTATATGGGTGGCACAGAAAACATGAGCCTGTCATTAAACTAAATAAACAGAAAATAATATTTGTATTTACATCAATACAACAGGCCTTCGAATGTTGAAAAGGGTATGAAGTGAAATATGTGGCGCATAGATAGGGTAGACAGTCAAAACCTTTTTCCCAGGGTGGAAATGTCCAACATTAGAGGGCATAACCCTAAGAAGGCGAACGTTTAATGGGTAGGTGTAGGAAGGGACTGGTTTATACCAAAGACAGACACAAAATGCTGAAATAACTCAGCGGGACAGTCAGCATCTCTGGAGAGAGGCAATGGGTGATGTTTTGGGTCAAGACCTTTCTTCAGACCACGGATCGTGTACAGACCGATGAGACCAGTCTAACTTGGCATCATGTTCGGCATAGACATTGTGGGCTGAAGGGCCCATTCCTTTGCTGTTCTGTGTTCTATGTTCTATGTGTGCATTGTGGCAGTGTCCAAATTTGACACGTTTCTTTTTAAACAGAACGGCATACCTGAGAATCCATATTGTAACGGCATTGAAGGAATTCTGGAAGCATATCATCAAAGTCTCAAGACAGTCCAGCTTTATGGGCCCACGAACTTTGCGCCTGTGATCAATCATGTAGCACGGTAAATGCAGCAACTCCTCAGCGCGCTGTTCAAACGGCCTGGTCTATTTTGTATCCGTTTTAAATGGGGGAATTATGTAGATGTAAGGAGGTTTCAGATATCCAACAGACTCATCTCATTTGGAAATATCAGTGTATGGTAATAGCCCGAGGTTAAGAAGTCAGTGCAAATCTGTTGAAAGACTCAACAGCGTAAGGATTAGATGACTATTTAAATGTACCAAGCAGTCACGTTTTCTATTATTACCAATGTAAAGAGGCAGTTGTTAGCAATAATGAAGATTGCAAAGCTTTGAACTGGTAAAGCCAAAGGCATCATCTCTGCATTTTCGTATCATTGATTTAATTGAATAGCCTATCAAAGGCAGCACGGTGGCTCAGCAGTAGAGTTGCTGCGGCTGCCTCACAGCCAGGTTCGATCCTGGCTGCGGGTGCTGTCTGTAAGGAGTTTGCACGTTCTTTCTGTGACCATGTGAATTTTCTCAGGCTGCTCTGGGAGCTTACCACACTCCAAAGATGTGCAGGTTTGTAGGTTCATTGGCTTCTGTAAATTGCCACCTTTAAATCGCCCGTACACTAGGATAAAACTGGTGCACGGGGATCGCTGGTCAGCACAGGCTGGGTGGGCTGTATCTCTATACCAAACCTGCATTTGAAACACCATTTTCATTCAACACATTTGGTGCCTTTTTCTTTCTAAGTTTAGTTTAGTTTCGAGCAACAGGGCCCTTTGATCAACCGAGTCAGCACCGAGCAGCGATCACCTGTACACTAGTTATATCCTACACACCAGGCACAAGTTACAGAAGCCACTTAACCTACAAACCTGCACGTCTTTGGGGTGTGGGAGGAATCCGGAGCACACAGAGAAATCGTACCCGCGTAGGATAGTGCGGACTTAGTGGGCCGAACGCCCTGCTTCCCTGCTGTATCTCTAAACTAAACTAAACTAAACTAAACAAAACTAAATGCAACTGCAGGGAGAACACACAAACTCCGTAATGCCAGCGCCCGTAGTCAGGATCGAACCCAGGTCTCTACGCTGTAAGGCAGTAGCTCTACCACTGCACCACTGTGCGCTAATGTGTAAAACAAAGTTAAAAGCAAACCATCCTATCACCAACTAGGGAATAGCCCTGAACTACCGTCTGCCTCACTGGAGACCCTCGGACAATCTTTAATTGGACTTCGCTGGACTTTATCTTGCATTAAAAATGTTATAGCCTTTATCCTGTATCTGTACACTGTGCACGGTTTGATTGTAATTATATGAAGTCTTATCGCTGACTGGGTAACATGCAACAAATTATTTTTTCACTGTACCTCGGTATACGTGACAATAAATTACTAAACTAAAACTAAGACAACTAAAACGCAATGGTATGAACATTGTATTTCTCCAATTTTAGGTGACCTGGTCAAAATCTTCCCCCATTCCCCCACAAACACTCCCCAACCGATTACCTGCATCTCCCCATTTCCAGCTTTCTTTTCTCCCCAAAAGGATCAGTCTGAAGAAGGGTCCCGGCCTGAAACGTCACTTATCCGTGTTCTCCGGGGGTGCCTGCCTGCCTGACCCGCTGAGTTACTGCAACACTCTGCCTCCTTACCTGTCCAATAGACTTGAATTGTTGTGGACTATTTTTTGCAGCTTGAATGCACTTCTGAAGGTTTTATTGTACAGTACTTCATGCACTTCACAAATTAACTTGGTCCGGTTCATCCTTGCTCCTTAACGCAAGACCTGCATTAACACATTCTGTCATTTTGGAACGTTGCCATGGCAACCTGTCCGGTTATTTCTCAAAGCAGACCTCTGTGTATGTACATCCGTGTGATTTATCACTGCTCACTGCTGTTGTTTCCAACCTCCTTGCCCAGGCCATTCACCTACACCTCTCTCTTTCTGTCTCTTTCTTTTGCTTCCCTTAAAACTTGTCCGCCATCAGCTTTTACTTTAACTCTTTGAGTGTTTTCCTTTTATTGACAAGACTCCTAGCTTTCTTTTAAAAAGAAATAGGTTTGCAGAATGAAATCTTCAAGAGATCAATAAAAGGAATCGAGAACCAGAGGACATAGGTTTATGGTGAGAGGGGGGGGGGGGGGAGTCTTAATAGGAACCTGTGGGGCAACATTTTGTACGCAGGGGGTGGTGGGTGTATGGAACGATCTGCCAGAGGAGGTAGTTGAGACAGGGATTATCACAATGATTACGAAATCTTTCGAGGGAATGGGCAGGCTATGTTTCCGGTCTGGACCCATGTCCAAACACATCTGTTATAGCAATAACAGTGCACAATCATCCACAAATTTACAAAAGTATTTTGATTCTGCAGGTTAAATTATTAAATTGTAACACCATTCTTACTTTAAAGGAACAAATGAAAATGCTTATTAAAAACTCATATCATTTATATAGTCATACAGCATGGAAACAGGACATTTGGTCCAGCTTTCCCATGCTGACCAACATGCCCCCATCAACACTGGACCCACCTGCCTGCTTGAAGCTTATACCCTCCAAACCAATATTTGAGTACTTTTAAGGCACAAATTAACAGATTCTTGAGTAGTAAAGGTGTCAGGGGGTTATGGGGAGAAGGCAGGAGAATGGGGTTGGGAGAGAAAGATATTTCAGCCATGATTGAATGGCGGAGTGGACTTGATGGGGCGATTGACCTAGTTCTGCTCCTATAAATTATGAACTGTCTAAATATTTCTTAAATGCATTGATAGAACCTGCCTCAACTGCCTCCTCCGGCAACTTGTTCCGTTCACCCACAACCCTTTGTGTGAAACAGATACCCCTCAAGTCCCCATTAAATCTTCCCCACCCTTACCTTTAAACCAATGTCCTCTGGTTTGAGATTCTCCTACTCTGGGTAAAAGACTGCGTATCAGTATGATTATTGGAAAAGCCCTTTGTTGCCCACTTTGCACACACCTCATCGCCTGGAATAATGGTGCAGATGGATGTAAACCAATGACACATCAAAGGGAAGACCTTAGTGCCTCCTCGATGCCCCTTCTGCCAAACTCCTCTCACGTTTCTTGTAGTAAGGAACTGCAGATGCTGGTTTAAACCGAAGATAGACACAAAATGCAGGAGTAACTCAGCGGGCCTGGCAGCATCTCTGGAGAGAAGGAATGGGTGACATTTCAGGTCGAGACCCTTCTTTAGCCTGAAGAAGGGTCTCGACCCGAAAGGTCACCCATTCGTTCTATCCAGAGATGCTCCCTGCCCACTGAGTTTCTCCAGCATTTTGTTCCTCTCACTTTTTCTTGCAGTGATAGAGCGATTATGTCTGCATTATGTCTGGCCACAGGAGGATCACTTTGTATTGATTAAGTCAAACCCTCGCCTTTCGAAACCTGGCAGAATGAATAATTTGTGTGAAGTGGGCACTTATTTTGTATTGATGTAAATCAGTGTGTGTTGTTATCTGTTGCTCGCAGACAGGTCACTGGCTTGCATTATGCAGCCTGTCCATGGCTGCCAGATATGCTGGAACTTTACGCAGCCAGAAGGCATACAGTGTACTCAGAAAGTATTCAGACCCCTTCACTTTTTCCACATTTAGTTACGTTACAGCCTTATTTTAAAATGGATTAAATTCATTTTTTTTATCATCAATCTACACACAATACCCCAGAATGAAGAAGCAAAAACAGGTCTTTAGAAAATTTTTGCAAAGTAATTAAAAAGAAAATAACTTAAATATCACATTTACATAAGTATTCAGACCCTTTGCCATGACACTCAAAATTGAGCTTAGGTTCATCTGTTTCCATTGATTATCCTTGAGGTGTTTCTACAATTTGATTGGAGTCCACCAGTGGTAAATTAAATTGATTAGACATGATTTGGAAAGGCACACACCTGTCTATATAAGATCCCACAGTTGACAGTGCATGTCAGAACAAAAACCAAGCCATGAAGATGAAGGAATTGTCTGTAGACCTCCGAGACAGGATCGTGTCAAGACACAGATCTGGGGAAGGGTATAAAACAATTTCTGCAGCATTGCAGGTCCCGAAGAGCACAATGGCCTCCGTCATTCATAAATGGATGAACTTTGGAACCACCAGGACTCTTCATAGAGCTGGCCGCCTGGCCAAACTGAGCAATCGGGGGGAAAGGGCCTTAGTCAGGGAGGTGACCAAGAACCTGATAGTCACTCTGACAGAGCTCCAGAGTTCCTCTGTGGAGATGGGAGAACCTTCCAGAAGGGACAACTATATCTGCAGCACCCCACCAATCAGGCCTTTATGGTAGAGTGGCCAGACGGAAGCCACTACTCAGTAAAAGGCATATGACAGCCAGCTTGGAGTTTGCCCAAAGGCATGAGAAACAAGATTCTCTGGTCTGATAAAACCAAGATTGAACTTTTTGGCCTGAATGCCAAGCGTCCCGTCTGGAGGAAACCAGGCACCGCTCATCACCTGGCCAATACCATACCTATGGTGAAGCATGGTGGTGACAGCTTCATGCTGTGGGGATGTTTTTCAGTGGCAGGAACTGGGAGACTAGTCAGGATCGAGGGAAAGATGAACAGAGAGATCCTTGATGAAAACCTGCTCCAGAGCATTCGGGACCTCAGACTGGGGTGGAGGTCCACCTTCCAACAGGACAACGACCCTAAGCACACAACCAAGACAACGCAGGAGTGCCTTCTTGACAAGTCTGAGAATGTCCTTGAGTGGCTCAACCAGAGCCCAGACTTGAACCTGAACGAACATCTCTGGAAGGACCTGAAAATAGCTGTGCATCGTTGCTCCCCATCCAATCTGACAGAGCTTGTGGGATCTGCAGAGAAGAATGGGAAAAATTACCCAAATACAGGTGTGCCAAGCTTGTAGTGTCATACCCAATAAGACTTGAGGCTGCCAAAGGTGCCTCAACAAAGTACTGAGTACTTATGTAAATGTGATATTTCAGTTATTTATTTTTAATTACTTTGCAAACATTTCTAAACATCTGTTTTTGCTTTTTTAATTATGGGGTATTGTGTGTAGATTGATGATAAAAATTGAATGGAATCCTTTTTAGAATAAGGCTGTAACGTAACAAAATGTGGAAAAAGTGAAGGGGTCTGAATACTTTCTGAATGCAGTGTAATCAGCCATGTTACTTACTAATACCCATTTTGCCTGTTTGTTACAGATACGCAGCAGCAATACAAGATGGCTCACAGTACTTTGTCCTCCTCATTATAACAGACGGAGTAATCTCAGACATGGCGCAGACTAAAGAAGCTATTGTTAATGTAAGTCCTATTTATTCCTGTCACCCAATACAATATATTCAGTGTGAATTGAGTCCTGCTGAGATCCAACCTTGGACTCATTAAGCTTGAGTAATGGTAATCCAACAAGATCTTCTATTGCTTGCTGGAAATAAGCCTGTTAAAACAAAATTGCATTATTGCAGTGATGAAATAAGGAATCGCTTATTTGAGGACTTAAAACAATCCAAATGTATAATGCTGGAGTAACTCGACGGGTCAAGGCAGCCTCTCTGGAGAACATGGATAGGTGACGTTTCGGGTTGGGACCCTTCTTGAGTCGTGTCCCGAAACGTCACCCGTCCACATTCTCCAGAGATGCTGCCTGACCCGCTGAGTTACTCCAACACCTGGTGTCTTCATTCATAAGTCAGCATCTGCAGTTCCTTATGTCTCGTAAGCCAATGCATTATCTGCAGCAGTTCATAAGTTCATAAATTCTAGGAGCAGAATTAGGCCATTCAGCCCATCAGATCTACTCCCTCAAACCCGAAACATCACCCATTCCTTTTCTCCAGAGATGCTGCTTGTCCCGGTTTAAACCAGCATCTGCAGTTCCTTCCTACACATTCAATCATGGCTGATCGATGGTTTCCCGCTCAACCCCATTCTTCTGCCTTTCCCCCATAACCCCTGATACCTGTACTAATCAAACATCTATCAATCTCCACCTTAAAAATATCTATTAACTTGGCCTATACAGCCACCTTGTGGCATTACATCCACAGATTCACCACCCTCTAAAGAAATTCCTCCTGTTCTCCTTTATAAAGGTACATCCTTTTATTCTGAGGCTCTTGGTCCTAGACTCACCCACCAGTGGAAACATCCTGTTCACATCCACTCTATCCAGGCCTATTCAGTAAGTTTCAATGAGGTCCCCCCCTCAACCTTGTAAACTCCAGTGAGCACAGGTCCAGAGCTGTCAACCGCTCATCAAATGTTACCCCACTCGTCACTTCAATATCTTTCCTGTAATCTTAATACTATTAAGCATTGTCTGCAGTTTTTGTTAATTGTTGATTTGAACACTGGTGGTACACTGAAGTGATCTATATAGAATCTGTTAATGGTGCATGTTTGGATTTAGACAACCCCTTGGATCCTTATGTGTCCTTAGGCTCGAATGGTTGATTAACAGCTGATTAGGCAGCTTTGATGATACGTGAATTGAACTAAAACAGGTGACAGTTTAAACTCGACATGAAACATGAAACAAATTTCCAGACTATGGGATATTATATTTGCTGGTACTCAGATACACTTTGAATTCACTTTTTTTAGATTTAGAGTCATTGAGTCATACAGAGTGGAAACAGGCCCTTCAGCCCAACACCGTCCATCATGCCCCATCTACTCTAGTCCTACCTGCCCATGTTTGGCCCATATCCTGCTAAACCTGTCCTATCCATGTACGTCTAAATGTTTCTTAAATGTTGCAATAGAGCCTGCCTCAATTACCTCCACAGGCAGCTCGTTCCATACACCCACCACCCTTTGTGTAAAAAGGTTCAAGTCAAGTTTATTTGTCACATACATACTAGATGTGCAGTGAAATGAAAGTGGCCATGCCTGCGGATTTCCTCCCCTTACCTTAAACCCATGTCCTCTGGTTCTTTATTTCCCGACTCTTGATCAGTTTGAAAAAGGGTCTCAGCCCAAAACATCACCTGTCCATGTTCTCCAGAGATGCTGCCTGACCAGTTGATTTACTCCAGCACTTTTGACTTTTTTGTATTTTTAACCGGCATCTGCATTTCTTTGTTTCCACAAGGTCTTTGATTATGTCGGCTCTAAGGTGGTTTTGTAAAAGTCTGCTTAAGACTTAAAAAATGTATTTTCTAAAAAACCTACATAAAGATTTGCCACTCTGGTTCAGCATATTCCCGAGGGTCAGCCCACACACACGTCACATTTGATCAAGGAATACTCAGCCTCTTGACATCTGCTCATCTGACAACTAAACCCACTGTGCAAATATCACGCCGTTATTTACCCCATAATTTATGCCGCAATCTACATACAAAACTGAAGTATAAATTATGTAAAACATCATCTGCAGTTTCATCTTTGAATCTGGATTAAAACTCTGACATTGATTTCGCTTGAGAGCAAATTTCACTTGGCGTTTAATGTCTGAAATATGAAAATTATCTTTTCAACTGAAAAAAAAAATGATACCATTGTTAATTAGGTTTGTTTCACAGTTTAATTTATTTCCTTCTATCAGCATAATGAAATAATGTTCCATGACTTGAGAAAGGCAATGTTAGTACCATAGCATGATAAGGCAGGCTCGTAGGCTAATTGGCTTCAGTAAAATTGTAAATTGTCCCGAGAGTGTAAGATGGTGTTGGTGTCTCTTGCCCAGAGTAGGTGAAACGAGGACCAGAGGACATAGATAGGTTTATGGTGAAGGGGAAAAGATTTAACGGGAATCTTTAATGGAGGGTTAACTTTCTCCACACAAAGGGCGGTGTGTGTATGGAACACGCTGCCAGAGGAGGTAGTTGAGGCTGGGACTATCCCAACATTTAAGAAACAGTTCTCAAGTACACGGTTAGGACAGGTTTGGAGGGATATGGACCAAATGCAGGCAGGTGGGACTAGTGCAGTTGGGACATGTTGGCCCGTGTGGGTAATTTGGGCCAAAGGGCCTGTTTCCACACTGTATCACCCTATGACTATGACTCCATGTACGGGGATCACTAGTTGGCGGGGACTCGGTGGGCCGAAGGGCCGGTTTCCACACTATATCTCTAAAGTCTGAAGTAAAGTCTAAAGATACTCAGTGCCTCTATCATGAACACAGAGATTAGATTCTCATAAAGGGAAATTAAAATAATGCACATAGTCCAAATGATATCAGCAGGGAGGTTGTAGCTGTTAAACTGACCGCATTCAAAGAATGATTCGTAATGAAACACATGGGCTCTGTTACATGCAGAGACAAGAAGAGAAAGAGGTGGTGTCAGCAGCCCCAATACCCGGGAGTCCTTCCATATATGAAAGCAGGAACTCCGTTAACTTATCTATTCTTCATTTCACTGCTGGCGGGTGATCTAAGTAAGAGTTTATCGAGTTGGCAAATGGGAATTCCTGCGCTAGATTACCACAGCTGGATATTGTGAAGGAGAGAGAAAAATAACTTGAGCCACTGCTTCACAGGAAGCAGAGGATAAACAGAGCGTTGAGCGAGAGTGATGGAATCACTCGGCCCTTCGGCCCAACCCTCCCGTGCCAACCAAGATGCCCCATCTACCCAAGTTCCACCTGGCCACATTTGACCAATCCCCTCTAAACCTTTATATCTTATATCTCTCGTTTCCCTGATCCCTGACCAGTCTGAAGAAGGGTCTCGACCCGAAACGTCGCCTATCTCCTTCGCTCCTTAGATGCTGCTGCACCCGCTGAGTTTCTCCAGCTTTTTGTGTAACCCTCTAAACCTTTCCTATCCATGTACCTGTCCATATGTCTTTTAAATGCTCAACCATAGAATCATTCAGTGCAGAAATGGGCCAAAGTTACCCACACCGACCAACATGCCCCATCTACATTAGCCCCATCTACATTCGCCCCACCTACCTGCGTTTGGCCCATATCCCTCTAAACCTATCTTATCCATGTGCTATCTCAATGTTTTGTAAACATTGTGAAATTACCTGCTTAAACGTTCTGCTAGTACCTGCCCCATCTACATCCATACATCTACCACCCTCTGAGTAAAAAGGTTCTTATTAAATCTTTCCACTCTCACCTTAAACCCATATCTGGTTCTCGATTCCTCCATCTATTCTAATCATGATTTTATACAGCTCGACAAGACTGCCCCTCATTCTCCTGCGCTCCAAGGAATGAAGTTCTAGTATGTGCAACCTCCCACTATAGCTCAGGCCCTCGAGTCCTGATAACATCCTCATAAATCTTCTCTGCACTCTTTCCAGTTTAATGGCATTTTCCTGTAGCAGATTTCCCATACTGAGTACAGTGCACTAAATGCCACACAGTGGTACAACTGGTAGATCATAGAAACATAGAAACATAGAAAATAGGTGCAGGTGTAGGCCATTCAGCCCTTTGAGCCTGCGCCAACATTCAATATGATCATGGCTGATCATCCAACTCAGTATCCTGTACCTGCATTCTCTCCATACCCCCTGATCCCTTTAGCCACAAGGGCCACATCTAACTCCCTCTTAAATATAGCCAATGAACTGGCCTCAACTACCTTCTGTGGCAGAGAATTCCAGAGACTCACCACTCTCTGTATGAAAAATGTTTTCCTCATCTCGGTCCTAAAGGAATTCCCCCTTAAACTGTGACCCCTTGTTCTGGACCTCCCCAACATCGGGAACAATCTTCCTGCATCTAGCCTATCCAACCCCTTAAGAATTTTGTAAGTTTCTATAAGATCACCCCTCAGTCTTCTAAATTCTAGCGAGTACAAGCCAAGTCTATCCAGTCTTTCCTCATATAAAAGTCCTGACATCCCAGGAATCAGTCTGGTGAACCTTCTCTGTACCCCTTTTATGGCAAGAATGTCTTTTCTCAGATTTGGAGACCAAAACTGTACGCAATACTCCAGGTGTGGTCTCACCAAAACCCTGTACAACTGCATTAGAACCTCCCTGCTCCTATACTCAAATCCTTTTGCTATGAATGCTAACATACCATTTGCTTTCTTCACTGCCTGCTGCACCTGCATGCCTACTTTCAATGATTGGTGTACCATGACACACAGGTCTCGTTGCATCTCCCCTTTTCCCAATTTGCCACCATTAAGATAATAGTCTACCCTCCTGTTTTTGCCACCAAAGTGGATAACCTCACATTTATCCACATTATATTGCATCTGCCATGCATTTGCCCACTCACCCAGCCTATCCAAGTCATCTTGCAGCCTCCTAGTATCCTCCTCACACCTAACACTACCCCCCAGCTTAGTGTCATCCGCAAACTTGGAGATATTGCATTCAATTCCCTCGTCCAAATCATTAATATATATTGTAAATAGCTGGGGTCCCAGCACCGAGCCTTGCGGTACCCCACTAGTCACTGCCTGCCATTCTGAAAAGGACCCGTTTACTCCTACCCTTTGCTTCCTGTCTGCCAGCCAGTTCTCTATCCACATCAATACTGAACCCCCAATACCGTGTGCTTTAAGTTTGTATACTAATCTCTTATGTAGGACCTTGTTGAAAGCCTTCTGAAAGTCTAGATATAACACATCCACTGGTTCTCCCTTATCCACTCTGCTAGAGAACCGCTGCCTGTCTGCACCAGAGACCTGGGTTCGATCCTGACCTCCGGTGCTGTCGGTGTAGAGTTTGCATGTTCTCCCCGTGACCGCGTGGGTTTCCTCTGAGTGCTCTGTTTTCCTCCCACATCCCAAAGACGTGCGGTTTTGTAGGTTGATCGGCCCTCTGTAAATTGCCCCCTAGTGGGTCGGGAGTGGAAGAGAAAGTGGGAATACAGAACTAGTGTGAATGGGTGATCAATGGGTTGAATGGCATGTTCCCATGCTGTATCTCTAAACTAGACTAAGTGCAGGTCACCGACGGCCGTTAATTGTTCACTACAGCTAATAGAATGAGAGGCTATTTAATGAATTTCTTGATTTTGTTGAGCTCACTTTGGAACTTTTCGTACTGTATTGGTGGCCGTAGTATATTCTTATATCCACTTTCGGGGAGTGATTTGAATTCACTAACAGAAAGTCAGACGCACATAATTGAAGGATGGCATCATGTTAAAAATCTTCATAACCATGGGAAGACAATTTGCAACAACCATATATGCTTATTAATCATAAGTGAAAAAAACTTTAAATGGAAAGCTACGTTGGATTCCTGTCCTCTTCATTGTTGTGAATAATTTTATTCCTGCTTCAAAAACAACAGTGAAGGTGTTGCTAGGTAACTTATACGCAGAACAAATGAGATTGGGATTGATTCAGTTCTCGATAAAAGGTTTCCCTTGTCTTGAGAAAAGTCCTTTACATCTTCGCAGAGGTATTTGGTATCAATTAATGGGAAGCTGTCGGATTAAAATGCCATCAGCAACAAGTTAACACAACGCATCGACACACTGTCCACAAGATCAATGTAACTTGCTTCAGAAACAAGTAACAAAAAGGGACTTGATAAACCAAAACTAAGGTAGATACTTGGAAAATCATTATAAGATTGAGCAAAGTCAACAGGGAATTCATGTTTGACAAATCTATTCAAGCTTTTCTTGAGGCTGTGACTAATAGAAACATGGGATTGTGGGCAGTGTACTTTCATGCAGTGAGGATTGACTGATAGGGAGAGGAGAGAGGGTGTAAATAAATATGTTACCACTGGGCTGGGGGGCGCAAATGGTGCGGGGTCATGGAGCAGCTGGGAGCTGGCCACAAGCTGTACCAACACGTTAGCTCTAGACTTGCCAACGTGTCCCGACCCGCACACCACTGAAAATGCATGAACGGTTCAGGACTGAGAGTGTTAGAGTCGTGCAGCACAGAAATAGGCCCTTCAGCCCAACTCCTCCATGTTGATCATGATGACCCATCTACACGTATTAGGCCCAGAGACTGCTAAATCTTTCCTACCCATGTACCTGCCCAGGTGTCTTTCAAATGCTGTTTGTTGTAGGGCAAAGAATAGTGAGGGCTAACAACTAGTAAATTGGGATGTGGATTGTGCTGATGTGGTTATGGGGAACTGCAGGCAAAGCCTAAAGTTATAGGCATGCAGCACTGCAGGGAGGACACCCAAGTGTCAGGAACTTCATTGATTATCATTTAAATGCTGTTACAGTACCTACCTCAACTACCTCCTCCAGCAGCTCGTTTCAAATGCACTCCAGGACCTGGTTCGATCCTGACTACGGGTACTGTCTATATGGAGTTTGCACATTCCCCCCGTGACTGCGTGGGGTTCCTCCGGTGTTTATGAATGATCCACAGCAACACACGTAGTGAAGATCAATCTTTATTCCACGGGCAAACAGGAACATTCCAACCGCCAGCCATTCTCATCTAGACAGAGAGAGAGCAAGCTGGCTGACTTTGCTTGTGTTAAGCTGTGTAGTACCGTAATACCATGTAAAGGGTGGCATGCACATATCTGTGGTGGAGATTATAAATGGCATGAATTAATAAGGGTTAATCTAGATCCTTCTTCTTAAAGAAGCAAAGCATATATAGCGTGGTTAGTGGAGCATGTTGTAAAACACCAGTATAAGGTGCAGCATTTATATTTTTACGTGTACATGCTTGTGCATATGTGAGCGCATAAAACAAGACGGGTCATGCGTACAGTTCAAGTGTAGCCGGTAAATTTTCCATTCAGCGGGTGTGGCTTGCTGACACGACCTGCACGTGTACGATAGTGCACCTCGTCCTTCTCTGAGGGAGCAAGTCCCTTATCGGGCGAACGCAGAGGAGAAGACACTGGTGGAGACGGGGGCACCGGGGAAGGCAGGGATGGCGCTGGCACCGGCAGAGGAATAGCTGGAGCAGCATTCGCAGAGCGTGATGGAAGGCCGGCGGATTGGTCCGGGTAAGAACGTGGAGGTGCCGGTTCATTAACCGGGCGGAGGTGTTGGCGGGTTTGCCGATAGATGCCGATGTCAATACTGACCAAGTACGAGCGTGGCTCTGCGGTGGACCCCAGAATGACTGAGGCGGCCGTAACCTCGGAGTGACTGTAAGCGTCCAACCTGTCCCTTGTCGAGCGGTTGAAGCGTAGAGCTGGTTTTATCTTTATGTCGCGGCAGCGTTGGAGCTGGGATTGGATCACCGACGGTGCACGAACCTGTGGCTCTAGTAGTTGCTTGGCCACAGGCAGAGTGGAACTTGTTCGCCGTGACATGAGCCGTTCGGCTGCAGGTCCCAGGAGAAGGTCGCGGACGATGTTCCATAGGTTGAGTAAGTCGAGATAACCATATAACAATTACAGCACGGAAACAGGCCCTCTCGGCCCTTCCAGTCCGTGCCGACCATTTTTTTTCCCCTAGTCCATCTTCCTGCACTCAGACCATACCCCTCCATTCCCTTCACGTCCATATACCTATCCACTTTACTTTTAAATGTTAAAATCGATCCTGCCTCCACCACTTCTGCTGTAAGCTCATTCCACACAGCCACCACCCTCTGAGTAAAGAAGTTCCCCCTCATGTTACCCCTAAACTTCTGTCCCTTAATTCTCATGTCATGCCCTCTTGTTTGAATCTTCCCTACCCTCAATGGGAAAAGCTTATCCACGTCAACTCTCTCTCTCCCTTTCATCATTTTAAAGACCTCAATCAAGTCCCCCCTTAACCTTCTGCGCTCCAAAGAATAAAGACCTAACTTGTTCAACCTTTCTCTGTAACTTAGTTGCTGGAACCCAGGCAACATTCTAGTAAATCTCCTCTGTACTCTCTCTGTTTTGTTGACATCCTTCCTATAATTAGGCGACCAAAATTGTACACCATACTCCAGAATTGGTCTTACCAATGCCTTGTACAATTTTAACATTACTTCCCTACTCCTATATTCAATGCTCTGATTTATAAAGGCCAGCACACCAAAAGCTTCCTTTACCACCCTATCTACATGCGATTCCACCTTCAGGGAACTATGCACAGTTATTCCTAGATCCCTCTGTTCCACAGCATTCCTCAAATCCCTACCATTTACCATGTATGTCCTATTTTGATTTGTCCTGCCATGATGTAGCACTTCACACTTATCAGCATTAAACTCCATCTGCCATCTTTCAGCCCACTTTTCCAAATCTCTCTGTAGACTTTGAAAATCTACTTCATTATCCACAACACCACCTATCTTAGTATCATCTGCATACTTACTTTTCCAATTTTCCACCCCATCATCCAGATCATTGATGTACATGACAAACAACAGTGGACCCAACACAGATCCCTGAGGCACCCCACTGGTCACCGGCTTCCAACCTGACAAACAGCCATCCACCATTACTCTGACATCTCCCATTCAGCCACTGTTGAATCCATCTTGCTACTCCGCCATTAACACCCAAAGATTGAACCTTCTTAACCAACCTTCCATGGGGAACCTTGTCAAAGGCCTTACTGAAATCCATATAGACAACATCCACTGCTTTACCCTCATCAATTTCCCTAGTAACCTCTTCAAAAAATTCAAGAAGGTTTGTCAAACATGACCTTCCAGGCACAAATCCATGTTGACTGTTCCTGATCAGACCCTGTTTATCCAGATGCTTATATATATTATCTCTAAGTATCCTTTCCATTAATTTGCCCACCACTGACGTCAAACTAACAGGTCTCTAATCTGTCCTGCCAAAGCACTGCTGTAATATCTTCTCTGACAAGCAATGCAACACCTCCACCTCTGGTCCCTCCATCAATTCTATCACACCTGAAGCAACGAAATCCTGGAATATTTAGTTTCCAATCACAGCCCTCCTGCAACCGTGTTTCACTGATTGCCACAACATCATATTTCCAGGTGTCAATCCAGGCTCTAAGTTCATCCACCTTTCTTACAATGCTCCTAGCATTAAAATATACACATTTTAGAAACCCACCATCCCTTATTCTCTGTCTATTATCTTTTTCCTCTTTCTCGCCTACATTTTGGGTCCGAGTGCTTCCCTTCTCTGCCTCTTGCCCCACACCCTGTCCCCTAGCCCCCTCTACCCGAGCCCCTCCCCCCAGCCTTTCTAGTTTAAAGTCTCCCCAGTAGCCTTTGCAAATCTCCCTGCCAGGATATTGGTCCCCCTCGGGTTCAAGTGCAACCCGTCCATTTTGTACAGATCATGCCTTCCCCAAAAGAGGTCCCAGTGATCAAGAAACTTGAATCCCTGCCCACTGCACCAGTCCCTCAGCCATGCATTTATTCGCCACCCCATTCCATTCCCTCACTGTCATGTGGCACAGGGAGTAATCCTGAAATTGTTACCCTTTTGGTCCTTCTCCTTAACTTTCCCCCCAACTCCCTAAATTCTCCTTTCCGGACCTCTTCTCTTTTTCTGCCTATGTCATTGGTACCTATTTGTACCACAACATCAGGCTCCTCTCCCTCCCTTTTGTGAATCTTTTGGACACGTTCCGACACATGCGAGACCCTGGCACCAGGGAGGCAAACTACCATCCGGGTCTCCCGACTACGTCCACAGAATCGCCCATCCGACCCCCTAACTATAGAGTCCCCTATTACAATTGCCCTCTGCTACCCTTCTGAGCATCAGGGCCTGTCTCTGTGGTGGAGGCCCGGCCGCTGTTGCTGCCCCCAGCTAGGCTGTCCCCTCCAATCGTACTCAAACCCGAGTACCTATTTTCCAGGTGTACGGTCACAGGGGTACTCTCTAGCCCCTGCCTCTGCCCCTTGCCCTTCCTAACCGTGACCCACTTGTCTGCCTCCTGTGGTCTGGGAGTGACTACCTCCCTGTAGCTCCTCTCTATGACCTCCTCACTCTCCCTGACCAGACGGAGGTCATCGAGCTGCTGCTCCAGGTTCCTAACACAGTCCTTTAGGAGCCCCATCTCGACACACCTGGCGCAGATGTGGACGTCTGGAGGGCTATCAGATTCCCTGACCTCTGACATCCACAACAGTACACTGCCCTGGCCTTCATACTCTTCCCCCCCCCCCCCCTTACACAGGATAAAACAATATCACCAATGTACACAACAAATGTTGCTGCTGTTGAGTCCCAGTTTTTCTGTCTGCTGACAATCAGCAGCTTACTCCTGACTAGTCCACTTCCCACCAATCAGCGGCCTTCCTCCCCCACCATTCTCCGAATCCGCCCCGCACGGCCCGATTTTAATGCCCCAACCTTGACGCCATTTCCCCCTTTGTTAAATCCCTCCCCACCTATGTTCAGACACCTCAGACACTCTCCGTCGGCTCCGTGCATTCCATTCCCCAGGCCCCCATCCTCTCATCTTTACCATGGACGTCCAGTCACTCTACACCTCCATCCCCCACCAGGACGGTCTCAAAGCCCTCCGGTTCTTCCTCGACCAGAGGAGCAACCCATACCCGTCCACTGACACCCTCCTCCGCCTAGCAGAGTTGGTCCTCACCCTCAATAACTTCTCTTTTGATTCCTCCCATTTCCTCCAAACACAAGGCGTAGCTATGGGCACACGCATGGGCCCCAGCTACGCTTGCCTCTTTGTTGGGTATGTCGAACAATCCTTGTTCTCGACGTACCAGGGCCCCATCCCCGACCTCTACCTCCGTTACATCGACGACTGCTATGGTGTCACCTCCTGCACCCACACACAACTGACTGACTTCATTCATTTCACCACCAACTTCCATCCGGCACTCAAATACACTTGGACCATTTCCGACACTTCCCTACCATTCCTTGACCTCACCATCTCTATTGCAGGTGATACACTCCTGACCGACATCCACTACAAACCTACTGACTCCCACAGCTACCTGGACTACTCCTCCCACCCTGCTTCCTGTAAGGACTCCATCCCCTATTCCCAATTCCTCCGTCTACGCCGCATCTGCTCCCAGGATGAGGTGTTCCACACCAGGTCATCACAAATGGCCTCATTCTTCAGAGAACGGGGATTCCCCTCCCCCACTATTGATGAGGCTCGCACCAGGGTCTCCTCCATACCCCGCAACACTGCCCTCGCTCCCCATTCCCCCACTCGCAAACAGGGCAGAGTCCCCCTGGTCCTCACCTTTCACCCCACCAGCCGGCAAATACAACATATAGTCCTCCGCCAGTTTCGCCACCTCCAACGTGACCCCTCCACCCGCCACATCTTCCCATCTCCCCCCCTGTCTGCCTTCCGCAAAGACCGCTCCCTCCGCAACTCCCTTGTCAATTCTTCCCTCCCCTCCCACTCTACCCCTTCCCCGGGCACTTTCCCTTGCAACCGCAAGAAATGCAACACTTGTCCCTTCACCTCCCCCCTCCACTCCTTTCAGGGACCCAAGCAGTCCTTCCAGGTCCGACAGAGGTTCACCTGCACCTCCTCCAACCTCATCTACTGCATCCGTTGCTCCAGATGCCAGATGATCTATATCGGTGAGACCAAGCGGAGGCTTGGCGATCGCTTCGCCGAACACCTCCGCTCGGTCCGCAATAACCAACCCGACCTCCCGGTGGCTCAGCACTTCAACTCCCCCTCCCATTCCACATCCGACCTCTCGGTCCTGGGCCTCCTCCACGGCCAGAGTGAGCAACACCGCAAGCTGGAGGAACAGCACCTCATATTCCGCTTGGGGAGTCTGCATCCTTTGGGCTTGAATATTGAATTTTCTCAATTCTGTTAACCTTGCTGTCTCCTCCCCTTCCCACCTCTCCCTCAGCCCTCGGCCCTGGCATTCCCTCTATCTCTATCTCCCTCCCCCACCCAAGTCGCACCAGCTTCTCATTTTCACACCACAAACAGCTTACAATGGCTTGTTCCCTTTATCACCGATACTTTTTTGCATATCTTTCACTCATTGTTCCTTATCTCTCCACATCACCGTCTATATCTCTCGTTTCCCTGATCCCTGACCAGTCTGAAGAAGGGTCTCGACCCGAAACGTCGCCTATCTCCTTCGCTCCTTAGATGCTGCTGCACCCGCTGAGTTTCTCCAGCTTTTTGTGTACCCTCGATTCTCCAGCATCTGCAGTTCCTTCTTTAGAACCAGGTATTGTTTGCCGTGCCACTCGAAGATGTCTGCTGCTACTGTGGACCAGGGTAAGTCCGTTGTGGGGTGCTGGAGAAGTGGTTGTTTCTGTTGGTGCGGGGTCAAGCTATTGCAGATCAGGCAGGCAGCAACTTCCTCGAGAATGTAGTCAGCCATGTCAGGCCAGAAAAGCATACCTTTTGTATGTTGGAGGGTTATTTCTGCAGCAGAATGGCCTTCATGGACAATATCGAAGTACTTGCTGTGAAGAAACGTCAGGATAACTGCCCTATGTCCTTTCATTATAATGCCGTCTTGAATGACCAGTTCGTCGCGGACAGGGTAAAACGGGCGGACAGCTTGCGGCAGGTGGTGCTGTTTGACGTGGCGGATGACAGTGGCCAGCAATTGTAGCGTTTCGTCTGCAGCTGTTTGTGACACTAGGATGTCTAATCCCACGGATGGGAGGCAGGAGACCATCATAACCGTGTACCCCTCGTGCTCATCATCAGACAGGTGTTTTCCACAGGTTGGGTGAGGTGCCCGTGAGATGGTGTCAGCTAAGTGCATGTCCTTACCACGTTTGAAGGTTAGTCTGATGTTATATCTCTGTAGTTCCATCATCATGCGTTGTAAGCTCACTAGTGCCATGTGAATCGGCTTACTAAGGATACTGACCAGGGGCTGGTGATCAGATTCGACCGTGATCAGGTTGCCAAGGATAAAGTCCTTACATTTCTTGCAGGCAAAAGTTACTGCGGGTAGCTCCTTCTCGATTTGAATGTAGTGCTGTTCAGTGTCGGTCATGGCGCGGGAGGCATGGGCAACTGGTCTGGGACCCTTCCCATCGTCTTGTAGGCAAGCAGCACCCAGTCCATACTGGAAGGCATCACGGGTGAGGGTGACGGGTAACTTGGTATCAAAGTATGTGAGAGTAGTTGTTGGGTGGGAATTTGAGAGGTCGACAGCTGGTTTTTAGTTTTGCCGAAGAAGACTAGGTTCATATCGCGGCATGCATCAATGCCCAGAAGGAGGGGAACTTCCTCTCTAATGAATAAAAAATCCAGATTGTATACATCAGACTCTAGATGGCATGGTAATGTGACCGTACCTGCCCCCCCCCCCACCACCAAATGGATGCAACTTTGAGTTTGTTTCCATGACTGTTGTGAATTATTTGGAAGTCTGATAGAGAGACAACATTACATCTCGCTCTGGTATCTATCTTTGCAGCAACTCTTGTATTGTTGATACTGAGCATTGCCATGGGATCACTGTTGAATCAGGTATACAAATGATTGAAAATGTAACTGGGAGAGTCTAGGACCAGAGGGCACAGCTTCAGAATAAAAGCACATATATTTATAATGGAGATGAGTAAGAATTTCTTCAGCCAGAGGGTGGTGAATCTGTGGAATTAATTGCCGCAAGTGGCTGTGGAGGCCAAGTCAATGGATATTTTTAAGGCAGAGATATATGGATATGAACAGTGAAACTTGCAGGAAGACTAGAGTTGGGGAGGGATGGAGAGAGGAAATGTGAGTGTTTGTAAGCTAATTATCTTCGGTAAAGATTGCAAATTGTCCTTGGTGTGTAGGATAGTGTTAGTGTACGGGGATCGCTGGTCGGCACGGACTCAAGGGCCTGTTTTCACACTGAATCTTTAAAGTCTAAAGATGAAGACTGGATGGTGGAGTTGTAAGTAGAACGATTAAATTCAGTAATAAGTAAAAACAGTGCTTTACTTGTGACGGTGTGCACTGGCGTATGGTGGACCAGCACCTCCAAAAGGTTACGTCTAGATTTTCAAATTTTTAGAATTTTTTTATATTTCTAAAAGATTACCAAAGTTTAAAAAATAAAAATTAAGTAATTAAATTAGGCGGTCAGGGCCTTGAGTGCTTAAGCAGCTTATATGAACTGCCGTAGACACCAACAGCAAGGAAAAATGTTTAGTTTAGAGGAGCAATGCAGAAACTGTCCCTTTGGCCCACCAGGTCCGTGCTGACCAGCGATCCCCGTACACTAACACTATCCTACACACTGGGGACAACGTCCAATCTTTACTGAAGCCAATTAAGCTACAAACATGTTCGTCCTTGCAGTGTGAGGAGGAAACCAGAGCACCCGGAGAAAACCCACGTGGTCACAGGGGAAATGTACAAAGGCCATACAGACGGCACCCGTAGTCAGGATCGAACCCGGATCTCTGATGCTGTGAGGCAGCAACTGTGCTGCTCCCCCCCTTGTGTACTGGCACTGCTGTGTCTACAATAAAACCACTGCGTAAAAGAACGGAATTAGTCACAGTTTATGCTTAGATTAACATGTGGCCACTGCAGATATGAGATTGTCAACATTCTGTGATTATAATTGGTGTTGTCAGGTCAATATCAATCGGTGAAAGGCACAAAGTTTTGTTTCAGTTTAATTTCACGGTGTTTGTTAAATTACCTCCGCTGTGACTGTGCTTAGCAAAATGAAGGCTGATATTCCTATTGGTACTGCTGCAATCACCATGAATATCGGAGAGTGTTTCTTATCAAAGGAGAGGATTTGCCTGCCCGGAGTTAATCCGGCAGGCTGGAATTTCATTATTCAACTGGAAAACGCAGGATGGCTCACAGCGCATGTTGACTCCTATAATAGAGACACAGCCATGAAGAAGTAGTGTTATTGTTATTTGAACTCAAAATAATTCTGCCTGTGCTATGTCCAATGTTAAATCAGCACTTAAACCAGAGTGCATATACCCAGTGTAATTGAGGCTAGCTCGCTCGCTCAGCATGCAATGCTATTGCTTTCTGACATTTAACATTGTGCTCCGGGCTTAATGCTTTTTTTATTTGTTTCTTAGATTTTAGTTTTAGGTTTATTATTGTCGAGTGTACAGAGCTACAATGAAAGTATGTGCTGCCTGCTATCCAAACAGATCAGATATATATCATACCTAAATACTATAGTCAAACTGAAGTAACATAGGCGGGGCAAACGGGATTGAAGATATAGTGTGCAGAATATAGTTCTCTGCCTAGGACAGCATACAATAGATCCTCTTTACCACTGTATTGTGGAGCATCAGTTCTTATTCCATCTGAAGCCAAGCAAATCAAGTGAGGAAAGAATTAGGTCTGACGCACTCTATACTTGACTTCCTTACAATGCATAATACAGATAATGTTGTATTTTATGTAGGTGGGAATAGATTAAAAGTGAAGTTGCTTAAATTAAATATAGTTGTATGGTGTAAGTGCAGACTTTCACCTTGACTCAGTCACCAGTCAAATGATTGGCCAGAGAAGGTAGTTGAGGCGACTGCGCAGGGCTCAAAGGCCCCGACCATGGGTGAACAAAGAGGAAGATGACTGAACTTCATTGCCTTCCATCGCAGTGGGAATGTTGATTCCTCTGTGTGGGGATGTTCATGTTAAATTCTATCGTGTATTGTGTTTTTATTCGTATGGCTGCATGGTAACTCAAATCTCACCGTACCAATTGGTACATGTGACAATAAATGGAACTTGAACTTGAACTCTCCCTATAGCTCAGTCCCTCTAGTCCTGGCAACATCCTCGTAAATCTTCTCTGAACTCCTTCAAGCTTGACAATATCTTTCCTATATTGTGGCCAGAAATGAACACAATACTCTATATGCAGTCTCACCAAAATCTTATACAAATGCAGCATGGCCTCCCAACTTCTATCCAGTACACTGGCTGATGAAGGCCAATGTGCCAAAAGCCTTTTTGACCACCTTATCGACCTGCGACTCGACCTTCAAGGAATGGTGCACCTACGCTCCTAGATCCCTCTGTGCTACAGTGCCCCCATTGACTGTGTAGGCCCTGCCCTTGTTAGACATCCCAAAATGCAACTCCTCACATTTCTCTGTATTAAATTCCATCAACCATTCAGTTTCTGAGCTGTGTGACTCTATGAGTACTTATTTAAAGTTCCTGCCATTAAGATATCTGTTCAGCTAAATGTAGAGAGCACATTATCCCCTGGTATTGCTTTTATTGATCACCAGATATAATTGCACTGGCCAGAGGAGTTGTTACTACATTTCCAACTGCCCTTCAACTGTGTGGGACGGAACTGCAGACATGACGAAAGGTCTCGACCCGAAACGCCACCCATTCCTGCTCTGCAGAGATGCTCTGCCGGACTCGCTGAGTTACTCCCACATTTGGTGCCCTTCAACTGTGTGGCGTGCTAAGCTTTCACGGAAGGCGATTCAGAGGCAACCATACAATTCTGAATCTAGTGACACTACATCGGGTAAGAAAGGTGCACAGTGGCGCAGCGGGTAGAGCTGCTGCCTCACAGCTTAAGAAACCCGGGTTCGAGCCTGACCTCGGTTGCTGCCTGTGTGAAGTTTGCACGTTCTCCCTGAGACTGCGTGGGTTTCCTCCGGGTGCTCCGACTTCCTCCCACATCCCAAAGACGTGCGGGTTTGTAGGTTAATCAGCCCTCTGTAAATTATCCCGAGTGTGTAGGAAGTGGATAACATAGAACCCGTTTGCCTTCTTTGCCACCTTATCTACATCTGTTGCCACTTTCAGAGAGCTATGGGCTTGGACCCCAAGATCCCTCTGCACACAAACTAATCTTATGTTGAGGCCTTTCAAATGTACACTAGCTCTCTGAAGCCGTGAGTACATTTAGCCACTAATCCAGCTCCCCACTTACTTCTCATTGATTCCATGTGGATGTTGCTGATTTGTTTTTTAATGCTCGTTTCAGCTGGATCACTGATGCAGAATTCATGTCCATATAAATTCTTCCTCTGCTTCGGGGGAGTAGCTTTTTTGCCGCTGATTTGGATTACCTTCTCACAGGCTGGCTGAAAAAGAAGTAAAATGGCGAAGTGACTTTTTCAACATGAAACGAGAGTATTTTTTGTGAACAATGCCCATTACTGCTGCTCAATTTAAGCAGATGCTGCTTCTGATACTTGCGACGACTGGTTTAGTACCTTCTTTGGCATCTTGCTCACTAAGCCTTAAACCCACGCAATTCCTTTAAGCCACTGGAAAAAGATGCCGTTAAGCTGGAACGAATGCGGAGAAGGTTCACGACGATGTTGCCAGGACTCGAGGGCCTGAGCTACGGGGAGAGGTTGAGCAGGCTAGGACTCTATTCCTTGGAGCGCAGGAGGATGAGGGGTGGTTTAAGTATAGTGAAAGGTTTGTTTTGCGTGCTATCCAAAAAGATCAGATACTAACAAACATAAATGCAATCAAGTCAAACTCAATGACAACATGTAGAAGTCTGCACAGCGGGTAGAGCTGCTGCCTTACAGCGCCAGAGATCCGGGTTCGATCCTGACTACGGGTGCTGTCTGTATGGAGCTTGCACGTTCTCCCTGTGACCGTGTGGGTTTTCACCGGGTGCTCCGGTTTCCTCCCACATTCCAAAGACGTGTGGGTTTGTAGGTTAATTGGCTTTGGTAATTTGTCTCTAGTGTCTAGAATAGGGCTGGTGTGCGGGTGATCGTTGGTCACTCAGTAGGTCGATGGACCTGTTCCCACGTTGTATCTCTAATCTAAAACTACCGCAAAGGGGAAGATACAGAGTGCAGAATATAGTTTGCAGCTTTGTATCACATCGGGTTCAGAGACAAAGTCCAATATCCACAACGGGGTTGGGATGTCAGTAATGTTACCACTGAGCTTTGTTGCTCTCCCCCTACTCTAATCACACTGCTCCTAACCCCCACCTCTACACGGCACCTTGTGCCACCTCTCAACCCCTATCGCCTCCACAGTAATCCACCTCCCCCACCAAGCCTCCTTCATCCGCTCTACCCCCCTCCGATCCCAGACCTCACCCTTGCCATGTTTTCACCCCCCACCCCGTGACCTCATTCTTTCAGATGCAGAATGGTTAGCCCACAACAGAAGCCTTACCTGTGTAGCCCTCCGCCCGCACCTTAATGAGTTCCAGGCCCGCAACAGAGGGTCCCGACATGAAGCGTCACCTACCCCCTTTCTCCAGAGATGCTGTTACTCCAGCATTCTCCTGTGCTGTACTGTTCAATAAATATCCTCACCTGACACAGATGGGGTTCGATGTTCTATCAAAAGAGAAGATTAGTTGCTGGAGGAGGTAGTTGAGGCAGGTACTATCGCAATATTGAAAAAAAACATTTGGGCAGGAAAATGGATAGGATAGATTTAAAGAGATGTGGGCCAAATGCAGACAGGTGGGACTAGTGTAGAAGGGGTATGTTGGCTAGTATGGGCAACTTGGGCTGAAGGGCCTGGTTCTACACTGTATGACTATGGGAGCATGAGCCTGTAACTTGTCCTTATAAACTTTCTTTGGCGTGAAAATGGGTCTCTTGCGTGAAAATGCAAAAGTCGCTGCTCGTACAATGTGTTGAATGTAATGCATTGGAACGCTGCAAGGGAAGAAGTGGAGTTCATGTCAAAGACCGTTCAAAGCAGCTTTGAATGTCAGCTTGATGAGACTGAAGCTTTGTACACAAATCGTTAGCTTAAAGGCTGGAATGTTTCAGTATCACGCCCATGGTTCAAACAGGGTCATGAATTTTAAGTTGACATTTTGACACTATAGATCTGAAGTGCATCAAATTTGACTTACAAATTCTTCCCTCTTCAGTCCTGAGGCACAGTGAACGATGTAGCTGAGAAAGGCTCACTTCCATGCTAGTGGACAGGAAGAGAAGCAACACATTGATTCCCAGTCTTAAACCTTCTGCTGCAAACTGAAGTGTGTATTATTGTGGGTTATTCAAAGTAATGTTCAACTTCAGAAATACTCCCGAAATGCACTGTCGGCAATGCAACCAACTTGTCAGCTGTATATCTTGAGCCCAGGGAATAAAACAAATGTATGCTTCTGCTGCTCAGTAAACAAGGTGATGTGTCTGTTCCCAGGATGGGAATATCAAATACTAGAGGGCACAGCTTTAAGGCGAAAGAAGGAGAGCTTAAAGGAGAGTGTGGAGCAAGTTTTTCTCACGCAGAAGGTAGGGGGTGCCTGGAACATGCTGCCAGGGGTGGTGGTGGAGGCAAATATGATGGTGGTGTTTAAGAGGCTTTTGGATAAGCACATGGATATGCACGGGATGGGGAGATATGGATTATGTGCAGGCAGATACGAATTGGTCCTGCCATCATGTTGGGATGGACATTGTAGGCCAAAGAGACCGTTCCAGGGCTATACTGTTCCATATTCTATGTTGAAGCTCAAGGTCAAACCGTGTTGCATGAAACCCATGGCCAACAACAGCGCAGCAGTGATCCCTGCCCATTGGCAGGTAAAGGTTTGGAGGGATAGGGGCCAATTCCAGACCTATGAGACCTGTATAAATGGGACATCTTGGTTGGCATGGATGAGTTGGGCCGAAGGGCCTGTTTGGGTGCCCTCTGACTCTATGATTAACAGATCACTACATCAGCTTTTCCCACGACCAAGGGGTCTGTTCCCATTGTTATTCCTTTTATTTGATTCTGAATTTGTTTTTAATTCAAGGGGCCTGGTTAGAGTGGCACAGTGGCTCAATGGTAGAGTGGCTGTCTCACAGTGCCAGAGACCCGGGCTCGATCCTGACTATGTACAGAGTTTGAACATTCTCCCTGCGACCACGTGGGTTTTCTCCGTGTGCTCTGGTTTCCTCCCACACTCCAAATGCGTGCGAGTTTGTAGGTTAATTGACTTTTGTAAATTGTCCCTAGTGTGAAGGATAGTGTTAGTGTATGGGGGTCGCTGGTTGAGCGGACTTGGTGTGCCAAAGGGCCTGTCTCCACGCTGTATCTTTAAAATCTAAAGCCTAAAGACATAATTTATTTCCACAATTTTGCAGTTTGCCAACTAATTTGGTTCCATAAAATGAAAGCAAGTCATGAACCAGTGGAAACAGGAATGCTTTAGTCAGGTCCAACAAGGTTGCTTCTTCAGCAAAACCCTGAGCACAATCTGCAAGTTTACCCTCCCCTCTCTCTTCCTTACTCCTGCCAGTCATCAGTATTTCTCCCCAATACTTCCTGGCAGCTCAGACCTCCATATATCCCCTCCAAACTCTGTCATCGACCTCTGGAATTCCCAATCTATTATTTGCAACACATTGGTCTCAGGACGGAGACTGAAAGAGCTTGGAAGTCACACAGTCTGCTGGTGGCAAAGGCCAGTGTATAGAGTGAGACATAGTCAACTGGCATGGAACCACAACTTGCCCACAACGACCAATGTGCCCCATCTATACTAGTCCCACCAGTGTGCCTTTGGCCCATATTCTTCTAAACTTGCCCTATCCTATACATTGACCTCTCTAATTTCAGGTAGTCCTTACTTTCTCCTCCCCTTCTCAGCTCTCCCTCAGCCCACTGGCTCCATCTCTTCCTTTCTTCTTCCCACTCTTGGGGAACAACTGAGAATTAGCCTAAATTGAGGATCATGTGACTTTGATGTTGATCTGTGGAAAAGTGAAGTTCTGGCTTGTCCAAGACATAATAGACAGCTGT
Source organism: Okamejei kenojei (assembly GCA_035221665.1). NCBI lineage: Eukaryota > Metazoa > Chordata > Chondrichthyes > Rajiformes > Rajidae > Okamejei > Okamejei kenojei. The sequence continues at coordinate 22,232,188 of CM069154.1, read as the reverse complement.
GTAGCAAAGAACAATAGATCTTAAATGGGATGGTTATGCCACTGGGATTTACCCATATTATGCAAAAGGATACACAAAATGCAGAAGTAACTCAGCAGGTCAGGCATCAACTCTGGGGGAATTGGATAGGTGACATTTTGGGTGAACTGAAACGTCACCTATCCATTTTCTCCAGAGATGTTGCCTGACCTCCTAGATTACTCCAGCACTTTGTATCTTTCTTAGGTAAAAGGTCATTTTGTGGTGACCTCATTATTTCCTTATGACCATATTATGACCATCTTATTAATCCCTCAACGTTATTGAGAGATTTCTTGTGTTGCTTCACACAAATTAAGCGTGCCAGCAAAGGCTTTAGAATTGAGCAGTTGATTTCATGAAACAGCAGAAACAATATATTTCAGACCCACATAAACATTGTTGTGTAGGAAGGAACTGCAGAAAGCTGGAGTAACACAACGGGACTGGCAGTATTTCTGGAAAGAAGGAATGGGTGTCGAAGGGTTTCGAACCGAAACGTCGCCCATTCCTTCTCTCCAGAGTTGCTGCCTGTCCCGCTGAGTTACTCCAGCATTTTGTGTTTAAACATTGTTTACTAGCAGGCATCGGCCTAATGTGAGAGAGACGGGATTTAAGAGGGATCTCCAGGGCAAACCTTTCACTCAGAGTAGTCCATATCTGAAATGAACTGCCAGAGGATACTATAGAAGCATATACAATTACGACTTTTAAAAGACATTTGGACAGATATGTGGATAGGAAGGGTTGAGAGGCATATAGGCCTCATGATATAGCCCAGAATGCCAACCTGGTCAGCATGGACAAGGTGAGCTAAAGGGCCTGTTTCTGTGCTGTACAGCTCTGTGAGTCTATGACTCTAATAGTCAAGGCCTTAGCAATTTGAAAAACATAAAATAGCTGGTCATGTTTACATTATTTTAATCTGCTGTGGAGTAGCTGTAAATAAGTTATGAAATATGTTATCTCAACAAATATATTGGCAAACCCACACGGCGAACTCTGCTTTCAGCAGACGTACCTGATTGGAGAAACTTGAAAGGAAACTGTTCCATGAATTTACTATCAAAGTGCACATGCCTTTCATCTGGCATATAAAATAATGAAATGCAATTGAATTCTGTTTTACAATCAAACAATCGCACCCAAGTTCTTCAACTGGATATTTGATGTTACATCCATTAATCATTAAAACTAATGCTTTTTTAGAACAAAATTCAATGTATCTTTATTTAGCTTTCAAATAAAGATGAAAAGGGGGCATGTTGTTATCCTAATGCACCTCAATTAAATATCTGTTAGGGATCTATAGAAACCACGATGGATGCAACTCATTATATTGCAAAGATGAACTTAATATTGCGCCAAATAAATGTTTCCATTTTGAGCTTTAGACTTTGGAGATCGAGTGTGGAAACGTGCCCTTCGGTCCCCGAGTCCGCACCGACCAGCGATCATCCCATACACTAGCACTATCCCACACGTTAGGGACATATTTGCAATTTTACCAAAGTCAATTAACCTACAAACCTGTCTGTCTTTAGAGTGTAGGAGGAAAACACAGCCAGAAAAAGCCCACATGGTCGCAGGGAGAATGTAGAAACTCTGTGCAGATAGCATCCGTAGACAGGATTGAACCCGGGTCTCTGGCACTGAGGCAACACCTCTACCACTGTGCCGCTGTTAGTGAGACCATGATGCAATGCAACAATCCTGACAATATTGCTAAATAAAATTTAAGGAAAGGGATGAAAATAGAAAACATACACAGCCACAATTTATTTACAGCTTTGTGTAATTATATGTTATAGTTATCCCTTGGAGCATGCTGTAATACATATTGTCTGGAGATTCTTTGTCTTCAATCTCTCCGTCTCACTCATTTGAGCTTGAGTTAAAGATATTGTGAATCATGGGTTCAACATCTCACCAACTCCCCCTGTAGTCAAAGAGTCGTCCAGTACAGAAACAGGCCCTTCAATCCAACCAGCCATGCCAGCTAACATGCCTCATCTGACTAGTCTCATTTGACCCATACTCCCTGAACCATTCCCATCCATGTACCCGTCAAGTGTCTTTTAAACCTGTTATTGTACCTGCTTCAACTCCCTCCTCTGGCAGCTTGTTCCATACACCCACCACCCTTTATGTGAAAAGGTTGTTCCTCAGGTTCCCAGTAAATCTCGCTCGTCTCATCATAAATCTATGTCCTCAGCTTCTTGATTCCCCTACTCTGGATAAAATGACTGTGCATTCATCCTGTCCATTCCCCCTCGTGGTTTTATACACCTCTATAAGATCACCCCTCAGCCTCCTGCGTTCCAAGGAATGAAATCCTAACCTCTCCCTATTGCTCAGGCGCTCAAGTCCTGGCAACATCCTCGCAAATCTTCTCTGAAGAAGAGTCTCAACCCAAAATGTCACCTATTCCTTTTCTCCAGAGATGTTGCCTGACCTGCTGAGTTACTCCAGCTTTTTGTGTCTATCTTCGGTTTAAACCATAGAACCATAGAAAATAGGTGCAGGAGTAGGCCATTCGGCCCTTCGAGCCTGCACCGCCATTCAATATGATCATGGCTGATCATCCAACCAGCACCTGCAGTTCCTTCCTACACATTCCCTGCACTCTTTCCAGCTTAACTACATCCTTCCTATAGCATGGTGGTTAAAACTGATAGCAAAACTTCAAATGCGGGCTCACCAACCTCTTGTACGACTATAACATAACGTATCAGATTGTTAAGGGTTTGGACACTCTAGAGGCAGGAAACATGTTCCCGATGTTGGGCGAGTCCAGAACCAAGGGCCACAGGTAAAGATTAAGGAGTAAACCATTTAGAACGGAGACGAGGAAACACTTTTTCTCACAGTGGTGAGTCTGTGGCATTCTCTTCCTCAGCGGGCGGTGGAGGCAGGTTCTCTGCATGCTTTCAAGAGAGAGCTAGATTGGGCTCTTAAAAATCGGAGGATATGGGGGAAGGCAGGAACGGAGTACTGATAGGGGATGATCAGTCATGATCATATTGAATGGCGGTGCTGGCTCGTAGGGCTGAATGGCCTACTCCTGCACCTATTGTACAAACTTCTATACTCAACACCCTGACTGATGACCAAGCCCTCAACTGAATCTTTGGTTTATCCTAACATAGAAACTACAGTGATCTATGTTCCTGCCTGAACTCTGAGGAATTGTAGAGGAATACTAGGATTCAAGAAGGGGCGGAGGGAAGGAAATCAGAGATTGGGAACTCTCGAGGGAATGAAGGGATTCCCTGTAACTGGCGGTTGGTTAAGCCCAAGTATCAAGGAGTCTTTACTTGCGTGGTGATGGGGTAAGACTGGGATGGCGAGGGGAGGTCTGGAAATCAAGGGTGGAGGAAAAAGAGAAGGAAATGTGGCAGTGTAAATAAAGGGCCTGTCCCACCAGCATGCAACTCCATGCAATGAGCGCGACCTAACGTGGTCGCTTGAGCCGTCCGGCGTTGCGGGGCCGGTCCCACTTCGATCGCCGGAGCCGTGCAGAATTGTGCGGAGTTCGCTCCGAAAAACTGACCATGTTCAAAAATTCCGCGCGGCAATGGCTTGTCGGCTTGCAGTCGCCTCGACGCATTACACACCGCCTCGACGTCGTGCCTCCGTGACCCTCTCTGTGTGTCCCTCTCTGTCCTGGCGAACTCACCTTTCAGACTTCGCTCCAAGTTCGCCTCACTTCCCGCCGAGTTGCGCCACTCACCCAACCTCCGCGCGGCCCCCGCTGCCGGTTTGGTCGCGCTCTTCGCATGCAGACGCGTGCTGTTGGGAACGGCCCTGTACAGGGATCACCAGACCTCCGCGCGGCCCCCGCTGCCGGTTTGGTCGCGCTCACCGCATCGAGTCGGATGCTGGTAGGACAGGCCCTTAAGTTAATTATAGGATTGGAAAGCATCCCATCCTGACCATTCCTTCTCCCAGCTCCCCGCTCCCCTCCGGCAGAAGATCCAGAAGCAAGCAAGGGCACTCCATTGTTTAGGGTTGAGGTTAGTGTTGTGTCGTGTTCAAGTGCTTGATGACTGTGGGGAAGAAGCTGCTCCTGAACCTGGACATTAGAGTTTTCTTGGTCCTTTATCTTCTTCCCGATGGCGGGGGTGAAATGAGAGTGTGGCCAGGGTGGTGTGGGTCTCTGATGATGCTGGCTGCCATTTTGTGGCAGTGACTCCTGTAGATCCCTTCGATGGTGGGGAGATCAGTACCCGTGATGGACCGGGCAGTGTCCAGCACATTTTGTAACTCCCTTCGTTCCTGGGTGTTCGAGTTGCCAGACCAGGCCGTGATGCCACCAGTCAATGTGCTCTCCACCATACACCTGTAATTGCTCAAGGGAGTGATTACACCAGCAATGCCTGGAGGAAGACTGATGGGAAATGAGACAAGCTTACCAATAAGCAATGGGGAAATGAAGAGAACAAATAGCCTGGGAATATAAAGAGAATGAGTGTAGCGATGGCTAAATTAAACGGAGGCAATTCAAAATAAATGAATGTAACCCTGTGCGGTAATGCATGGTGTAATAAAAGTGTAGCTAGAGGCAGCAATCGAACAGGGAGAAGTGGATGCAGCAAGGGTTACTGAAGATGGCTACAGAAAAATCAGTCGTGATAATTAAAGATCTGAATATATTCTGAAGAGATAGCGGAAAGGGGCAAGGTAGAGTGGCTGTACTTCCGAGATAACATAATGGCAGTCGTACAAAATGACACAGCCATCAGTAAGACTGAAAGGAAACTACTAGGACAAAGACAAGAGTAATTAAAAGAAACAATCTTACTAATAGAGGCAGCCCAGAGACTGCGTCACTGTGGAAGGAAGGTGAACAAGAAATAAGCAAAGGTGTATAAAACATAGAAATTACAAGCACATCCTCGGAAAATTGGGCAGAGATTGGAGAGAAGCTGAGGAGTTGCAATCTCTTCTGTACTTGCCTTGTACGCACTGCCTTGATCCAACAGAAGCAAGCCAGACATGGAATGATTTCCCACAAATCCAGTAATAATCCAGAACTGATATGAGAAATAAAAATAGGGAGACTTTCAGGCAATGGTGATTGCAATAAAATTCCATGTGGGATTGAGAAAGAGTAAAGGATGATGAGAAAAGTTTGGATTTTGTGAGTAGAACATGGGAAAGTAAAATGAATTGATTCAATGATACTTTCTTGTGGCATGTCCCGAGGCGGCAGAGCGCACCCAGGCGGTACTCGGGTGTCTCCACTGATAACTGTTTGACGCGAGTGTTGGCAAACAACACTATAGTAGAGCAATGGGAAATATTTAGTGGCTTTCAACAGTCCTGGAGAAGTGCGCACTTTATAAAAGAAAACAAGCAATCTCTAATGAGACACTGTGGAAGAATAAAGGCACAAAGGGAATATAAAACTCAGAACATAGACCAGTACGGCACAGGAACAGGCCTTTCAGCCCACAATGTCCACGCCGGACATGGTGCCAAGTTAATCTCATCTCCTCTGCCTGCACGTGACCCATATCAATGGCTCAATGGTACTTTATTGGCCCATGTACCGAGGTACAGCTAAATTCATTTTTGCATACAGTTCAGTGCAAGTATAACTATACAGAACCACATCTTAGACACAGGACAAGTGTATAGAAATAGTACACTCAGACAGTAAGCAACCGGATATTTATTCCTCGGAGCTTGAAGCTTTCGACCATCTCTACTTTCGATCATGGGGTGAACGTATTGCTTTGCTTCCCCCGCCTCTTTTTCCCCCCCCCCCCCCCCCCCCCCCCCCCCGTCTCTGTCTTTTTTCTGTGTCAGCACCTCCTACCCGAGTTTCCCCTCTACTCTCAGCTAGGTGACCCTGACAACAACCCACCAGGCAGCTTTGCCTCCTCATTCTGGGCCACCCCAACCCATATCCAGGAGCGTAAACCAGATCAAGACACAAAGTGCGGTGGGAATTTCTTCAGACCGAAGAAGGGTCCCGGATCCAAGGTGTCATCTGTCCCTTCCCTCCACTGATGCTGCCTGGCCAACTGAGTTCAATCCAGCACTTTGGGATTTGCCTAAGATTCCAGCACCTGCAGTTTCTTGTGTCGCCATGATCCATAGCCGTCTTCATCCAGAAATTGCCAGAGGCTGACAGGCTGCCTGCCTGCAGTGAGGTCTGGCAGCTAAACCATCCCTTCCCTTTGCTACTTAGTCCTATGTGGAAAAACGTTCACATCTCCTCGCTGATGTTGAAGATCAGCCTGTCGGTAAAGCCATGAAAAATACATGCTTGCCTTGAGGCCACTCCTAATACCTACTCACCGAGGAAGCATTAAGATTTCTTCTGTCTGAATAAGTAATTTTGAAAAATAATTCTCCCTCAAGCAACATTTTGAAAAGCATCTTTGATCATCATCTTCAGTGTGGCTTGTTGAAGTCATTAAATCGAGCTTATATTCTGTGACCCAATTTTAAAAAAAAGACTTGCTGATGCTCTCGATCAAATAATAATTTTTATCTCCCAGCTAAAAATGTCTAGAATTTACATTGATCCCGTGTGAGCTTTGAATAATTCTCAAAGACATTTGCGATCAATTTTTAAATTATTTTCCACATAACTGTTTACACAATTGAATTATCAGTCAGCTCTTGACATCAATACAAGACGTTAGGTTACAATATTATATACAGCGAGGGAAATGTGTCCCTAGATTAATACGTCCTTCGTTACCTTAAAAATATTCAACGTAGTGTCAAATTCTTGCACTGATCCCATGGTGGCATTAATCAAATTGAATCGTACATTTGGTAAATGTTTATGCAAAGATTAGCTCCTGATCTGGAAAAGCCTCAGAGAACTGAAGCAAATGCATTAATTCAGCATCTTTAAAGTACTGAAGGAGAACCACGTGTGGAAAGGAGAGGATATCAACGAGCTTTGAGAAAGCTGTGTCACTGGCAGAAGTTGCATAGGAGGGCAAACATGTTGGTCAACACACAAAGTGCTGGAGCAACTCAGCTGGTCAGGCAGCATCTGTGGAGGGAATTGACAGACAATGATTTGGGTCGAGATCCTTCTTCACATTGATCCGAAACCTTTCTGGCCATTCCCTCGACGGATGCACTGTTACCCAATGGTTTATTTATTGCCACGTGTACAGAGATACAGTGAAAAGCTTTGTTCTGTGTGCTATCTAGTCAATCATATTGTAAATGATTACAATAGATCCTCTTCTGGATCAGCACGCATAGAGTTGCCACATTCCAGCTCCCCATCTCGCAACGTCCGAGTCTCTGAAAAGTCCGATCGTGGCCCAAGGAGATTTTGAAGTTTCTTATTTGCTCACATTAAGGCCCGGTGTCCTGGTGCCACTGGATGGGTGAAGTAGGGGTGGGCCTGACGCAGCCCGATGTTGTCAATCCTTCCACCTCCGCTCCGTGCAGCTGCCGCAGGCTGCGCTTGGTCCACTCGCTCTCCCGGCTGCTGTAGGACCTCCCGCGGCCACCTCCACCAACACCATTGATCTATTGATTTCCTAATGTTTGCAATGAAGGACCATGTTTAATTTAGATTAGTTTAGAGATACAGCATGGAAACCGATCCTTCGGCCCACCGAGTCTGCATCGACCGGCGATCGCCCATACACTAGCTCTAACCTACACACTAGGGACATTTTACAGAAGCCAATTAGTCTACAAACCTGTATGTCTTTGGAGTGTGGGAGGAAACCGGATCACCCAGAGAAAACCCACACGGTCACAGGGACAACATGCTCACTCTGCACAGACAGCAGCCACAGTCAGAATCGAGCCCGGGTCTCTGGCGCTGTAAGGCAGCAGCTCTACCCGCTGCGCCGCTGTGCTTCTCTTGACTCTTGCAATTGCTGCAACTAATTACTGCTGCCGAGCTAAATCTCCTTTTGGAGAGGTGCTGCTGGGTTTTTGAATAACAATGAAGCCCAACGGGTAGTCCCGCAAGCCAGCGTGGCTCGAATATAGTGCAGATTAAGTGTCTGAGGCAACAACGTCAGGTGTGAGTGGTATCGACTGCTTTATTGAATTCTCGCTCAGTGAATAATGAAAAGATTTCCTGAAATAAAATTTGCAACCAGAAAGAAACCCCTTCTCCCGCAGAGAGTTGAGCTCGGAGAGTATTAATGCCACTGAATAGTGCACTCGGTCTCTCTGCTGCAATCCATTTCCACTGCATTGATTTCCAAAGTAAATGCAGGCCTTGCGTTTGCGAGACAGTGAGCATCAGTGTGGTGTGTCGCAGTCCAGGAGACGTCGACAAATAAAGCCTGTTGCTTAGCAGTGAGTGAGCAGCTGACGCGGGGCATCGATGTGACAGCTCGTTTTCTTCTTCAGCAAGTTTTTACAAAAAGAGAGGGAAGAAGCAAGCGGGCAGAATTCTATTTAAGCAACTGAGCCCCGGCGATCTGCTGCTTGTTAAATCGAGGATGATGTAGCCAGCTGAGAGCAAAGGTCCAACCTCATCACATCAGTCATTCCTTCCAGTTGGTTTGTCTGCATCTCACTGGCGTTGTTACCCACACTAATTAGATTTTGCATCACAATGTCATATTAAACATGTATTCACCTAGATTTCTTATCCATGAGAAACGTGGATTTGCGGTAAAACGCCGTGACTTTAGACTTTGTAGATGCAGTGCGCAAAAAGGCCCTTCGGCCCACCGAGCCCGTGCTGGCCAGCGATCACACCGCGCACTAGCACTGCCCTACACACTCGGGCCAATTTACAGAAGCCAAACAACCTACAAACCTGCGCGTCTCTAGAGTGTGGAAGGAAACCGGAGCTCCCGGAGAAAACCCACGCGGTCACAGGGAGAGCGTTCAAACTCTGTACAGGCAGCTCCCATCAGGATCCAACCCCAGTCTCTGGCGCTGTAAGGCAGCAGCTCTACCACTGCGCCACCAATGCCGGAGGACCTCAATGGGTCAGGCAGCATCAGTGGAGGGAAACAGGAACATTTTCTTCCCAGCTGTTATCGGGCAACTGAACAGTCCTCTTATCAGCTGGAGTGCCATCCTGACCTCCCATCTACCTCATTGGAAACTAAGCTATCTTTAATCAGAGTTTATCGGACTTCAACGTTATATCTTTGCACTAAATGTTGTACCACTTATCCTTTATCTGTGCACTGTGGACAGCTCGATTGTATTCAGGTAGTCTTTTCTTTGACTGGATAGCATGCAAACAAAAATGTTTTACTGTACCTTGGGACACGTGACAATAACAAAGTAAGCTAAACTAACTAAACTAGACTAGATGGAAATATAACATTTCTTCAGTCTGAAGAAGAATCCCAATCCGAGTCTGTCTAATTCCTTCCACAGATGCTGCCTGACTCATTGTGTTCCTCCAACACCTCCTGTTTTGCAGCACTGGAGTTTTTGGCGTCTAGTTTACTTTAGAGATACAGCGTGGAAACAGGCCCTTCGGCCCACCGGGTCCGCGCCGACCAGCGATCCCCGCATATTAACATTATCCTACAAGCACTAGGGACAATGTTTACATTTACCAAGCCAATTGACCTGCATACCTGTACGTCTTTGGCGTGTGGGAGGAAACCGAAGATCTCGGAGAAAACTCGTGCACGGCACAGGTAGAACATACAAACTCTGTACAACCAGCACCTGTCGGCGGGATGGAACGCGGGTCCCCGGCGCTGTGAGGCAGCTCCACTACGCCACTGTGACACATTCTTTATATTCCGTGTATATATTATATACACCATGTCTCTTTATATTCAATGATAATTGTCACTGCAGCGAGACCACAATTTAATTGCTACTCAATTTATATGGTGAATCTAAATGTCAATATACAGGATGCAGTTAAGCAGCAACTACTTCTGGATAAATTGGAAGTCTGCTGAGGTTAAGTTTCAGACTGAGCAGGCAACTTGACCTCAGAAACATGAGAGGGTGATGGTCTTTTGTTGCTGATTTTCCCTGGTTTAACTATAATACAACTCCAGTTTTCTGCAAAAACACAATTCAGCTTCAGAAATAGCAGGGGAGAGGCTGGAATCAGTGCAAACTAATGTCTCAGTTCCTGATTAGACTTTTAAACTTTGGACTAGAGATACAGTACGGAAACAGGCCCTTCGGCCCGCCAAGACCGCCCGCCGGCCTGCGGTCACCCCGTACACTAGCACCATCTACAGAACTAGGGACAATTTATAATTTTACTGAAGCCAATTTACCGACAAGCCTGCACGTCTTCGGAGTGTGGGAGGAAACCTGAGCACCCGGAGAAAACCCACAGGGTCACAGGGAGAACGTGCAAACTCTGTACAGACAGCTCCCGTAGTCAGGATCGATCCCGGGTGTCTGGCGCTGTAAGGAGGCAGCTCTGCCACTGTGTCACCTGGAGGATTTTCCACCATCACCAAGGCACAAGTCAGGAGCTGATGGAATACCATCCACATGATGAGTGCCGCTCCAGCGATTCCCATGCATATCAAGAGAGAGTCAAGAATGTTTTATTGCCACATGTCCCAGAGAGAACAATGAAATTCTTACTTGCAACAGGACAGCAGAATATGTAAACACAGTACTCTGTAAACAATGTAATAAACAAGTTTAGTGTGAGTATATTCACATACTCACAAACACACACACACATATATATAGACACAAAAAGCTGGAGTAGCTCAGCTTCTTTAGACAGGTCTCGACCCGAAACATCAACCATTCCTTCTCTCCATAGATGCTGCCTGTCCTGCTGAGTTGCTCCAGCTTTTTGTGTCTATCTTCGGTTTAAACCATCATCTGCAATTCCTTCCTACACACACATATATGTAGGTATATATACACACTCACACACATGCACACATACGTAAACATACCAACAATAATAGTGCAATAATAACAATAATAGTCTAGGTTGTTGTATCAGGTCATGATTACATGATCACTCTGGAGAGAGCATGTCCAATGATTTTTCCAAGTGGTGCAAAATGAACCCAGAGGCAAAAAGGGGTTCTCGATGCAATCTCCCACCATCAGTGTTTGGAATTTTAAGACGATTAAATTCACAGAATTCTTGCCAATATGGTGATTTCATCCTATTTTAATTATGGATTCAGAATGAAGCAGTAAACCCAAAATCCATTTATTCCTTTGGACTTTGGGGAAGTGATTTTACGTTGCTCCACAGGCACTGAATCACCTCCTAGAATTCACAAGGTGAGAGCGAGGCCCCAAATCATCAGAATCTGCTGATTGCTCATTTTAAACAATGAATTATTGATGGTAGTTTTGAGAATTATGATTCATAATAAGCTTTATTTGGGATTGTGAGTTCTACTCTGGTTTGAGTTACAAATGGAAGTTGTTCTGAAACATTTAAAAAAAAAATGTTGCTTAATGGTGAATGACATCAGGTTTTTGTCTGTAAACTAGTGGCGCAGCGGTAGACTTACTGCTTCACAATGCCAGAGACCAAGGTTCAATCCTGACTACAGGTGCTGTCAGTACGGAGTTTGTACGTTCTCCCTGGTGACCGCGTGGGTTTTCTCCAGGTGCTCCGGTTTCCGCCCACATTCCAAAGACGCATCGGCTTTGGTAAAAATAGTCAATTGTCCCCAGTGTGTAGGATCGTGTTAGTGTACAAGGTGATCACTGATTGACGTGGACTCAGTGGGCCGAAGGGCCTGTTTCTACTCTCTATCTCTAAACTAAATGAAACTTAGCGTCCAAGCTTGATTGGATCAAGGCACTGTCACAAAGAACAAGATACTTTGATCATTTTTTCCGACAATTCCAATCCAGGATTCCATGAATTTAAACACCAAATACCTTTAGAAATAAATGAATATTTCCCCAAAACATCTCAAAGCATTTACATCCATTCCCTCGGGCCTTTCTCCCATCACTTTCACAAGGGAGTTTCTATATCGCTCAGCAAAAATATAGTAAAGGAATTCAAATATGCTCAGGAGATTGTAAACATGAAATTAGTATAATTGACAATAACTCCTTCAGCAGATACTCCATCATGATCCCTTTATTTTCCACATGGACTTAAATAAACATTAAAAATGAAATTTACTGTAAAAAATGTAAATAATAAATTTGCTGGTATTTGTCACTCTGTGGAAGTCATATATTCCTGGAAAATTCATGTTAAGCAACATTTTAAAAAAATCACAAAATCAATGCAAAGTGTATAATGGAGATATTAATGTGTATGAATATATGGCATTGAAGTGCAGGGTAGTCATCGAGAAGTTGCTCTCGCAAAATAAATTGATTCATAAATGAAAAGGTATGTATCGTAGTGTCAATAACATTTTTGCAAAATCTTTTTACGGAGAATGTGCATAAATTGAGGAACATTAATGTCATTAAGTTGGAAATGGTGCAGAAAAGATGATATTTATGAACAGTAAATTACCCATTGAAGTACATCCACTTAACTACATAAGTAACTCCAACAAATAACTAGGCAAGAAATTGATTTTCTGCAAACCATTTCTTCCCAACACAAAAAGTCAATTGCAACTGACCAATGAAGCATTAATCTGTCATTACCTTTGGATGCAAATTACAGGAACAGCACAGACTTTCTTTTGATTGAAAACAATGCAGAGGAAAGTGAGCCTGTCTGTATATCAAGCATCCAACCCATTTTATGCTTCAGAGATCAATTGAAAATTACCTCCTTTGTTTGCTGATAAAGTTTGGTGTACTTGCTGCTATTTTCATGCTAGAAAGAAGCAGCTTTAGATAAACCTTTTCAAATAGATTCAGGAACAGCTTCTTCACCGCTGTTATCAGACTGCTGAGCGGTCCTCCTATTAGCTGGGGTGTATTCCCAATCTTCCAACCAACCTCATGGCGGACCTCGGACTTTTTCTCTCTAACTGTAACACCATAAGGTTCTAACACTGTATTCTGCACTCTGGTATTTTTCACTTTGCACTCCCTGGTGTACTTGTGTATGGCTCGATTATGCTCATTTATAGTATGATTTGACTACATAGCATGTAAACAAAAGCTTTTCACTGTATCTCAGTACAAGTGACAACAGTAAACTGATACCGATACCCGAATCTTAACTTGTGTAGCAAGGAACTGCAGATGCTGGTTTATATCAAAGATGGACACAAAGTGATGGAGTAACTCAGGTGACATTTCAGGTTGGCAGTCTGAAGAAGGGTTCCGACCTGAAACATCACCTGTTCCTTTTCTCCAGAGATGCTGTCTGACTCATTGCATTCCTCCAGTTCATTATATCTATTCCCGACATAACTGTATCGAGAAGAACTGGCAAACCTCCTCCAAAATGGAATTCCAACTTCAGATATTAGGTCATACACAATTGATAATACACTCTTGAAGCTTGTAATCTTGTTTTGTGTGAATGTACACATTAAGACTGAGAGACTATAAGCTTTTTCTTTGATCTTTCAGTACAATTAAATAAGAAGTGTTTACTTGGATTCTCACTGGCAGGTGTACTATAACTGCATACTGGATTTTGTGTTAAGATATCTGTTCCCAAAATCATTGTGGTCCCGTTTCTTTTATCCATAGTTCGGATATGGATTATCAGTGCAAAATATGCTCAAAGACCCTTGAGCAACCAAGGCAGTTCATAATTTGGTTTAGTGTTTGCAGTGTTCAACAGCCTGGTGGTTGTAGGGAAGAAGCTGTTCATGCACTGGGAAGTCGTGGTTTTCAGACTCCTGTACCTTTTTCCAATGGCAGGAGTGAAATAAGAGCATTGCCAGGGTGGTGCGGGTCCTTGATGGTGCTGGCTGCCTTTTTGAGGCAGCGCCTCCCGTGGGTCCCTTCGATGGTGGGGCGGTCAGTGCCTGCGATGGACAGGGCGGAACATGAGGCACCTTGGTTAACAAAATTGTTAAGACATCCCAGGTACTCAAAATAAGTAGATCATGCCCACTCTAGGCGTATGTCACAGCGCGCACCATACCGGCATCAACTAATATTCCTCTGCACGGTTGCATCAACCATCATTTTTAGAGAGAATGTCAGAGGCTGCTGATAAATGAAGAGAGCATCATTGGGGAGAAAAGTGCTGGAGTAACTCAGCAGGTCAGGCAGCATCTCCGGAGAACATGGATATGTAACATTTTGGGTCAGGACCCTTCTTCAGATGGATCAGTCTGATGAAGAGGGCCCAGATCCGAATCGTCACCAGATCCAGGTTCTCCCGGGATGGTGCCTGACCTGCTGAGTTACTCCAGCACTTTGTGTCTCCTTTTTGTAGAGCAGCATCTGCAGATCCCTGTTTCTACGTGTTTCTGCTCCATTGCCTAATCTCCTCAAGGTGTGCCTACTTTGAAGAGGTTCCCCTCCTCTCTCATGTCTGAAGAAGGGTCCCGACCCAAAACGTCACCCATCCATGTTCTGCAGAGATGCTGCCTGACCCTCTGAGTTACTCATGCACTTTGTGTCTTTTTTTTAATCACTGGGGTAGAGTCAGCTCAATTCTAAACACCTAGATTGTCTCCATTAGCCAAGTCCTCAATATGGTGTGTTACGTTTCTCCTCATTTTAGGCCGCAAAGCTTCCTATGTCCATTATCATCATTGGAGTGGGACAGGCAGAATTTGATGGTGAGTGCAATTCGCATATTTTTATTGAGAAGTATCCGATAAAACTTAACTCACAGGGAGAAGCTGAAACAAGAACTTTCACAGAACAATATCAAGTATCTTGTTGACAAAGAATATGAATGAAAATGTTTGAACCTTTTAAGAAAATCCGCATTAAACTTGTAAAGGCTAATTCCACTGAGAAATGTATTTCCTTTTCTTAATTAAAGATTATTCTTTAACTGGACAGTTAAGGTATACATGATATGTACACTTTGTAAAAGAAACTGCAGTAGAGAAATTGATTGCTAAATATTAATCAATCTCAATAATATTTTGCAAAAAAAAATCTTAGTAATTAAAGTTTTCATCTTTGTCTAATTCTTGCATCAGTCTATGATTATTGGATGTCTGTTTTAAATCTTCAAACTATTTAATGATCTTTTAAAAACAACAAATACGTTGCTAAACTGTATGGACCAGAATGTTTCTTTCATTTTAACACTCAAATGTCCAGAGTTGATTAATCCTAATGTGTTACGGTGGGAACACAACTTTGGAGCAAGTTAGCAAGTCAGGTGAACTTCACCATTCATTGAGATCGCAACTGAGGGCAGCACAGTAGCGCAGCGGGTAGAGCTGCTGTCCCGCAGCGCCAGAGACCTGTGTTCGTTCCTGACCTCAGGAGCTATCTGTGTGGAGTTTGCATGTTCTCCCTGTGACCGGGTGAGTTTCCTCCGGGTGCTGCCATTTCCTCCCGTATCGCAAAGACGTGCAGGTTTGTAGGTTAATCGGCCTCTGAAATTTATCCATAGTGTATAGGGTGTGGATGAGAAAGTGGAATAACATAGAACTAGTGTGAACAGGTGATCGATGATCGGCATGGACTCCGTGGGCCGAAGGGACTATTTCCATGCTGTATTGTTCAATTGATCAATCAAACTCCTTAAGTCAATTTTAATACGACCTTTTGCTCGTGTATGAATTATTATAATTGAAGATTTTATACTCTTCATGTTCAACTTTCATAAGGGAAATCAGATTTGCCGGTCTTTGAAGTGTCAAAGAACAGATGTTTTCTCGCTATCTTCTAAATGCTGTATCTCTAAACTAAGCTAAACTAATCTGAACTGCATCCTAGATTGACAAACCATTAATTGAAATGGCATCCATGATATTGTGTGCAGGTGATTCACAATTCCATTAGGGTGCAGTCTATAATCCTATCATCTCTCCTCAATGCTCTTAAAAGATCAAAAGAAAGCTTATTCTTAGGAAGCAGTTTATACAATGTGTAATTTTGAATGTGAAAAGATCCACATGGATTTAAAAATCCCTGCGTTCTCTCATAAGATTTTCAAACATTGCATGAATCAAATCATTGAACTACCAGTCGTATATGTCATACAACACGGTAACGGGTCCTTCAGCCCAACACATCCTTGCCGACCAAGA
Organism: Okamejei kenojei; assembly: GCA_035221665.1. NCBI lineage: Eukaryota > Metazoa > Chordata > Chondrichthyes > Rajiformes > Rajidae > Okamejei > Okamejei kenojei. The sequence goes on along the minus strand of CM069154.1, from coordinate 22,216,136 downwards.
TGCCCCATCTGAGCTAGTCCAATTTTCCTGCATTTGGTCTGTACCCATCTATTCGATTCCCCTCCATCGATGATCCCCATACCTTTGGTGAAAGATTCTCCCAATCTATCGGGTCCTGGCAACATCCCCGTAAATTTTCTCTTCCAGTTGAATGACATCCTTCCTATAGTAGGGTGACTTAAACTGAACACAATACTCCAGGTGTAGCCTCACCAACGTCTCACTCAACCACAATTACTTGATGAACATTTGTTTTAAAGTTGTACTGATTTTTAATTAGCGATAAATGTAAAGCAATGTGTTTGATGCAGGGGCTGGGGAGTAATGTCATTTTTGCAGTAACTTTAATGTCATTGAAGAAACATTTAGACAGGTACATGGAAAGGACAGGTCTAGTGGGATATGGGCCAAACGCAGGCAGGTGGGACTAGTGTAGATGCGACATGTTGGCCAGTGTGGGCAAGCTAGGCCGAAGGGCCTGTTTCCACGCCGTATGACTCTATGATTCTATGCAATTCCACTTCAATCTCAAACAATAAATGTAGGTCCTCTCCCTTCCACTGATAATGCAAAAGGTAACAAGGTTTCAGTACTTTGCTGCAGTAATCGATCAAACTTAAAGCCAAACTGAAATTGTGATCGGAATAGTAAGGGTCCACAGATTAACAAGAATCACGGAGGTCAGATAACAGAAGTCTGATGATCCCCGCAGAACTCTGATGCAGCGTTACACATTCTCTCACCAGAGGAGCATCCCTTTCTCTAAAACGTCAGGGGTTGAGGAGAGACCTGATAGAAGTTTATAAAATTATGAGAGTCTTTGATAAGGAGTTCCTAGTTAGTGGGGTTCACCAGAATACTAGACACAAAAAGCTGGAGTAACAGCGGGACAGGCAGCTTCTCTGGAGAGAAGGAATGCTGACATTTCAGGTCGAGACCCTTTCTCATACACTAGACTATCCACCAGAATTCTGAAGGAGGGTTTCGGCCCGAAACGTTGCCTATTTCCTTTGCTCCATAGATGCTGCTGCACCCGCTGAGTTTCTCCAGCACTTTTGTCTACCAGAATACTGCCTGAATTACAGAGTATTAGCTATAAGGGGAGGTTTGATAAACTTGAAGTGTTTTCTTTGGAATGCCAGAGGTTGAGGGGAAACTTGATAGAAGTATATAGAATTATGAGAGCAATTATGCGAGTCAGATAGACAGGGATGGATATGTCAATAGGGCATAGTTTGAAGGTGAGAGGTTTAAAGGAGATGTGTGGGGCAAGTTCTTATGCAGAGAGTGGTAGACGCCTGGAACACGCTGCCGGGGGTGGTGGTGGAGGCAGAAACAATAGTAGCATTGAAGAAAATTTTAGGTAGGTACAAGGATGTGCTGGGTATAGAGGGATATGGAAGACAGATGAGGTAGTTTATCTTGGCATCATGTTCAGTAGAGAAATTGTGGGCCGAAGGGTCTGTTCCTGCAATACTATTCTATGTGGGTATGGATTAAAGATAATGTGTATGAGGGATCTGCCGATGCTGGTTTAAACCAAAGATAGAATCAAAATGCTGGAGTACCTCAGCGGGTGAGGCAGCATCTCTGGAGAGAAGGAATGGGTGACGTTTTGGGTCGAGACGCTGAAGAAGGGTCTCGACTCGAAACGTCACCCATTCCTTCTCTCCAGAGATACTGCCTCACCCGCTGAGTTACTCCAACATTTTGTGTCTATGTTCGGATTAAAGATCCGAAAGATGAAAGATTAAAGATTAAAAATTCCTTGCTGCAAAACAAAGTGAATTAATTCCAATAAATGTAGTTCTCTCCCAGTTCTAAAGGGAACGTGGAAAACTTTATACTTTATAATTTTACTTTGTAATTTATCTTCAATAATGAGCGGAATTGTACTCCACAAGTTTAAGGCATGATAATCTCAAAGAACAAAATATTAAAATTCTGTAATGATTTGCAAAAAATGTTTCATTTCCCGACAGTTTACATGAGCCATTCCTGGGACATGAATCTTATTCCACGTAAAAACTGGGGAAAATTCATTCATTGACAGAAAACTCCAAGCCAGTTACTGATAGGTTAGTTTAGTGTAGTTTAGTTCATGGAATCAGGACCTTCAGCCTATCGAGTCCTCGCCGACCATTGATCACCCGTTCACACTTGTTAGTGTTTAGTTTAGACATACAGCGCGGAAACAGGCCCTTTGGCCCATCGAGCCCGCATCAACTAGCGACACCTGTACAATTTACAATTTTTACGGAGGCCAAATAAACGTCCAGACCTGTACGTCTTTGCAGTGTGGGAGGAAACCGGAGCACCCAGAGAAAACCCCTGCAACGTGGGGAGAACGTACAAAGTCCGTACAGACAGCACCTGTAGTGAGGATCGAACCCGTGTCTCTGGCGCTGTAAGGCAGTAACTCTACCACTATGTGCGGCCATTGATGAATGCCATAAGATAATAATCTGTTCTGACTGCACTAATTGATCTCTGAGATGATTATTAGCCGTAGCACAAAGCAATATCTGCAAATCTAATCTTAGTTAAATCAATCTCCTCAGCATCTCATGCTTGCTATCTGACAGGTGAAATTAAATGTGCAGTCAACACAACTAATGTATCTGAACCGCATGAGATGGTGGTCTAAAGATGAACCATGTAGCTGCAGATCATTTTGTTTCCACAATCTATATTTGCTGCAAAAACTTTTCTTCATTCTTTTCAGCGATGGTGGAACTGGACGGAGATGACATCCGAGTATCTTCTCGGGGTAAACTTGCAGAGAGAGATATTGTACAGGTAGGTGTTTGGATGAAGGATGGATGTGAGTCAATGAAGCTCAATGAAGCTCGCTAAATTCCTGCGGTTACAAGGAACAGAGCATACAGAATTACAAAAAGAACCACGGGGTGTTGGAGTAATTCAGGCAGCATCTCTAGAGACCATGGATAGGTGGTGTTTCGGGTCAGGAAGCTTCTTCTGGCTGATTGTGGTGGGGAAGGGGTGGGCGAAAGCTGGATGAGGTGGGAGTGGGATAGACAGACGCAGGTGAGAGGGGTTTGCACACATTTCTTCCTTTCCCTCTCCCCACGTCCACTTATATTCACATACACACACACATACATGCATACATACACGCACAAACACACACACACACACACACACACACACACACACACACACACACACACACACACACACACACACACACACACACACACACACACACACACACACACACACACACACACACACACACACAAAATATATATATATATATATATATATATATATATATATATATATATATATATATATATATAGGGGTCAAGGGAAGAGCGTTCACGTCACTGCCCTGTTTCCACCACGCAGAAGCACAAGAAGCGACTAGACAGACACCATCGTACGCAGATGCCGAGATGAGTGATCGGCTCTGGCTGAACAACTTCTAAACTTGTGTGTGGACTCGGTAAGAAGAAGAATATATCCACATGTATACAGTATAACACATATATATAGTATAACACATATATATCCACATATATACAGTATAACACATATATATGTACCACACATATATATACAGTCTGAAGAAGGGTCCCGACTCGAAACGCCACTTTTCCATGTTCTCCAGAGTTGCTGCCTGACCGGCTGAGTTACTCCAGCACGTTGTGTCTTTTTAAGTCCCTGCAGGGATGGACGGAATGGATGGAAAGGGGCTGGGTGCATCCCTAGTTGAACAGTGTGGAACTAGTAGTCGTACTGTCAGAGTTAGGGGTTGGCGGGGGGAAGTCAACTTAGAACTACAAGGTTGAAGATATTTTGGAATCAGCTACCCTGGAGGTTTTGAAGGCCGAGGTATTGATTCAAAATAGAAGTTGATAGCCTTCTGAACATTTAAGGAATCGGGATATGGGGACATAACACCGATATAGAACTGGGCTCTAAGATAGATCATAATCTTAATGAATGACTGAGCTGGCATGAAGTGACGGGTGATCTCCTCACTACCATAATTGTTAAAAAAACTGGTGTGTTCCTCAACATACAAGATGTTGGTCAGGCTACAGTCGGAGTATTGTTTTCAGTTCTGGCCACCCTGTTATAGGAAAGATGTTGTTAATCTGGGGAGGGTGCAAAGAAGATGTAAATGCAATAACAAACACAAAGAAAGGAAAGAACAAGAGACAGAAAAGAGAGAACAATTCAAAGTCTGACAAATTTTTAAATCTGCAACATCGTGAAGAAATGAGTCATCACTATTTAATTATTCCTTTTCTGCACCAGAGATTGGCAATCATTAACAATTACTGCATTGTTAAAAGGTTGCTTACAAGTCTAGCGGGGAATTAATGAGAAAATGCAGCAACTTTATAAAACTGTTGACACAAGGAACTGCAGCCGCTGGTTTGCAAAAAAATTAGGGGAAGGGAAATTCGGAACAATTAGGAGAAAAAAATGAGGAAAATGTCATAAGGGTCCCAACCAGAAACCTCGACATTCCATGTTCTCCGGGGATGCTGCCTGACCCGCTGAGTTATTCCAACACTTGAGTCTAACTCGCGTTAAGTTAGCAGTGAGGGGCACAAATGGTGGTGATTTGCCGCTCCTGGGACTTCTTTTCACACCACAAGTTGCCGGCTGCTTTGTACATTAACGCTGGTATCTGACGTACATCAGCAGGTTCTGGTCGAAGGTATCAAGATTTCTGATTTTATTAAGCACTGTAACTCTCTCTCTCTCATAGATACAATAAGCCAGCCATGAAATGTGGTTGAAACAACACTTAAACAGAATACCAATATATCAAAGGAAAGATGCCTACAGAATCAAATGCATATCAGAGATTACCGCAAATTTGGTCAATTGTATAAAATAAGCAGAAAATTATTTATTGAAACTTGGAGTGAAGGCAAGGGACGAAACAAGACAGGGTGGACCAGGAACAGTGAAGGAATCTAAATGAGGTGCACCTGGCATGGATTGTCCATAAAGTTACAGGACTGGTGAAGATGAACAACAGTGCATGTAATCTCATGTCTGAGATATCTTGGATAATTATTGGATGGAACTTGCCTCTGCCCATCCTGTCTTGTACACACCCCTGGGAATAAATATAGTTAAACAATTAGTTCAGTTTGTTAGTTTATTATTATTGTCACGTGTATTGAGATACAGTGAACAGCTTTAGATTGTGTGCTATCCAGTCAAAGAAAAGACTATACATGAATGCAATCCAGCAGTCCACAGTGCACAGATAGGTTATACAATGGATATAGTGGGAAAACAATGACCTAAACCAAGTATTTGGACTAATACACAAAGTGCTGGAGTAACTCAATGGGTCAGGCTGTACCTGTGGAGGGAATGGACAGATGACATTTCAGGTTGGGTCCCTCATTCAGACTGACTGTAGCAAAGGAGGAGGTGGGGCAGGGCAAAGTCTGGCAAGTGATACAGGTGAGGAGGCCTGCGGTGACAGTTGGGTGGAGTAACTAACAAAGGCTGGAGATGAAAAGGAAACTAGAGGGTGGAAACAGCAGGTGCTGGTTTATACCAAAGACGGACACAAAGTGTTGGAGTAACTCAGTGGGGCAGGCCGCAGCCCTGGAGAAAAAGGATAGGTGACGTTTCGGGTTGGGACCCCTTTTCAAGTCCCAAAATTCCTTTTTCTTTAGAGATGCCGCCTGACCCGTTGAGTTACTCCAGCACTTTGTGTCTATCTCAGGAGACAAAAGGTGCATCAGATAAGGTGAGGAAATAAAAAGCCTGAAGGAGGGATATGGGTGGAAGGGGACTCGGATAAGGAACTGTAGATGCTGGAGCCTTGCATAGAACACAAAGTGCTGGAGTAACTCGGGTGGTCAGGCAGCATCTGTGGAGGGAACCTTTGTCAGTGAAATGTAAAGATAGGTTTAAAAGGGAGCAATCTTCCTTTTCAAAGAAGTCTGTGTTTATTAAGTGTTTTCTCCTTTCAGTTCGTGCCATTTCGAGATTACATTGACCGCACAGGCAACCACGTGCTGAGCATGGCACGACTGGCCAAGGACGTTCTGGCTGAGATCCCAGACCAGTTTATATCCTACATGAAAACCCGGAGCATCAAGCCCAACCCCGCGCCCCCGCCGTACACACCCACGGGCCTGGGTCTCCACACGCAGATCTGACACACTCCTCTCCAGGACGCTTAGACTCGCCTCGTGATGTTTAATATGTCGACTGCACTTCTGCTGCAGTCAGATGCCACAAAAACAGAACCTCTAGAGATGTTTTGTGTCCTCAGTCATGTGATTTGTGCCACAAATGCCGTGTGTGTGGGATGCTCGAGGTTGACCATAGTAGACGGAACTTTTTCACATTCCTCCAAGAAGGCGGGGACAGTTGCAAGGATGCTGGAGTTGGCTGCAAACACCTGTCTAGTGCTGGATTTTCTAAACCGAAGGCTTCTCAGCCCACTCAAGGAATGAAATCAGCGAATGAATGTGGAGTAGAGTGAGTAACAATCGTGGAACACATTGAGGATTTGCAAGTGGTTTGCATACTGAGTATTTTAATGACATGGATACTGTTTGAGAATTGTCTGTTTTGTCATTTGAAGTTTACGACTTGATTCTTTCTACAATCTAACTGGTTTATATAATGCTGAAGCTCTTTTAGCCAATTGTTTGGAAAATCAATGGGAATTTGTATGTTTCATCGTTTGATGCCCCCACTGTTGCTATTTGTTTGGCAGATTGTGACTCGTTTGGGAGCTCGTTTAGACCAAATCAGTTCAACTGTAAAGCCGTTGTCCGCAGCTCAGTGTAAACGCTGTGATCCGAGCTGGGCCAATCCATAACATGGGGTAGATGTTGTAAATCGGGAGATGGTAATCATAAAGAATGATCATTTTCAACTCGAAAGCCGTCCTTTCCGCAATGCAAAGGACAGTGCTTTCAGCTTCCCTGTGTGTGTGTGTGTGTGTGTGTGTGTGTGTGTGTGTGTGTGTCTGGCGTGGGGAAGGGGGGTTAATACAACAGGAATGAAATGGCAACCTGCCAAAATTCTGCTGACCAACAGAAATAACATTGGGACATTGGGAACTGTGTAAAACCACAGCCGTCCATTTTACACACCTTTCCAACGTTCGCAGTTCTGCTCAATGTATTCAACTGTTCCATTTGATCCCAATTGATTAGGGTCACGTTTTTTTTTCTTTCCAAAATCTTATTCTGCTAACAGTTTCTAAGCCACGCACATTCATTTCTACTCTCCAATCCAGTCCTCTGTACAAAAGGACAATCAATTATTGGATTGTTCCTAACATTTTCTACGTGGAATAATTTCAAAGCAGAGGCACTGTACGAAGGTAGCACAATAACACTAATTTAGCTGGCGTTCCTGCAGGAGAGATTTATTATTCTATTTCATGTTCTTTTCCTGAACTCTGCATGGTTAGGTTAACATGTCTTGGTTCATCAGGCCAGGCACATTCTGTGCACCATCTACAACATACAACACACACATTACAACAGTACAGCACACAAAACAGGCCCTTCGGCCCACAATGTCTGTGCCAAATTGATGCCAAGATAAACTAATTTCCTCTGCCTGCATGTAATCAATATCTCTCCTTTCCTAGCTTATCTAAACACCACTATTGTATCTGCCTCCACCACCACCCTTGGCAGCACTTTCTAGGCCCCAATACCCTGTGTGTGGAAAAACCTGCCTCGCGCATCTTCTTTAAACTTTGCCCCTCTCACCTTAAAGCTCTCTCCTCTTTGATATTTCCACCATGGGAAATAGACTCTGTCTGTCCACCCTATCTGTGCCTGTCATAACTTTGTATACTTCCATCAACCTCTGACGTTCCAGAGGAAACGATCCACGTCTGTCCAACCTCTCCTTGTAGCCAAGCAAGGTAGAACTCTTCAGCACCTTCTCTAAAGCCGCAACATCCTCCCAATGGGGCAACCAGAATCGCACGCAATACTCCAAATGCAGCCTAAGCAAAGTTTTACCGAGCTGTATTGTGATTTATTTTCCACAGCTCTTCTATGTTTGACACTATACGGCATTTTTGCACGCAGTACATTTCCGGAGAAGGGTCTCGACCCGAAACGTCACCCATTCCTTCTCTCCAGAGATGCTGCCTGCCCCACTGAGTTACTCCAGCATTTTGTTTCAAGATTCGATTTAATTGTCACATGCACCAATTAAGGTACAGTGAAACTTGAGTTACCATCATTCTGCAGTTCTTTCCTACACATTTCTTCAGGCTGGTAGAGCAGTTGCCTCTCAGCTCCAGAGATCCGCGTTTGATCCTGACCTCGGGTGCCGTCTAAGTGGAGTTTGCATGTTCTCCCTGTGACTGCATGAGTTTCCTCCAGGTGCTCCTCCAATATCCCAAAGACGTGCAGGCTTGTGGGTTAATTGGCCTCTGTAAATTACCCCTAGTGTGTAAGCAGCGATGAGAAAGTGGGATGACGTTGAACGTATGAAAGGGTGATCGATGGTTAGCATGGACTCGGTGGGCCGAAAGGCCTGTTTCCATGCTGTATTGTTCAATTGATGAATCAAATCAATGAATTTGAGTCCATGTTAATATGACTTTTTGCATGTGTGTTAATGATAATAATTTCAGATTTTGTACTCTTCATGTTCAATTTTCAAAAGAGAAGTCAGAATTGCTGGTTTTGGAGCATCAAAGAACAGATGTTTTCTCATTGACTTCTAAATGAGATACTTTAATAACAAAAAAACGACACAAAGTGCTAGAGTAACTCAGCGGGTCAGGCCGCATCTCTGGAGAACATGGATAGGTGACGTTTCGAGTCGGGACCCTTCTTCAACATCTACAGATCCATGTTTCCACTCTCACTCTCTTTATTACAAATTGGCCAACTTGGATGACCCGTGTCCCAGAGCAGATGATCTCAGATACAAAGCATGCATGGCTTTTTATACTGCCCCTTATCTGCATCGCCCTGTCCTGGAGTCAGGAGGTTGGTTGTTAAGCAATATACAGGCATGGAAGGACACAAAGTGCTGGAGTAACTCAGCGGGTCAGGCCACAGGTCTCTGGCCAACATGGATAGGTGACGTTTCTGACCCCCTTTCCAGACTCTAAAGATGCTGCTTGACTCGCCGAGTTATTCCAGCACTTTTTTTTGTAAACCATCATCTGCAGTTCATTGTGTCTACACTTTAATAACAATGCATGACCTGCCTAATGTAACTCCACACAAAGATATATTACACTTTCTAAACAAGTAAACAGCTAGCATTTACTCCATACAATCCATAACAACAAAACCTTGGATGAGAATTGTCGCTATGAATGAACTGTACTGCTTGATTGGAACATGTTGCATCTTGTTGCAAAATGCTGAGCAGAACTCTGCTCTGAAAGGGTGATTATACCCTTCCAGAGAACGTTCTTTACCAAGGCTGAAGGATTTGTCACGTCTGATCAATCTCTTCACTGCTTTCCAACACCGGGGACCTGGATTCAGCAAATTTCTTACAATTGATTTTGTGGGTCTTTTTCCTGATTGTTCATTCCTGACATGTGGACATTTCTGGCTTAGTCAGCTATTTTCTTCCAATCTCTAAATCCCTTTGAACTGATTCACTTGGAGTCTGATTTACTTGGAGGGACCATTGCCAAGAGTCGTTGAGAATGAGCTGCCTAATTCTGAGTCTGGAGACACGCAGACCAGATGAAAGGGAATTTGGGATCTGCGTGAATTAGTTTTCAATATCATCCAAGAATTGTATGCTATCTGATGCTATCTTTTTATTCAAGCTTCTTATCCCATTGTGTAAAAGTCCGATCGGGTTTGGTGAGATCTCAAATATCTCTGGATTTCCAGCATGGTGATCGACTCATTAAAATCCACTGAATCCATTGCTAGAAGCAGCTCACAAACAGCAACTTTTGGAGATGATTTGGGGGCTTGAGGTGGAACAAACATGCTCTATGCCCGAGAAATGTACCTCAGCGGGTCAGGAAGCATCTCTGGAGAACATGGATAGGTGATGTTTCAGGTCGGGACCTTCTTCAGTCTGATTGATGTCGAGGTGGAGAAAGGTGGAAAAGAGGTGGGGCAGGACAAAGCCTGGCGAGTAATAGGTGGATACAGGAGAGGGAGGGTTTGTCCCACTTGGATATGCACCCATTTCTCCCTTTCCCCTTCCACGGACATTAGTTCTTCTGGCTTCACATTCAGAAGAATGGTCTCAACCTGAAATGTCGCCTACCCATGTTCTCCAGAGATGCTGCCTGAGCCATTGAGTTACTCAACCACTTTGTGCTACACACTTACATGTTACTTCCTACATTAATAAACAGGATTCAGTGCTGTAGACCATTACAGTGTATAAATATTGCAGGTAGGAGTCTTATAAATTATTACATCCAAATTACATCAATGGATATTCTAATTCAATTCTCCATCAACAATTCCATATGCCTTTTCCATCCAGGGTGAATGTAGCCACCAGTTAATGGCTTGGCTGGAGAAACCCAGTAAGTCATGTTGCAGCTATCAACCTGAAACTTTAGAGATACAACATGGAAACAGGCCCTTCGGCCCACCGAGTCCGTGCCGACCAGCGATCAGCCATACACCACCACTATCGTACACACTAGGGACAATTTTCAATTTACAGAAGCAATTAACCTACAAACCTGCACGTCTTTGGGGTGTGGGAGGAAACCAGAGCACCCGGTGAAAACCCACTTGGTCACAGGGAGAACGTAACACTCTAAACAGACAGCACCCGTAGTCAGGATCAAACCCAGATCTCTGGCACTGTAAGGCAGCAACTCTACTCCTGCACCAGTGTGCCACCCTGATTGTGCTTGCCGTCTCTATAAGGCTTTGGTCAGGCCACGTTTAGAGTATTATGTGCAGTTCTGGTCGTCCAATTACAGGAAGGATGTGGGGGGCTTTAAAGAGGGTGCGGAAGAGGTGTACCAGCATGCTGTCCGGATCAGAGCATATTAGCTATAAGGAGAGGTTGGACATACGTGGATTGTTTTCCCAGAAATGCCGGAGGTTGACGGGAGACCCAATAGTAAAATAGTGAGACACATACTTAGGGTAGACAGTCCGAACTCTTCTCCCAGAGTGGAAATGTCAAAGACTAGAGGGCGTTGCTTCAAGGTGAGAGGGGCAAAGTTTAAAGATGGTATGTGGGACAAGTTTAATACACAGAGGGCGATGGGATGCGCTGACAGGAGTGTTGGTGGAGGCAGATATGATAGTGACATTTAAGAGGGTTTCAGATAACCACATGCAAAAAGCAGGGGATGGGGAGCTATTGATTATGTGCCAGCAGAGAAGATCAGTTTAACTTGGCATCACGTTCAACATGAACGTTGTGGGCTAAAGAACTTGTTCCTGTGCTGTACTATTCTGTGTTCCATGTTCTAAAGAGGAAATCCTTGCATTGAAAAGAATTGCGGGACCACAAAGGTACTATTGGCTACTTGTGTGAATACCATTTGCTTGTTTATATAATGAAGCAGTTTAAAATGAGGATAATTTGTACTTTTCTATCTTCAATGATCTATTTGTTAAAGCCCTGTCCCACGGTACGAGTTCATTCAAAGAGTTCTCCCGAGTTTGCCCTGATTCGAACTTGGAGATTTACGGTAATGGCCGCTCGTCGGTACTCGGGGCTCTCGTGGACATTTTTCAACATGTTGGAAAATCTTCACGATTTTTTTCCCGAGCTTACCGCGTTCCCCGAGTACCTGCCGTTAGCGTTACGAGCCGCTGAGATGCGTCCCCGAGCTCCGGCATACCCGCTACGCTCATTCTTCGTGCTTACCACGAGTTTGGGTTTTTTTAACTCGGGAGAGCTTGAATTAACTCGTACTGTGGGACAGGGCCATTTAGAATATTTATCAGTGGGTTCAGCAGCAGAATGCATGGACCTCAGTGGCCTCAAGAATAGTCAGGGTCTTCCCTCATCTTGGACGTGACATGTTAGCTGTTTCCCTTCCCACAGGGGCGGCCTGACCTGCTGAGTATTTCCAGCACATTTCTCTTTATATTTTACCCTGCATTTCCTTCCTGTTTTAATTACAGGCAAACATTGCCCGATTATTCCATGCCAGAAATTGTCCCCTTCATCGGAGCAAATGTCACCGGATAAAGTAGGCATGGAAAAAAAAGGAGGAAAAGTGTAGAAACAAGGAACTGCAGGTGCCGGTTTATTCCAAAGATAGACAAAAGGTGCTGGAGTAACTCAGCGGGTCAGGCAGTGTCTCTGGCGGCAAAGGAGGGGTGGCATTTTGGGTTGGACTGAAACTAGTGGGAAGGGGGGGGGGGGGGAAGGGAGGTGGAGGTGAGAAAAGACCAGGATCATCAAGGCCGGCCACAAATGACCACATGCTAGGTGGTACCTGGTAGGTCCATTGTTGGCTAGGGAAGGTGTGATCTCAAGAGGGGAACAATGGGTGTCAGGTAAGGAAAGACTTGGAGTGAGTTATAAAGCCAGAGGGAGGGATATAGGTGGAAGGGAATGGCAATGGAGGCGTTGCCAACCATTTCAACTCTCCCTCCCAGTCCAACACTGACATTTCTGTCCTGGGCCTCCTCCATTGACAGTGTGAGGCCACTCGCAAATTGGAGGAACAGCACCTCAGATTTTGCTTGTGTAGCTTACAACCCAGTGGTATGAACATTAAATGATCTAATTTTAAGTAAGTTGCTTCTTACACTCCCCTCCCATCCCCCCTTCCCCCTTGCCACCTCCCACCACCCTAGTTGTTTCACCAGTTCCAGAGTATTGGCTTGGTGTCCATCTTGTGGTCGCACCTTCCCTGGGCCAACAATGGACCTACCAGGCAACACCCTGCCTGAGGTCATTTGTGGCCGGACTTGATAGGTTCCGGATGTTTTCTCGCCTACAGCTCTTCAACCACCCCGCACCCCCCCCCCCCCCCCCCCCCCCACCTCCTCCACCAACTACTTTCAATCTGAAAAAGGGTTCCGACCAGAAATCGTCACCCATCTTTTTTCTCCAGAGAAGCTGCCTGACCCGCTGAGTTACTCCAGCACTTGGTGTTGATCTGTTTTATGAAAGAAAAGCAATTTTTATTCACAATCTCATCATGTGCATACTCAGCTGAAATGGAAATGTTCCTCCAAAAGGCAAACAATCACCCAAACCTCAGGTTCAATTTCTCAAAATAAACATTAAAAGACATATGATTTACCAGCAGGCTGAGATACCTCTGTTCCCAATCTGCAATGATAATAAAAATATGCTCAAGGTTCCAGCAGCTGCAGTTCTTGGTGCCTGCAACTAATATTACCTCGGGCTACATTATTGTCTTGGAAATATCAATCAAATATGAATGCACGGATCCTTGGCATTCTATGCGTCATGTTGTAGGATGCAATGGTTAAGGCATTAAGTTGGAGACACAAGGAACTGCAGATGTTGGAAACGTGAGCAAAATACAAAGTGGTGGAGGAACTCAGCAGGTCAGGCAGCATCTGCGGAGGGAAAGGATAGATGATGTTTTAGGGCAAGACCCTTCTGCAGACAAGGGTCCCAACCCAAATTGTTCCTCCGGCACTTAAAGTCATAGAGTGATTCAGTGTAGAAACAGGCCCTTCGTCACAAACCGACCAACATGTTCCATCTACCCTAGTCCCACCTGCCTGCGTTTGGCTAAATGGTTCTTAAATGTTGCCTCAACTTCCTCCTCTAGCAGCTTGTTCCATACACCCACCACCCTTTGTGTGAAAAAGTTACATCTCAGATTCCTCTTAAATCTTTTCCCCCCTTCATCTTAAACCTCCACCCACTGGTTCTCGATTCCCTTACTCTGGGCAAGAGACTCTGTGTGTCTATTTCTCTCATGATCTTGTGCACCTCTATAAGATCATCCTTCATCCTCCTGTGCTCAAGGAATAGTATGACTTTGCCTTTCATATGCCTGTTCAACCTCTCTCTACAGCTTTGTATTAAGTTGCTTGTTTTAACTGATATTTGCTATATTCACATCTCCTGTGTGCAATAGCCTGGTTTTAGTGTTTGTAATCATTCACCAAAATATAAATATTCATGGCTACATAGAACAAGCACAGCACAAAACAAAGGCTCTTTCTCCAAACCTGCTTATGTCAATTACCTTCCATCCCACCACTGACCTATCAGCTGCCTGCATCAATATTTCAGTCGATGGGATGAAAAAGGTATTTGCATTCAACACCAAACGGATGTGGTCAAATATCCTTCTGAAGCAGGGTCCCTACCTGAAACGTCACCTATCCATGTTCTCCAGAGATGCTGCTGACCCGCTGAGTTACTCCAGCACTTTGCGTTTTTTTTTATTGTTATCCAGCATCTGCAGTTCCTTGTATCCACATGACTTAATCCTTGTCTGATCTCCCCTTTCTCCCCTGACTGAAGAAGGGTCCAGATCTGAAGCATCGTCTGTCCTTTCCTTTCACAGATGCCGCCTGACCCATTGAGTTCCTCCAGCACTTTGCGTTCAATGAAAAACGCCTCAAGTTCTCTTGGGGTTTTAATCAGTGGTGATATGCAAGGCAAAGACATACATGATATATTCTTATGCGCTTGTTTAGAGAACCTGTACAAGAGCAATGCTGGGAAGCGAAACATGCATCTATTTCGATAAATAACTTTTAATAGAATGCTTTCACAGTTATAATACAAGCGTTACATGAAGATCTAAGTTTTAGTTTAGTTTAGTTTAGTTTATTGTCACCGGTACAGTGAAAAGCGTTTTTGTTGCGTGCTAACCAGTCAGCGGAAAGACTATACATGATTACAAAAGATAACCACTGAAAGCTGGAGTAACTCAGCGGGACAGGCAGCATCTCTGGAGAGAAGGAACGGGTGACGTTTCGGGTCGAGACGCTTCTTCAGATCTGAAACGTCACCTATTCCTTCTCTCCAGAGAATGCTGCCTGTCCCGCTGAGTTACTCCAGCTTTTTGTGTCTTATCTCCGGTTTAAACCAGCATCTGCAGTTCCTTCCTACACATACGTGATTACAATCAAGCCCTCTACACGGTACAGATACACAATAAAGGGAATAATGTTTAGCGTAAGATAAAGTCTTACACTAAAGTCAGTCATGTCCGATCAAAGATATTTGTGGGTTTCCAGTGAGGTAGATAGTAGCTCAGCACTGCTTTCTAGTTGGTGATAGAATGGTTCAGTTGCCTGATGACAGCTGGGAAGAAACTGTCCCTGAATCTGGAGGTGTGCATTTTCACACTTCTGTACCTCCTGCCTGATGGGAGAAAGAGACGGAGCTACTTGTGTGACTAGGAAGATGATTGCAATGTTGTTGATGGGAAAGCTGATAAAATGAAATGAGGCAAATCATCAAACTACTTGGCCTCATCGCCAAGCCATATTAGATGACTAGTTCATGCTCACAAACCAACAATTTTCATTAATCTGCAATACTTTTGGACATCCCAGACATGGATTACAGAGGTGAACAGATTCTGTTCTTATGCTGTGATTGTTCTTTATTAAAAAACTGTTTCCAAAAGGCCACAGAATGACAAGGGATGTTGATTTCTGAAGGTCAAACCTGAACTCCAGCCTTTGACTAAAACCTTTCACTGAAGCAGAATTTCTCATTTGCCACAATAGAAGTCACATTTGTTAAACACATGTCAAAGGTGTGAGGGGGTGAACTGGGTCTGGGATGGCAGCTCACAGTGTTCCTTAGTGAATCAGCATCCGCGATTGTACACTATAATCTAAGCCTGATCTCAACGCCAAGCGTGCGTCTGTCTATATATGTACTGAAGATCCATTGAATGAATGCTCACGCTATCCATGTTCCCAAGAGTAGGCCAAATCCAGTGGAGAGGGACCTCTGGGCAATCCTGAGATGTTCTCTGGCTCTCAGTCAATTCCATGTGCTCCAAAAATACTGAAGCATGGATTTCCTTGACTTCACCAGTGTATAGCGAGTTGTACAGTGTTGCCGTAGCCTTGTGGCATTTGCATGTACGATAGCAGTATCTGAAGGTGTGATCGATAAATATTCAGCAATTGATTCCTGTCTCAGTTTTGTCCTCAGCTGCAGAGGGAGGCTAGAAGATCTGGATCTCATGTTTAGATTAGTGATTATTAAACGTGATTGACATGAGTAGAAGTTTTTTTTTTTTTTTTTTTTTCTGATAAGTGGGGAGAATTTGTGAAAAAAAGCCAGTGATGGCCTGCTTGGATTACATTTCATATCTAAGTCTGTAATATCGGCCCAGAGTAGCAAAAAAGTAGTTTTCCAAAGCATTTCACAGTCTAGGAATGTATATAATTTAGGCAAGGGCAGGACGGGTATTGGAGAGGACAGGATTTATCACTACAAGCTGGAAGAGACCGCATGTAACCTCAAGGTGAAAAGACCATGCAGATTGAGAATAGGCACAAAAAGCTGGAGCAACTCAGCTGGGACAGGCAGCATCTCTGGAGAAAAGGAATAGGTGATGTTTCGGGTCGAGACCCTTCTTCCGACTCAGAGTCAGAGCAGTGGGAAATGAGAGATTTGAAAAGGTACATAGTAAAAAAAATGAATGAAAGTTATGCAAAAAAATAAATAGAAAAGCCAGCAACAATGATCAAGGAAAAGTGGAGCCCACAATGGGCATTGTTGGGTGTGGGGAAAGTGAAAACAAGTAGATACAAACAGTGAAACTCAGCAGGACGACAGTAAAACTAGTACAACGACTAGGGTGGGGAGGGACAGAGAGACAGAGGTTGTAAGGGTTACTTGAAGATAGAGAAATCAATGGTTTAGTAAACTGCCCAAGCGAAAAATGATTGTTCTCTGCCAAATGTTCTAAATTTCTTCAATGGATCTGCATTTGAGAAATACTCACTATCCTCCACAGTTAGCACAAATGGCCCAGGACAGTTTCTGACATGCCCCCTGCCTGGCCTTTAGTCTTTTCTCTGACTATATTTAATGTTTTCAGTGCATTTATCTTCCTGCATTTCTCTTCAGTAATTGTTGAAGATTCATCCATGTAGTTTTCTAGTCAAATGCATTGATGGAGCCACATCTGGAAAGAGATGATGAGATTGTGTACATAACTATCTTCAGTTCTTGCAGTTCTGTGTGCAGATGAAAGGTGCATTCTATGCGTGTTATGTCCTACCAAACTTGCTTTCCATTTTACGGAGACTTTTTATGCCTAGATTACGGTCTGAAACCTATTCTGCAAGTGTTTTACTCAGCATGCTGATCTGAATGCCAATACTTTAACAGAGATCAGAAGTTTAGACCTGCAGCATCTATGGAGCTAAGGAATAGGTGAAGTTTCGGGTCGAGATCCTCCTTCAGACTGTCTGAAGAAGGTTCTCGACCCAAAATTTTGCCTATTCCTTCGCTCCATAGATGCTGCCTCACCCGCTGTTTCTCCAGCATTTTTGTCTACCTTCGATTTTTCCAGCATCTGCCATTCTTTGTTAAACAGTAGTTCAGACCTGATCTTCAGAATTCAATATCCCAAAAATTCAAAATGAACTGTGGACACTGCATTTTGTCCCCAATTAATTGTGCTACAATCTCAAAACATCAAAATTAGACATTATTCATGATATGGTGGAAGATCAGAGAACACTTAATCCATTTTTTATTAGTTCACTCTGTACCTATGGTGATTGTCCTAACCTCTACGGGATTGCCTTCCTGGTCCCTTTCAATTGGATAAATCATTGGAAGTCTTATACTTTGGGGCAGCACAGTGGCGCAGTGATAAGGTTGCTGCTTTACAGCACCAGAGACCCCGATTCAATCCCGACTATGGGTGCTGTCTGTACGGAGTTTGCATGTTCTTCCACGTTAGTTTTCTCCAGGTATTCCGGTTTCCTCCCCACATCTCAAAGATATGCAAGTTTGTTGGTTAATTGGCTTCAGTAAATTGTCCCCAGTGTGTAAGGTAGAACTAGTGTACGGGGTAATTGTTGGTCTGAATATTCAGAGTAATTTCTGAAGTTTGGGGGAACTCGGACACACATGAGCACAAACACATGCACGCATGCACCACACAAAGTTACATGGCCACAGACACATGCAAGCACATACACACAGATGTGGCCAAGCACACAGAAGGCCGCACACGTAAAGCGACTGCTCGCTAACATGTAAACATTAAAAGCAACAGATGCGGTTCAAAGCGGTTAGTGTTTCAGATCAAAGGCCTTGGTGTGATGAGGGGCTGCAATGTGACATATTGCCTTTCCCAATCCACTATTTTGTCTCTCTCTCTCTCTCTCTCTCTCTCTCTCTCTCTCTCTCTCTCTCTCTCTGTCTGTCTCTCTGTCTGTCTCTCTGTCTGTCTCTCTCTGTCTCTCTCTCTCTCTCTCTCTGTCTCTGTCTCTGTCTCTCTCTCTGTCTCTCTCTCTCTGTCTCTCTCTCTCTCTCTGTCCTTATTCACTTTCATTATTCATCTCTTTATCTGTTTCTCTCTCTCTCATTTTCTCTCTCTCTCATTTTCTCTCTCTCTCTCTCTCTCTCTCTCTCTCATTGCTTCTTTCTTTTCCCTCTCTCTCTCTCATTTTCTCTCTCTCTCTCTCTCTCTCTCTCTCTCTCATTTTCTCTCTCTCTCTCATTTTCTCTCTCTCTCTCTCATTTTCTCTCTCTCTCTCTCTCTCTCTCTCTCTCTCTCTTTCTCATTCTCCTGCTCTCTCCCAACAGTAAATTACATGGAAGGTGAAAGCCTATGCAGTGCAATAAATAATTAAAGCAGTAACTGGTGTAATTTGGACTCAATTAAAACTCATTTACAATTTTTTTCAATGTATACTGTGATTCATCCTTCACTCCAATCAGGATTTAACAACACTTAATAAACTGTTAATGATATAAATACCTGGAGCTGATGAACTGCAAAGACGTACATGTTTGATGGTTAATTATCTTTGGGAAAAAAATTGTTAAATTGTCCCGAGTGTGTAGGATAGCGTTGGTGTACAGGGTGATCGCTGGTCGGCACGACTCGGTGGGCAGGCTGAAGGGTCTGCTTCTGCATTTTATCTCTGAAGTCTAAAGTCTAAATATCTTCCAGGACCTGATATTTCAGTTCCCACATTATACAACATTTAAAAAGATAGCATGCTTTTCTTAATATGAAATATTAAGGAATGTACAAAACCCATACCCCATTTTCACACCACCCCATGTGCTTTGAATGTGTACTTTGTATATTTTAATCTTTTTTGTAATTTTTCAAGTCCTCAAAGGGTTAATGCTTCCTGAACCGTATATCAGCATTGCTGTAAAGTTGTACTGTGCATTATGTCAATGGACCTGCCTAAATAAACTAATGATAATGATTGCATTAAATGTTCTGGATTCAGACCTGTACAATTATTGTGTGTGATTATAGGCATCACAATTGTATGACAATTCTATTGTAAATTCTTTGAGTACACACGTCTACTTAACTTCACCTTGGTAAAAGGAAAGTAAAAAATTCAATGGAGCATTGGAAAATAATCCTAATTTAACACTATAAACTGAACGCTAACAGCATTCAATGCAAGTGAGTACCCTGTGCTCTTGTTTAGGTGTAAAGCTAATGTTTCTTTGGGACATTTTCTTTCCGTTTTGCCAGGGTATTTCGAACAGGTTAGAAATGATTAAAATATCACCTGCAGCCTTTTGTACAATTTTGTTGTACTGTCGTTACTGATCAATGGTTTGCATGCCAGTGCCAAACTGACAGTGCGTTTTTAGCAGGTTGTGTGATTATATGCTCGACAACTTTCTTCACGAACCTTGCGACCATTAATGATGAGGGAGTATATTTGTATCCAAACGCATGGCTTATTTCTTCTCTTTCTTTCTCTATCTCTTTCTGCATGGCGACTTTTTAAACCAAACGCTGTACTGCAATATTGTGTGTTACGTTGGACGTGAAACAGTTTGTATTGTGCAAGATTGCCTTCAGGTATTAAAACACGTATTTTACAAAAAACCTCAGTGTAAAATCAATGAGTGATGGGTTGGGTTGGCGGTGTCATTTTATTCTATTAAAATTGCAATCTCACATGAACAAGCCTTTCAGCCCACCAAAAATCAACACTGGAGTAACTCAGCATGGCCAGGCAGCCTCTCTGGAGAACACAGATAGCTGATCTGTTGGGTCAGGACCTTTCTTCAGACTTTCAGCCCACCATAATCATGTCTAAAGAAGAGTCCTGACCCCCCAAAAATTTTCTATTTATGCCCTTCAGGCCTGCTGAGTTACTCCAGCACCTTTTTTCCCATAATAACCATCAATACTAATCCCATTTCCTCCCTCACATCATCTTCTTCGTGTGTGTGGCGTGCACAGCCTAAAGTTGTAGGACAACTTGTTCTATTTGATCTTATTTGATTGTGCACGCCAGGTTGATTGCATTCGTCAAAACAGGGCGGACCACGTGAAGGTTGCAATCTCCCACCCTTCCCCCTCACATCATTTTACAGAAGACAGTTAACCTATTTTAGTATGCAGTTAAATTGGCCTCTGTAAAATTACCCCCAAGTGTGTAGGGAGTGGATGTGAAAGTGGGATAACATAGAACTAGTGTGAACGGCCGATCGATGGTCGGCAAAGACCTGGTGCTGTATCTTTTATTCAATTCAATCTATCAAACTTCTCCCGATTCTCTCATAGCCCACCTACACTGGGATAAATTCCAGCAAAGCCAATAAACTGACCAGCCAACAGATTTTTTTACTTCTCAAAGGAAACCAGCGGTGAGGACAACACACACGTCACTGGAGCGTTAAGGTAAGCAGCAGTAACCATGGTGACGTCGCTTTGCTAATAGATACATTGATAATAACATACTCTCAGCATTTGTATTAATTTAAACAATGCTGGTGCTGATTGGGATAACATATGTGGAGTATTTGAAGGCTCTAGACCTGTACTCATTGCAGTTTGGAAGATTAAGGGGGATCTCATTGGAACTTACCCAATAATGATAGACCTAGACAGAGTAGATATAGAGAGGATGTCTCCACCAGTGGGAGAGTCTAGGACCAGAGGGCACAGCCTCAGAATAAAAGGACGTCCCTTTAGAAAAGAGGTGAGGAGAAATTTCTTTAGACAGTGGGTAGTAATTCTGTGGAATTCATCGCCATAGACAGCTGTGGGTATTTTTAAAGTGGAGATTGATAGGATCTTGATTAGTAAGGGCATCAAAAGTTATGGGGACAAGGCAGGAGAATACTGTTGAGAGGGAAATATAGACCAGCTATGATCATATGACAGAGTAGACTTGATGGGCCGAATGGTCTAATTCTGCTCCTATGTCTTATAATCTACTCTAAAATTAGTGTCAGTTTGCACAGGAAATTAAATTTATTAGTTCAATATAGAATAACATCATGATTCTGAGTGATTGTATTTACCACCGGGCACCCATTAACTAGATAATTACTGCTTCCAATTTCAAACAATGATTAGAACATAGAACTTGAACCAAGTTAAATAAATCTCTTCTGCCTGCACTTGATCCATATCCCACCATTTCCCTGTATATCTGCATGTCTATCTAATAGCCTCTTAAACACCACCATCAAATCTGTCTCCACCACTGTCCCTGGCAACGCGTTCCAGGCACCCACCACCCTTTGTGTAAAGAAAACCTGCCCCACACATCTCCTTTAACCTTTGCCCTACTCTCCTTAGAGCTACGCCATCTAGCCTTTGACATTTCCACCCTGGGGAAAAGGTATATGTACCTTTCTGATCACTAATTATTTTACTTTAAGGAAGGACAAAGGACCATGCCACTTTGAACTGAAATAACTTCACATAGCCCTGGTGTATGGGATTCAGCATGATTATAAAGTGACCTTTGGGTTTTAGCTAAAAACTAACAAAGCTATCAACTAACAAACGCTCACAGTGGGTGCATTGACTTAAAATTAATATATTTCATTCCATTCTAATGTTAAGATCAAGAGATGAAAAAACAAAGTGTTCATTATTCACTGATCTACCGACTGATCTTAATTATACAATACTCCACTCATGCAGGATATATATACATCTCAAAAACAACCACATTCATAATGACGTTTTCTCCTCAACTATATCTGCCATCTCTCTGTTAGAGAGTGAATGAACAATAGGTAAGTCCACAGATTGTTGTAATTTGGTGTTCAATATTTGACCTACAATCTAAGTTCCTATTGCATCTTTCCCCTATCTTCTAAAACCTATGCCTTTTGTTCTTGATTCCCCTACCCTGGGGGAAAAAAGACTGTATGCAATTGAAATATGAAATGCATTACATTTTGCATGCACTGTAGAGGTGAGATTCAACAGTGGTTTATGAATATCATTCTTCAGCTGTAAACGGCATCTTATAGAAAACCCAGCAGGGTGTCCTGATTTCGAAATATAAATGTATTGCTACTACTTCTATATCCAATGTTATTACATTTACATGCACGCTAATGGATTACATATTATCTAGTACAGAGAACCATGTGCAGAATGATGATAAGGCATTTAAGTGGCTTTTCGATAGGCACATGGATGTACAGGGAGTTGATGGATAGGGTTTACGTGTAGGCAGAGGAGACTAGTTTAATCTGGCCTTGAGTTCGGCAAGGACATTGTGGGTCAAGGGGCCTGTTCCTGTGCTGTACAGTTCTATGTTCTAAGTTCTATGTATTATGTGTGTTAATATATTATTATGTTGCATCTTCTCCAGCATCTGTAATGTTGGGGCTGCCGGTTTATGCCGTTTGAATTGAAAGTTATCAATTCCTTCAAACTTGTACAAAGGAATTGCTACAATACTTTCTACCTACTTGGGGAAAAGTGGAAAGCAAAACATAACAAGTCCTTTCGGACTCCTTCAAGTGATTAAAACTAATCCATGTTGACATTGATTTAAATCTCAAGGTTGTAAAAAGGTAAAGAATAGTTTGCACTTATATAAACTTTTAACAATCCAAATCGCTTTACAATGAAGTCTTGAAGAGGGTGGTGATATTTGTAACTCAGCACATTCCCTCAAACACCAGTGTAATATGTGTTCTCCAGCATTTTGTGTCTATCTCCAGTGTAATCAATTATTGAAATGAAGACACACGTACTGAAGTGTGAAAACGCACACCTCCAGATTCAGGGACATTTTCTTCCCAGCTGTCATCAGGCAACTGAACCATCCTATCAACGATTAGAGAACAGTCCTGAGTTACTATCTACCTCATCAAAGGCCCTCGGACTATCTTTAATTGGGCTGTACTGGACTGAATCTCGCACTAAATGTTATTCCCTTTATCCTGTATCTGAACCCTGTGGACAGCTTGTTTGTAATCGTGTGCGGTCTTTCCGCTGACTGGTTAGCACGCAACAAACGCTTTTTACTGTACCTCGGTACACGTGACAATAAACTAAGCTATATTAAACAAGGAACTGCCGACGTTGGAATCTTGAGCAAAACACAAAGCGCTGGAGGAACTCGACGGGTCAGGCAGCATCTGTAGAGGGAGTGGACGGCCAATGTTACAGGTTGGGACCTTTCATCTGTATTTGACCTTTCAGTTCTTGAAAAGATCAAATGAGACCCCATTTTAATCTCATCCTAAAGATTCACTGCATACAGGACGGAACAAATAGGGAAAAGTAATGTCTCTCTTGAAGAAATGGTGTAAATCCATGTTCAATATATGAGCCAACAATTTATTCTATTGGTCCTTAAACATTTGGGAATAGAACTCTTTAATTAAAAACGGTTCAGGAACTGTGTAACTTGAAAGCAAAGAGTTCCGGAGTAACTCAGCGGGTCAGGCAGCATCTGTGGAGCACATGGATAGGCGACGTTTTGTGTCAGGACCCTTCTTGACCCGAGTCAGGACTTGACCCGAAACGTTGACTATCAGTCTAAAGAAGGGTCCCGAGCTGAAACATCACCTATCTACGTGCTCCAGAGATGCTGCCTGACCCACTGAGTTACTTCAATGCTTTGTGTCATTTTTTGGAAACCAGCATCTGCAGTTCATTGTTTCTACATTCCAACTTGACCCTTGATCCAGTGCAGTTAAAACAACCGTCACACTTAAATACAGTCGCAACCCTTCACAATCTTGCAAACCAAATCAATCTCTTCTTGATTAGTATTCTTAAACACCGAATTATAATAATACTTGTTAGTGTGGAGTAATTGCTCAATGTGGCAAATCTGTTTATTGCTGATAATTATTGTAGAAATCTGTTGAAATCCCCGTTCACCCATATACATTTCATCTTTTGATGCCTGCGGTTCATTATTTTGGAATTGTTTCTAGATTTAGAGCAACTGTTCAAAACTGAATGAGAAAGCAGGCTAACATAGAACGAATGTGAATGGGGGATCAATGGTCAGCGTGAACACGGTGGGCCGAAGGGCCTGTTTCCATGCTGTATCTCTAAACTAGAAGTGAAGCATCCTCTTCAAAGCTGCCAGCTTGCTTCACTTCTCCCAGGAGACCATGAAGAAAAGGAAATGAATCAAACAGATTAGGCTGTGAAAACTGAGATTAAATTGTGATTACATTAATTTTCTACATGAAGACCCATGAATAAATCTCTCTCTCTCTCTCTCTCTCTCTCTCTCTCTCTCTCTCTCTCTCTCTCTCTCTCTCTCTCTCTCTCTCTCTCTCTTCCTTTCTCTCTCTTCCTTTCTCTCTCTTTACCTCTCTACCGCTCTCTGCATCCCTCTTCCTCTCTGCCCCTCTTCCTCTCTACTCTTTTCTTCTCTGCTCTCTTCCTCTTCCTCTCTTCCTTTCCACCTCTCTTTCTCTCTCTTTCCCTCACTCTCTCTCTCACTCTCTCTCTCACACACACACATACCATCACACCCTCTCTCACCCTCTCTCCCTCTCTCCCTCTCACGCCCTCTCTCACCTTCTCGTCCTCTTTCCCTCTCTCTCACGCCCTCTCTCCCTCTTTCTCTCTCTCTCTCTCTCTCTATCTGCGCAAATGTCCATGGCTGTCCATGTTACGTGATACAATTATTGAAAATTGCAACAGGGGAAGGAGACCTAATGCTCTGAACTTATATTGATCAATTAAGATTCTGGAGCAGCTTTCATGCTGCTTTAACACCAGTGGTAACCATTGCTTAATCCAGGTTGATTGTATTAGTTCAGACCGTCCCCACAGCAGTGTGGTATGCTGGTTGTTGATAATAATGGCAAGAAACTGAGTGGAAGTTTCTTCATTGTACTTGCAGGAAATAATTAAACACTGGAACCTCATTTTAAAATGCAGTAGTGAAGATAAAATAATTATTGCAAAATGTTATGGTGCATGAAATGCATTGATAATGTTAAAACTCATGATTATAACTTTTGTTTTAACATTGACACCAATCATCAAACATCATACTGCAGCACGTAAAAAGACGGTACAAAACGTTGGAGATTCATGGAGGTGTACAGCAAGGAAACAGGCCCTTTGGCCCTCTTTGTCCATGCCAACTAAATTGGGCTAGTCCCATATGCCTGAATCTGCCCCATAGCCATTTACACCATTCCTACCTACAAACCTGTTCAAATAACTTTTAAAAGTTGTAATTGTAGCTACTTCTATCGCTTCCTTTTAGACTTTTAAAGTCCTAAAGGAAGCTCTGGCAGCTAATTCCAGATACAGACCAGCCCTGCTCTTAAAACTCTCCCGTCTCACCGTAACCCTGTACCCTCTAGATTTGGAACCCTCTACCCTGCGGAAAACACTGAGTGTTCACCAGACTCTGCCCCTCAATGTCCAGCAGCGGAAGGACTGTGGTCTTCCGCCAAGGCTTGGCGTTGGCTGCACTGAGCTTCAGTGCGTCCCTCAGCACGTACTCCTGCAGTACACTTGGACAGGTACATGGATAGGAAAAGAATGGAGGGAATATGGGCAGGTGGGACTAGTGTAGACGATGCACCTTGGTTGGCATGGATGAGTTGGGCCGAAGGGAATGATTCCATGCTGTATGACTATAACTCTCTGATGAAAGTGAAGGAATAAAAATCAAACTGACCCTAATTATAGCGATGATTTAGTAATGCAAGCACCACTTACATGGAAGGCTGCAGGAACGAATAAGATGAAATGTGCATTGAATGTGTCAGATCCTTGTAATCAGTTAAGCACAGCATATCTAATTTCCTGGGCCTCTTCGCCAGTGCTAGCTGCAAATTGCTAATGAGGCAGAAAATTGGCTGCACAGATTTAATGTAATTTAAAATTATAAAAAGAAACCAGCTTTAAGGTCAGCAAGACAAAATTAGTGCCTCGAAGATAAATTGGAGAACTAGTCTAAATATATGTCCATGAAAATCCGCCCAAAACACTACAGATGTTGGAAATCTGAAATAAAAATCCTTGTGAGATGAGTGAAATAAACTGCGATCACTTGGAAGATGGAGGAGAGGAGAGGAGAGGAGAGGGATATTGAAAGGGCTTTGATTTGCAATATTAATGTTATTTCTCTTTCCACAGTTTCCACACATTGTCCAATGATTTAATAGCAATATACATCCAATATTGTCACGCTGAGTCGTGTTCGCATCTGTTCATAAATTGTAGGAGCAGAATTAGGCCATTCGGCCCATCAAGTTTACTCTGCCATTCAATCATGGCTGATTTATCTTTCCCTCTTAACCCCATTCTCCTGCCTTCTCCCCACATCCCCCTGACACCTGTACTAATCAAGAATCAATCAATCTCCACCTTAAAAATACCCATTGACTTGTCCTCCACAGCCGACTGTGACAATGAATCCCACAGATTCACCACCCTCTTGACTAAACAAATTCCTCCTCATCTCTGGTCTTCAAGGAGCACACCATTGCCACTTATGTGCTCCCTTGGGATGATATCCCTTCCCTTCTTTGAGGGGTGTCCCCATCGGACTTTGCCCCTCAATGTCCAGCAGCGGAAGTACCTAAGACTGTGGTCCTCCCGCATAGAGCCTTGGTGTTGGATGCACTGAGCTTCAGTGCGTCCCTCAGAACGTACTCCTGCAGTGTGGAATGTTGTGTACACTTGGACAGATACATGGATAGGAAAGACATGGAGGGATATGGGACAAGCGCGGCAAATGGGAGTAGCTTAGTTGGGTGAATTTGGTCGGGTATGGTTGAGTTGGGCCAAAGGGCGTGTAACACTAAATGTTCCACATATTGCCCAATGATTTAACATCTCCAGTCCAATATTTTGTTTTGTTATTTGCATGGTTCCGAGTCTAAAACACGTTATTTTCCATTGTGTAAATCCTGTCCATTAAAAACAATTAATTCACTACCCTAATTGATAAAATAAGTTTATTTTTCAAGTTAAATGTATATTTTTTCATTGCCAGGACACAGTCCACAAACATAAGTCAGACCATAAATGCACTGGTTTTCACTACATTCAGGCGAACCACCATAGAATCTAATATTGACTGACTGGGCGGGACAGTGGCAGAGAGTGGTAGAGTTGCTGCCTTACAACAGCAGAGAGCGGGTTTGTTCCTGCCATGTTCCAAAGACGTGTGGGCTAGTAGGTTAATTGGCCTTGGAAAATTGCCCCTAGTTTGTAGGGAGTGGATGAGAAAGTGGGATAACATAGAATGAACAGATGGTTGGTGTGGGCGCAATGGCCTGTTTCAAAGCGACATCTCTAAACTCTAAACTATTAAATACAATCAAGTCAAACTCAGTTACAATAGGCAAGGCAAATGCAGAGTGCAGAATGTAGTTCCCAGTATTGGAGCACCATTGTCACATGTGCCAGCAAAGGAACAAAAAAACTCTTACTGCTGCAGCTTAACAGGCTCGTAACCCAATAGCACACAAGCCCAAAGCAAGGATAAAACCTCTGATGTATCTACATATTAGTTAGGGGAGCCTAGGACCAGAGGGCATAGTCTAGGGAGTGGGATAACATAGAACCAGTGCGAAAGGGTGATTGATGGTCGGAATGGACTCGGTGGGCCGAAGGGCCTGCTTCCACACTATATTTCTAAGCTGAGCTAAGCGTTGGTCATATGTATTCAAACTCTGTACATTTTAGTCGGAACTGCAGATACTGGTTTAAACCAAAGATGGACACAAAATGCTGGAGTAACTCAGCGGGACAGGCAGCATCTCTGGAGAGAAGGAATGGGTGACATTTCAGGTCAAGACCCTTCTTCAGACTGATATCAGGGGGGAGGGAGATAGATAGATAAGGAAGTGTAACGGTGTGAAAACGGCAAAGGGAATGGAGATCAAGGAAAATGTGGAATAGGTCATCGCTGGCTGGGAGAAGGTAACAAACAATAAAGCAAACAGAGATAAAATGTAGTCAGAGGCAGTAAGACTGGTCAGAGAACTGGGAAGGGGGAAGGATGGAGAGAGAGGGAAAGCAAGGGATAGAGTTAGAGTTAGAGAAGTCAATGTTCATACCACTGGGGTATAAACTACCCAAGCAAAATATGAGGTGCTGTTCCTCCAATTTGCTCCATGCCTCACTCTGACAATGGAGGAGGCCCAGGACAGAAAGGTCAGATTGGGAATGGGAGGGGGAGTTAAAGTGTCCAGCAACCAGGAGACTGGGTTGGTTCAGGCAGACTGAGCAGAGGTGTTCAGCAAAATGATCGCCAAGCCTGCGCTTGGTCTTGTCGATATTCAGTAGTCCACTCCTGGAACAGTGGATACAGTACATGAGGTTGGAGGAGGTGCAAGTGAACCTCTGCCTCACCTGAATAGACTGTCGGGGTCCTTGGATGGAGTCGAGGGGGAGGTAAAGGGACAGGTGTTGCATCTCCTGCAGTTGCAGGGGAAAGCACCTGGGTAGGGGGTGGAAAGGTGAGAAGGGACGAGTTGACCAGGGAGTTGTGGAGGGAACGGTCTCCGTGGAAAGCGGAAAGGGATGGAGATGGGAAGATGCGACTAGCGTTGGAGGTGGCAAAAATGTTGGTGGATTATGTGCTGTATGCGATGGCTGATGGGGTGGAAGGTGAGGACTGGGGGGACTCTGTCCCTGTTACGACCTGGGGGAGGGGGAGCAAGAGCGGAGCTGTGGGATATCGAGGAGACCCTAGTGAGGACCTCGTCTATGATAGAAGAGGGGAACCCCCGTTCCCTAAAGAATGAGGACATCTCTGATGTCCTTGTATGGAACACCTCATCCTGGACGTAGATGCGGCGTGGACGGAGGAATTAGGAGTAGGGTATGGAGTCTTTACAGGAAGCAGGGTGTGAAGAAGTGTAGTCGAGATAGCTGTGGCAGTCAGTGTGTTTATAATAGATGTCAGTTGATAGTCTGTCTCCTGTGATGGAGACGGTGAGATCAAGAAATGGTAGGGAGATGCCTGTAGATTTTAGGGTCATTTGAAGCATTCTATTGTGCTTCCTGCTCACCAAGTTGGTTCAGCTACTGAATAACACCACCGTTTATTGCACAATAACATTTATATAATCTCATTATCCATGACCAGTCTACTGTTACACAGCTCCTTCCAAGCTTTTCATTGATTCAGATTAATTCATAAGCTCAATTATTAATGCGTAAATTGAAAATAATATGCCATATATTTATTTATGCATCATGCCGCCCGCTTTGCTCAGAAGGTGCAAGTTATGCTCTCAATGTCTCTGACCAGAATCTCTCCGCACTTTAATCAGCTTTCTGTAGCATGAACTCAACTGATGAAATTTCAGCCAGAAAAATATCCGTTGTACAAAAGTAACTCCAACATGAGTTCTAATGGCATGCAGATGGAAAGAGAAATAGTAAGATTAAACAAGAACTTACCAGTTCGAAGTTTGATCGTTATTTTATGAGGAGTAACGATGAGGGATTACGTGAAGAAGCCCCGCCTGGCGCTGGAACGGCATACTTCAAAGCAGCGGCATGAAAAACACAGAACATAATAGCCGGAGTAAGATAGTAAGGCTCATCATAGATTTAGAACTACCAGATGATCATTTATTTTATGAGGGTCGGGAGTGGAGGGCACGTAATCCCTCATCGTCACTCCTCATAAAATAATGATCAAACGTCGAACTGGTAAGTTGTCGTTTAATCTTACTATTTTACTTCGGAGTCACGTGAGTGACTACGTGAACATTTTGTAGCTTCTGTGTTTTTTATGTCGTAGACTCATTCCATACGACACTCTGGCTCAATCAACACAGTAATGAGCAAATAACACATTTTTTCCCAAACATTGCCTCAGTTTATGTGATAAGTTTTTTCATTATAAAAGAATGAAAGTAATGCCCTTTCCATTGAAAGGCAAATTTATCACCAAAATATCAATTGATATTATAATTTGATAGTATAAACAAAACAACAATTACAGAGAACCCAACACTCCATGTCCAATCCTGACACCATGACTGGTTCCTTGTAACTTCAATATTTATTTTACACCCTCCTGCGGCCTTGAATGTTTGCTCGAGCGGCCCATCCTGTGCCGTTCCTGTGAATGTATCTACCTCCTTAATGGAGTGATTTTCCACATCTCAATGTCGAGTTCCACTGAGTCTTAAACATGTTTTAACCATCTAGAATGTAATTATATAGACCCATCAGTTTTTACTGATACTTAATGTGGTTTTTGTGTGTAATAAGTCGTGCTGTCTCACCACTACAGAGACTCTTATCTACTTTAACATATTGAGTCAATGCTGACCCACACACAATTTTTGGCCGACAGGATATGCTTAAATTTTACCTTGGTTCCAGCTCTTCTTGGTCTGCTTTGTTTGGTAAATTCATAAACATATAAGATAATGTAAGCTGTAGCCACATGCAATTATATAACGTAACATTTGTAATGTTTGCACTCTCATGCTGATACTAAAGTCATGAGCATTATTACTTTCAATGTTAATTTTTTGAATCATTGATAGAATTGGAGTCCATTGCCTAAGGCAAGTCAGGACTATGCTGATCTCCCAACTTCTGTATTTCACAGTGACTCCGAAGTAAAATCAGGCATTTCTTGTCATTGCATTTCCAATATAAATCATCACGGCTTTAGCAAGTACAACACTGTGCTGTCTATTTCCGAGTTATCAACTTTAGTCTACTTTACTTTAGAGATATAGCATGGAAACAGGCCCTTCGATCCACAGAGTCCGAGCCAACCAGTGATCACCCTGTGCACTAGCACTATCCTACACACTAGGGACAATTTACAATTTTACCAAGCTAATGAACCTACAAACCTGTATATCTTTGGAGTGTGGGAGCAAACCGAAGCACCCGGAGAGAACTCACGTGGTCCACGGGGAGAACGTACAAACTCTGTACAGACAGCGTCTGTGAATGGTTAAAAAATTCCAAATGTTGATTTCTGTGGGAATTTTCACCCTAATTTAAATTTTGTTTGTTTACATCCGCAAGCAATGTAGCGAAGGATACAAGGGGAAATAAAATTTGCCATAAGAACAAGGATTATTATGGAAATAATGATTCTGTCATTCTCCCAGTGTATCACGAGGCAATGCCCCTGAGCCTTGTGTTCCAGGATTCAGATCTGATGATGATTTTAGGAGTACACAGAAAACAGTCATCCCCCAAGAAGTAATGACACCATGTTTGAAGTACCGAGAAGTGAAAGGAATCAGTATAAATAACATGCATGACAGCGTCACAACAAAGCTTCAAAATGTTGGCTCCAATCTGATCAAGAAAAAGTAGAATTCAAATTATTACATTGTCTAAATATAGTGTTGCCACGTTTAGGAGGTTTTCTGCTCTGATTCCTGTTTACTTAATATAGCAACATCACTAGGACTATGTCAATATTAATCGGTTTAAGAAATGCAACGATCCCTTTGACTTTAATAGGCACAGCGCTGTTATAATGAGCTGTGCGACCTCTTTGACCAGAGTGCCACAGAATTGATCTGGCTTAAGAGTCAAGTCAAGAGTGTTTTATTGTCATATGTCCTGGAACGGAACAATAATGTTTTTACTTGCAGCTGCACACAGATATGTTCAGTATATACATATGTGTGTGTGTGTACACACACACACACATATATATATATATATATATATATATATATATATATATGTCTGAAGAAGGATCTCAGCCCAAAACATCACCCATTCCTTCTATCCAGAGATGATGTTGCCTGTCCCTCTGAGTTACTCCAGCATTTCGTGTCTATCTTCAGAGTAAACCAGCATCAGCAGATATGTGCACTGAACTTTTATATTTCTGCTCTTTATACGTGATATACATTAACACATGTGCATATATATATATATTTCCGTAAATAGGTGTTTCCGTAAATAAGGGTACCAACCTGTGACATGGGTGGTCAAATTTGAAAGTTATTAAATTATAATGAAACACCACAGCACTAATATGAACTTGAGCTAATCTGTGAACAAAATCGACCAAAATGTGACCAAAATGTAATACTTTCGAAATTTGAAAAATAAATGAAATATAGTAACCTTTCATCGAATTCAATGTTAATTTACTCGAAATTTGCCCAGAACCAAAAGCATCTGCGTAGACAGGAGCATACTTTCAACGAGGCATGGCGTTATCTGGGACCAGATCACTTTCGATTCCCTTCGCTACAGTGCACACACTTTACAACAACATAGAAACAAGCAATGAAAGTTTAACGGAATTTAAACATTTCTATAGTAAACAAGAAGCAACATTTACGAGAAAAGAATGAAAAAGTGCAAAAAGATTTTTTCTAACCATTGATTCCAAACAAAACAAAGTAAACACAGTGTTATTCAGAGCACAGCATACCCACAATATGATCACTGCGGAGCTGCCAACTCTCATGCATTGAGCGTGAGACTCACGCATTTCACCCAATTCTCACGCTCTCACGCTGATCACAGAATTTCTCACGCTCTGTCATGAGAAATTCTGTGATCAACAAGAATTTCAAAACTAATATCAACTGCATGGGCCGCGGGTGTTGGAGGGCTGGGGCGGAGGGAGGGATGGAAGCAGTAGCAGCGGCGGGAACAGATGCGGACGGGGAGCGGGTGCTGGTGAGTGTTTGCTGGGCTGGCGAGTCGCTCACTGCAGCTCCGGCCACAGAGCAGCCTCAGTTCAAGAGTCCCGGGCTGTCGGAGGTGTCAAAATCGTTGAGTCGCTGCCGTGAGAGTCTCTGTGCCGAATTCGCCCTGGTGACCGGCATGGACCAGGCTGCGGCTCGGTGCATCCTGGAGGACAATCAGTGGCTGCTGGAAGTATGTACCAAGCACTGGGTATAAGCAGTGGAAGATAGTGGCCTTCAAATGGAGGTAGTTGGAGAAAGCATCCTGCTTGCCTGCTAGATTTTTCACTTACTGTAACTGCAGGAAAAATGTTCCCGACGTTGGGGGAGTTCAGAACCAGGCATCACAGTTTAAGAATAAGGGTTTGGCCATGTAGGACTGAGATGAGGACAAACTTTCTTCACCCAGAGAGTTATGAATCTGTGGAATTCTCTGACACAGAAGGCAGTGGAGGCCAATTCACTGGATGTTTTAAAGACAGTTACATTTAGCTCTTGGGACTAGCTAAATCAAGGGATATGGGGAAAAAAGAGGAAAGAGGTACTGAATTTAGATGAACAGCCATGATCATATTGAATGGCAGTGCTGGCTCGAAGGGCCGATTGGCCTAAATCTGCATCTATTTTCTATGTTTCTATGCTTGAGTATGTGGCAATAAAACTCGACCACTTGATTTTGAAGCATTCATGCATGGTGGAGATATAATGTAATCATAGAGTGGTACAGTGTGAAAACAGGCCCTTCGGCCCAACTTGCCCACACCCGCCAACATGTCCCAGCTACACTACCTGCTTTTGGTCCATATCCCTCCAAACCTGTCCTATCCATGTATCAGTCCAACTGTTTCTTAAATATTGGGATTGTCCCTGCCTCAACTACCTCATCTTGCAGCTTGTTTTATACACCCACCACCCTTTCTGTGGAAAAAGTTATCCCTTAAAAAGTTACATCTTAAAAATACTTCAAACAAAAAAAATTGAAATCATATTTCTACAATACACTAAAACATGATTTTAATACATCAAATTTCAAAAAGTCCCTATAGTGGGAGGGGGGGCACCCACCTCCAACACCCTCCCCCCACTAGGTCACTCCACTCCCGCGCCGGGTACCCCCAAGGCCAGTGATCAGTGATCGTTCAGCCCCTCCACTTTCAAAAACGCTCCGCGGCCCTTGGTTCAGACGGAGAGCACTGCCAGATGTGCGCGGAGAACTGAAACCAGTTGTCCGTGATGTCTGGATCCCAATGCTCAGCGCTTCATGTTTCGGAGTTGGCTAAAGTTATTGATTTGTAATTAGCCTGATTTGTAATGAATTGAAAAAACCTTAATTTAGTAATCCGGAATATCCGGGGGGATGGGATAAGTGTAATATTGAAATGACATGCAAGGTGTCAGGCTGTCTGTCACAACATACAGCCCCGATAACCTATTATTTCCTTTGGTTAAATATTGGGAAGGCAGCACTATTGTCATTTGCATCACTGACTATTTCTAAACCCCCCCCCCCAAAATTCCTGTGACATGTCAAATAGAAATGTTCCCAATCTCTTTGTTTTATTAATTGAACACGTAGATGAACATCCTCAAGGAGTGTAATCAGATGTTTAAGAGCTTGTTCAAAGAAGGAGCATATTTTAAAGGAGTGACACAGATACTTGCAGGGGAATGTGTGAGGAGATTATTATTTAGATTTAGCTCGTACCAGGACATCTGAAGATTCAAAGTTTAATATAGTAATTGTGCTGATATTGGCTCCAACCAACCCCGTAATCAGGGCCGGCCTTAGGAGGTGCGGGGCCCAATTGGGAACACTTTTGGTGAGCCCCAGGTTCCCAGCCAAGGTCTGTAGAATGATATAAATATAAATAAAGTCTATTATAGACTTGATATCTCTTATGGTAGAATGGAAAGTAATCAAAATGTGCGCTTAAAAAGTGCATGCGAGTGAATGGAGCAAACAGATCTTAGCTACATTTTAATATAAGATTGCATACATGTAAGCCTACAAGTGACAAACAAAATGTGTAGATCACCTCTGAAAAGTACATAGTTACAATACCAGTTGTTTTAGTGACTGTGAAATGAAAAAAAAAAGTTATTTAATTAACTAGATCCTGGAAAACCAATAACCATTGGCGAAAAACCAGTCCAGGCATTAAATTTTGGGCTTCAGCCCCATCCTACCCTTTGGCCTTCTACCCCATCCTAACTTAGTTGTGTGTGTGTGTGTTAGTTGTGTGTGTGTTAGTTGTATGTGCGTGATGTATGTATGTGAGTTGTCTGTGCATTATGTGTGTGTGTGTGTGTGGGAGGGAAGGAGTGAAGGGAGGGAGGAGAGAAGGGAGGAAGGAGAGAAGGGAGTGAAGGAAGTAGACAAAGAAGGGAGGAAGGGAAGGATAGAAAGAATGGAGGGGAGGGAAGGAGAGAAGGGAAAAGAGAGAGAAGAAGGAGGGAGGGAAGGAGAGAAGGAAGGGAGGGAGGGAAGAAGGGTAGGAAGGGTAGGGAAGGAGAGAAGGGAGGGAGAGGGCCAGTGGCAGGAGCGGATGCCGGGGTCTGGGCGGACGGGTGTGAGCTGAGGCCGAGATTTGTAAACCTTGCTCCAACCTCCGGCCCGTTCCTCCCTGTATTGTTCACCGCGTCTCCCCGGGGAGAGAGGGGTGTAGCCGGGGCTGTGTGCGTGAAGCACGGCGACTGGAGGGGCTGGAGCGCCGCCCCCACCTCCCCCTTCTCCATTCCCCCTCACACCCCCCCTCCCCGTCTAACCCTTTCTTCCCCAGCCACCCCTCTACTCTCCCTCCGCCCCTCTCTCCCCCCTCCACCGTTATAGCGTTGACAACGTCTAAACAACAGGAGGGACGACAGAATGAGACATCGCTAAAAAAGGTGAACAAACCACATTTTATTTCATGATTTTAAGTTCTATTCATTATAAAGTATTTCAATAGAAAGCTTAAACACAAAATATAAACAATAAAAAAAGAAACAATAAATATAAAAATGGTTACTCTGCTTTTAATTCACACATTTCACACAAGACCAAATACACACGCTACTCACGTTGTGCTGCAAAAACCTGGGGCATCAGAAACCATCTAATCGGGTGAGAAATCATTAAAATCATAAGCATAATCAGAAATTGGCTTATATAGTTAATTAATTGCAAAATTAATATAATCTCTCTGGTATAAATGAGCCTATGGATTTGATGAAATCCTGCTTGGAAAATGTCACAAAGAAAGGCAAGAAAACACAGGGACATTTCTGATATTTTTCTTTGTAGAAACAGATTTATTTATTTTTGCTTCATATCATTAATTTGGCTATACACCATGATCTATACTACTTAAACCTGGAATTTTGGAGACCTTCAGTTTCACTACTGAGTGCTGTATTTATGGAAAAACACACGCACACACACACGCACACACACACACGCACACACACACACGCACACACACACACACACACACACACACACACACACACACACACACACACACACACACACACACACACACACACACCATTCAGAAAATATTCAGGCCCCTTCACTGTTTCCACATTTTATTACGTTACAGCCTTATTCTAAAGTGGATTAAATTCATTTTTTAAATCATCAATCTACATCCCATAATACCCCATAATAAAAACAGGTGTTTTGACATTTTTGCTAAGTAATTAAAATTAAATAACTGAAATATCACATTTACATAAGTATTTAGATCCTTTACTCAGTACTTTGTTGAGGCACCTTTGGCACCTTTGGCACCTTTGGCAGCGATTACAGCTTCAAGTATTCTTGGACATGTCGCTACAAGCTTGGACACCTGTATTTGGGTAATTTCTCCCATTCTCTGTAGATCCTCTCAAGCTCTGTCAGGTTGGATGGGGAGCGTCGATGCACAGCAATTTTCAGGACCCTCCAGAGATGTTCGATCTGGTTCAAGTCTGGGCTCTGGCTGGGCCACTCAAGGACATTCACAGACTTGTCACGAAGCCACTCCTGCGTTGTCTTGGCTGTGTGCTTATGGTTGTTGTCCTGTTGGAAGGTGAATCTCTACCCCAGTCTGAGGTCCTGAACGCTCTGGAGCAGGTTTTCATCAAGGATCTCCCGGTACTTTCTCGGTGCAAAGAAATGTGATATTTCAGTTATTTCTTTTTAATTACTTTGCAAACATTTCTAAACACCTGTTTTCACTTTTTTATTCTGGGGTATTGTGTGTAGATTTATGATAATAAAAATGAATTTAATCCATTTTAGAATAAGGCTGCAACGTAACAAAATGTGCAAAAAGTGAAGGGGTCTGAAAACTTCCTGAATGCACTGTATATGACAAATCGGATTCTTTTAAGTCAATCTAGTTCAAGAAAACTTGACTCAAACACTTGTTTCAACTTAATACTTCTTTATTGCCGTGCTGCGATAATTCTCTGAACCTTCCAACACAGAGCCAACGGCTCTGGGGCAAGTCAAGGGAACCTCTCTCTCCCGATACAAAATCAAGGCATTAAATAGGTATTAGGCAGTTGCGGTACAGAGGGTACAGCAAGCTATTAACCAATCATCTGAGTTCTTCTGGTGATTTACAACAGTTGTAGTCACATGACTCCCCCTCTCTGGCCTCTTTTTACAACCCTTGTTTGCCTTGGGAATTTACTTTAGAATCATTTCATTTCAACAAAGTGAAACCACAGAAAAGTGGGCTCAATTCTCAGACACCACCCCTCAAAATATAAGAGACACATATAATACAACGATCACACAATTCATACAAACAAGACACATGTTCCCTATTCTCGGAAAGAAAGTTATTTCTAAAACTACAGATCTAAACAAGGTCTAATGTTTACGATCCTAATTAAAACACAATACACTTCACAAATGGTTTCACTACAAATTACACAGTTAAAATACAATGACCTATGTATTACAAACATTAAATTTATAAGTTTGCCTTACACAGATTTGTAAGTTGATTCCAATCACACACCTCCCAATTCCAAACTAACAGGGGTCAATTATCCAACTTGATTGACGATTATTGTTTCTTGCCAAGCTCAGATACAGCTTCATGTTGACCTTCCCTTTCCTCTCCTGTTATCTCTAGGTAAAAAGGAGCTTCAATCTCAACTGTAGGGCTTCTTTACGACTCCTCGCTAATAGCATTACAGAGCAAAGTCGCCTTCTCAGTCTTCCATAAACATAAGAAGTCAAACTTATACACACATAACCATCACCCGAACACCTTTCCCCTTCAAGCGACCCTACTCCCTTACACACATGTCTTATCTCTTATCCCAACATAAGTATAATTCAACGTAGCAAAAGACTGAATCACAGAATCTACTATCTTTCCAGCCTTGTTGTCTTGGACTTAGTATAAACAGTCATAGACCCTGAGCCCCTCATGCTATCTCAGAGCTCAGGAATGTGTCATAAAGAAAGAGCAAATGGCCTGTGACCAAATGGCCTATCACCTGAGAAAGGGGCCCCACAGGTAAACTACTTTTGAATACAAGATTATACAAGATACAACTTCTTTTCACTCCAAGATTATACAAGATACATTCCTTACAACTTTGTAATTGCTTCAGAGCAATAAACAAGGCCTCTATAACAACAGTGAATTCTGTATTTGGGCTATGCATGTCTTGATTAGCGTTTTCATGTTTTGATAAACCATCTGTGCCCTATGTGTGTGTGAATGTCTCTGTACTCTGCTTCTGCAGGGCCATGTGTTTCTGAAAGCTTTAAGCTCTCTCTCCTGCAACATTAAAAATAACAACATAGCTTACTTTTATTATCTGAGCGGTCTTATTATATAATATTTCCTCATATATATGCACATAATATTATTATTATCTGAATCTACTTCAGCAATATATGGTCTTATTATTATAATATATATATGCACATGTGCGTATGTGTATATATATATGTATATAATATATCATCAGTAAGGTTGGCTGTCCTGGGGGTGGAGTTGGATTCACTGGAGATGGTCTTGGAGGGGAGGATATTCTTCAAACTGTGGAGCATCTACAGCTCACCCCCTCCACAACACGCTGATCAACGAGAGGAGCACCTTCAACATCAGACTGACTCCACCAAGATGCAGGACAGAACGCCACAAGAGATCCTTTTTCCCTGTGGGCTATCAAACTGTACAACTGTTCCCCCATCCGTTGTGGGGTAGACTGACTCCCCTTCCTCCTCCTCCCCCGCACCCCCCCACACCCCCCTCCCCAATCTTTGCACATCTCAAATCCTGGACTTTCTACTCGTCACTTTAATTGTTTTATGACTGTTGGCAGGCCAATTTCCCCTTTGGAATAAATAAAGTTATATCGTATCAAATATATATATATATATATATATATATATAACTAAAAGTCTCATCTTGACCACTTCGTGTCTGCACTGTATATTGATTTTAGAAAAAACGGTACCATATATCACTATGAGTTTTGGCCATCTTACTCACAGTCCTCCTCTGCTGAGGCAGCCCCGAGAATTTTTCCGATTGGTGAAAAATAAAAAAGTTATGAGTGTTTAAAAAATCTTGAGATCAGCTGATTGGTCCTCTTGCCTGTCAATCACCACGATGAAGAAAATGGCCCTTCTGGGGGGGCAGGACTATAAAACCCGGATGCCTGGACATGACTCAGTCACTCTGGAAGATCGCAAGGGAGAGTCCACAACTGTCCTTCTAAGCTGCGAATCAACTGAAATGGGAGTCTGCTATGTACTTGCAAGAAATGATTTGTTAGAGTGTAATGACAATTCAATGAGTTGTTTGGCAATTTGGTGGCCTGCACTCTGCTTGAAATGCTATGAAATTGAATTTGGTGGCCTGCACTTGGCTTGAAATGCTATGAAATTGAGTTTGGTGGCCTGCACTCTGCTTGAAATGCTATGAAATTGAGTTTGGTGGCCTGCACTCTGCTTGAAATGCTATGAAATTGAGTTTGGTGGCCTGCACTCTGCTTGAGATGCTATGAAATTGAGTTTGGTGGCCTGCACTCTGCTTGAAATGCTGTGAAATTGAGTTTGGTGGTCTGCACCCTGCTTGAAATGCTATGCAATTGAGTTTGTTGGCCTGCACTCTGCTTTAAATGCAATTTCAAGTAATAGCCGTGAGTGAACTGCCAGTCCACCAGCCCTGAGTGACTGATCTGCCAGCCCACCAACCCTGAGTGACTGAGCTGCCAGCCCACCAGGCCTGAGTGACTGAGTTGCCAGGCCACCAGGCCTGAATGACTGAGCTGCCAGCCCACCAGGCGTGAGTGACTGAGCTGCCAGCCCATCAGGCCTGAGTGACTGAGCTGCCAGCCTAATAATCCATTTGGCCCACAATGTCCATACTAGCCCTCTGTAAACCAGTCCCTTCGGCCCACAACACCAATACTAGTATACTAGTGCTCCAGAAAGCCCCCACCTCCCCCCCCCCCCCCCCCCCCCCCCCCACTGGCCACCAATATTGCATTTGGTGGAGGGGTGGATATTGCATTGGGGGACCAGCCCTTCCGTGTGAACATGGGACCCAACGGGTCCCGCTTAGTCTAGTATGTGATATAAACAAGTAGACAGACAAATAAATAGACATTAATGCTACAAAATTAATTCCCCAAGTCTATACATGGAATTAAATCTGCCAATGTTCCAATACGGACCAACACAATGTAATTGGCTGTTTAATGCCCCCAGAGAATGTGCTAACAATTCACACAATTCAGGGGCATTAATGGGTGTACAAGGTGTAATGAATATACAAAGTACTAAGCACAAAATGTTTGTACTTATCTCTGCTTGTGCTTATGGATGCATGAATTGCATGCAAAACAATAATCGCACTGTAGATAGGTACATGTGACAACAAAGCATATTTAAACCATTGAGCCGTTAATGTTGGCCATTCCACATCCTTTGACTAAATAAATAAAAATATCAAGCCTGAATTTTATCACCGAGATCCTGGGACATTGAGGGTTCTATATTTTAAGAAGTTAATTTCTCTATTAACCAATTTTCTGAGAGTTTCACATGATTCTGGTGTTCTCTAGTAGGGGTTTAAGCCAGGGTATTGTCCGATTCACCTCCACCCCACTGCAGACATTGGACTTTGTCAATGGAACTGGTGTGCTACAATGATGAATGCTATATTCTGCACTGTGTTTTCCCCTTTATCTATTGTACTGTGTTTTGAACTAATTATATCTATGTATGGTATATCTGATCTGTTTGGCTGGCATGCAAGGCAAAGTTTTACACTGTATCTCCATGTGACAATAATAAACCTAAACCTAAAATCACTACATCACTAATTGTGATAGTGTTGTGCCTAGTAAACTCAAAGGATTTATGAGGTAATGTATACACTGCGGGGAAATTTTAACAATGATAGTGCAAGAATGTTTTGTTTCAACAATCAATCTTTCTTACTGTTTGGTAAATTTATTTTGCAATTAATGCATAGCTTAGTTCAGTGTTATTCTGCCATCTACCTAAATCATGGAGCACTGCACGTCAGACCTTAAGATCAACTGAAAGGTGTATAAATGCACAGCTCAATATCTGAGGGTGAGGTCGGAGGTAGGGAGAGTGTAGGAGGCTGAGGGATGCCCTTACTGAGGTGTACAAGATCATGAGGGGCATGGATGAACTGAATACTCACAGTCTTTTTCCCAAGGTAGAGTCAGAGTCATTTGAATGTAGAAACATGCCCAAGGGCCCAACTTGCCCACACTAACCAACATGTCCCATTTACACTAGTCCCACCTGCCTGTCTTTGGCCCATATCTCTCTAAACCTGCCCTATCCTGTACCTGTCTAAACATTGCTATAGTACCTGCAAGTGTAGTGGATTCTACAACTAGAGCACATAGGCTTAAGGTGAGAGTGATTTAAGAGGGGCAACTTTTTCACAGAGCGTAGTCTATATCTGGAGCTGCCAGAGGAACCTATAGAAGCGGATTCAATTATGACTTTTAAATGATATTGGATAGATATATGGGCAGGAAAGGTGAAAAGGGGTATGGAATAAAGGCAGACAAATGGGACTGGCCCAGTACACCATCTTGGTTGGCATGAACATGCTTCTGTGTTGCACAGAGCGAATTTGCAAAGATAGAGGAAGGAATGTCGGTGGAAGGGGAGAAATAGGTGCGAGTCCAGGTGGGGCACAGAGGAATGGGAATGATGAGGGAATGGGCAAGAAGGGGAGGTGGAGGAAGAATGGGGAGGTGGGATGGTGGAAGTTACCTGAAATTGGAGAATTCAATGTTCAAACCTTTGTGTTGTAAGCTACCCAAGCGGAATACCAGGTGCTGTTCCTCCAGTTTGCGTGTGGCCTCACTCTGGCAACGGACAGAAAGGCCAGTGTGGGAATGGGAAGAGGAGTAAAAATGGTTAGCAACCCGGGAGATCCAGTAGGCCTTGGCCGACCGAGTGTGAGTGTTCGGCAAAATGGTTGCAGAGTCTACGCTTGATCTCACCGATGTACAGGAGACCACATTGGGTACACCGCATGCAGTAGATGAGGTTAGAGGAGGTGCTTGGCATGCAGTAGATGAGGTTAGAGGAGGTGCAGGACGAACATGATGACTGTTCCAAATCCTATGGCTGGTTTTAAAAGTTCATGGAAACAATTAGAAGACCCGATCCATTCCAATGCACTGCTGGAGATTGGAGGGAAAACATCTGCTGGTTGATCAGTTAAAGGAATTTAATAAGTTTTGCTCAATTGATGGAATTGATTGATTGTCCCTGCGAATCGTGCAATTTGTAATGATGAATGTATAAATGAATGGATGAATGAATTAATTAATTATATTTTATTGCCACACGCATATATGTACAGTGAACTGCTTTGTTTCGCATACCACCTAGGCAGTGTCTGCGCGGACAAAGTTACAAAAAACTGAACAGTCCGATCTACTGCCTGCTGCTGCACATGCACGTCCCCCCCCCCCCCCCCCACCAGCTCCCCCCTTTGTTCCGGTCGTTCCCAGCAGCACCTCTCCACTGGGTCCCCTATCGTTCTCGGCAGTCCACCACTCTCTTGACATCCACCTGGCTTTTGGACCCTCTCCCCCCTCAGCAGCATGGTTCCTCTTGTCACCGGTGGCTCAGGGCCGAGTTCAGAGTCCACAGTGGGCAAGTCGGGCCCATTGGTGGGACCACCATCCTCGGTCTACAGCGACGAGCTGGGCCTGCTTTCCCGGACACTCCTGGCGCGTATCTGTTTAGTCAGGGAGGTGGC
The DNA here is from genome assembly GCA_035221665.1 of Okamejei kenojei. NCBI lineage: Eukaryota > Metazoa > Chordata > Chondrichthyes > Rajiformes > Rajidae > Okamejei > Okamejei kenojei. Next base: position 22,172,874 of record CM069154.1, on the reverse strand, counting down.
AGAGTAATTCTGGCTATGTGTTTTCAAAAACAACTTGAACTAAACAGGATAATATTAAACTGAAGTGTAAATAGAATTGAAATCATCAGAGAGTTCACTGCGTTACCATGGGAGATTGGAAAAAGTACCATGATAGCAGAGAAATCATTGAGCATCTCAGATGAAACATGGTCTATGAAGAAGATGTGATATGACTACAAATTTTATTCCAAATACAATCCACGATATTCAAACTCAAATAGAAGTTGATGTTTTTGTATTTGAAATCATTTCCTATTAATATTATTAATGAGCAAGTTTTCAATAGGATTTTGTTACCAAAATGTAGTTAATACACAAAAGGAAACCCCAGTCATTTTCAGCTGATTTTTTTGCCCGAGCTGGTCTTTTTTCATGGTTTTGTGATAAATGTACAAGCTGTTTCTCCAAAGCATTGATCCACTCAGGGTGAAAGGTTTGAGGAGTAAGATAGCACCGTTTTGTTGAAATTAGTATTTCATTAAATTTCATTCCTAAGTTATAGGAGGGAAATTAGGCCATTTGACCCATCAAGTCCACTCCGCCATTCAATCATAGCTGATCTATCTTTTCCTATCAACCCCATTCTCCTGCCGTTTCTCCCATAACATCCCACACCCATACTAAATCAAGAATGTACCAATCTCCGCCTTAAATATATTCATTGACTTGGTCTCAACAACTGTGACAACGAATTCCACAGATTCACCACCCTCTGAGTAGATCAATTCCTCCTCATCTCCTTTCTAAAGGTGCGTCCTTTTATTCTGAGGTTGTGCCCTCAAAACCTAGACTCTCCCACTAATGAAAGCATCCTCTCCACATCCACTCTATCCATGGCTTTCACTATTCGGTAGGTTTCAATGTCCCCCCTCAACCTATATTATTGCACTGGACTAAAGTGCATATGTTCCTCAACATAGAACAGTGAAGTACAGGAACAGGCCCTTCAGCCTGACATGTCTGCGCTGAACATGAGAGCAAATTAAACTGATCCTTTCTGTGATCCATTTCCTTCCATTCCCTGCATATCCACGTACCTATCTGGTGGTCTCAGTCTACTACTCTCTAGTCTTCAGTGGCCAGAGAAGACGCAAAGATCTTTGCCAAGGCTCCTGCAATCTCCTTTCTTGCCACTCTCAACATCCTGTCATAGATACAATCAGCCCCTGGGGATTTATTCACTACAATGCTCTTCAAAAGCCCACATCCTACTCCGGCTTCATCCCAAACTGCCCTTTGGCAGTTCTATATTTGGCAGATCATCTCTGACTGTGAATGAAATATCTTTGTTTGACTTCCACAAAATTGTGCAGCGGGATGGGAGAATGGAAAATAAATGTAGTTTGGTTTAGTTTTTAGTTTTGTTTAGTTTAGCTTAGAGATGCAGAACGGAAGCAGGCCCTTCGGCCCATCGAGTCCGTGCCGACCAGCGATCCCCCGACACTAACACTATCCTACACACCAGGGGCAATTTACAATCCTTACCGAAGCCAATTAACCTACCAACCTGTACGTCTTTGGAGTGTGGGAGGAAACCGGACCACCCGGGGAAACGCACGCAGTCACGGAGGGAAAACGTACAAACTCCGTTCAGACAGCACCCGTAGTCAGGATTGAACCCAGGTCTCTATTGTCAATTGTCCCTTGTGCATAGGATAGTGTTAGTATACGGGGATCGCTGGTCATCGGGGTACTCAGTGGACCGAATGACCTGTTTCCGCACTACATCTTTTAAATCTAGAAAGAAATGTAAAATCTAAAATCTAAGTTTCTTCTCGTACACAGCTGCAACATGATATTAGAATCTCGGTTAAACATGGAGTGCTGGTGATGAGAGGCCAGGAGCAGAGGCCAAAGAGGACTCCTATTGATTATGTTTCATAAACTAAGCAGATATTGCATTTTCCTTTGGTTCCGTGTATGAATGTTTTGTGACTCATGCCACTTTCAGAAGATGTGAAATATAATGTTCAACAAATAAATCAGTTCTACCAGTTCCATTCTGGTGTAGGTGACAGGCACATTTTTTTTATCAGTGGATTCTATCAATTGGCAGAGGAGATTAATGTAACCTGGCATCATTTTTGACATTCACATTGAAACATAGAAACATAAAAACATGGGAAATAAGTACAGCACCACGATTCAATATGATCATGGCTGATCATCCAAAATCAGTACCCTCATTGTGGGCCAAATAGCCGTTTCCTGTGATCTACTGCTCTGTAGACACAAAATGCTGGAGCAACCCAGCGGGTCAGGCAGCAACTCTGGAGGAAAGGATTAGGTGACGTTTTGGGTCGGAACCCATCTTAGGATTGAAAAAAAGTTTTGACGTAAAACGTCACCTCTCCTCACCAGAGAAGCTGCCTGACCCGTTGAGTTACTCCAACAATTCGTGTCTCTCTTCAGTAAACCGGAATCTGCGGTTCCTTTCTACACATTTACTGTTCTATGTTCTACGTTATATTCATATTGTACAGTATGTACAATCCTTTAGTCTAACTCATCCATGCAAAACAAGATACCCTATTTAAGCTAGCCCCATTTGCCTGCACTTGGCCCATGTCCCTTTACACCTTTCCTATCCACATACCTGTCCAAGAGTCTTTTAAATGTTGTCATTTTACCTGCCTCTAATACTTCTGGCAGTTTGTTCCCTGTACCCACCACCCTATCAGAAAGTCTTTTAAATGCCACTATCTGTTCTGCCTCCACCATCACCCCTGGCAGTGTGTTCCAGGTACCCACCACCCACTCTGTATAAAAAAACATGACTCACACATCTCCATTAAATCTTTCCATTCTCACCTTAAAGCCCTTTAGTCTTTGACATTTCTATCCTGGGAGAAAGGTTCTGACTATTTACCCCATCTATGCTCTCATTATTTTATAAACTATCACGTTTATGTTGCCAGGACTTGAGGGCCTGAGCTACAGGGAGGGGTTGGGCTGGCTAGGACTCTATTCCTTGGAGCGCAGGAGGATGAAGGGTGATCTTATAAAGGTGCATGAGGGGAATAGATAAGGTGAATGGACAGGGACTTTTACCCAGAGTAGGGGAATCAAAATCTAGAGGGGATAGATTTAAGGTGAGAGGGGAAAGATTCAATAGGAACCTGAGGAACAACTTTTTCATAAAGAGGGTGGTGTCATTAAGACAAGTGCTATAATAATATAAAAGACATTTGGACAGGAATATTAATAGGAAGGGGTTAACGTGATATGGATCAAACCGTCAAATTAAGGCATCCTATATATGCAGTGCCTTGTGTGAGACCCCTTGCAAAATTCTTAAGGGGTTGGACAGGCTAGATGCAGGAAGATTGTTCCCGATGTTGGGGAGGTCCAGAACAAGTGGTCACAGTTTAAGGATAAGGGGGAATTCCTTTAGGACCGAGATGAGGAAAACATTTTTCACACAGAGAGTGGTGAGTCTCTGGAATTCTCTGCCACAGAAGGTAGTTGAGGCCAGTTCATTGGCTATATTTAAGAGGGAGTTAGATGTGACCCTTGTGGCTAAAGGGATCAGGGGGTATGGAGAGAAGGCAGGTACAGGATACTGAGTTGAAATGATCAGCCATGATCATATTGAATGGCGGTGCAGGCTCGAAGGGCCGAATGGCCTACTCCTGCACCTATTTTCTATGTTTCTATTTTTCTATGTGATGGGCCTGTATGACTCTATGACTCTGTCAGCTAGAGGTCAGGATATTTTCTATCTTAAAGGAATTCATTTTAAAAGGTTCTCCTGAAAAAGGAAGGGTTACACAAAAAGCTGGAGAAACTCAGCGGGTGCAGCAGCATCTAAGAGGCGAAGTAGATAGGCGACGTTTCGGGTCGAGACCCTTCTTCAGACTGAAAAAGGAACCTGTTTTCTCAGGGTGGAAATCTCAAAGGCTGCTTTGTGAGAGGGGTAAAGGAGATATGCGGGGCAAGATGTTTTACATAGAGGGTGATGAGTGCCTGGAACATGCTCCCAGAGGTGGTGGTGGAGGCAGATATGATCTGATGCTTAAGAGGCTTTTAGATAGGCATGTGTACGGAGGGATGTGGGTCATGTACAGACGGAGGAGATCAGTTCAACCTGACAACATGTTCAGCACGGACATTGTGGGCCAGAGAGCCTGTCCCTGTGCTGTACTATTCCATGCTCTATGAAATAGAACTAATCACCGCCCACCTCACTGTGTGAGTGATTCTTTCTTTGTTATTTGTACTGGTTTGATATTTTACAACAGAAAGGCTCCAGGCTCTCTAATAAAGTGCACTTCAAAGAGAATACTGAGTTCCCTGTCACAGGGTACCTCAGTCTCTCAGATTATGCATTGAAATGAAGTCTCTGACAACAGACTGATACATTTTTGGTGTTTCATGTGGCATTTACATGCATTTTTATATGATTTAAATGTCATAAATAATTGGCAACTGATCCGAGGTGCCAACTGCGCGATATACTAGAGTTCTAGTTGCAAACCACACAAGGAAATACTGATAACAAGGCGGCACTGTTGCATAAGAGGACATACCTCTAGAAAGGAGTTTAGCTTAGTTTAGTTTAGAGAAACAATGCGAAAACAGGCCCTTCGGCCCACCGAGTCCACGCCAACCAACAATCCTCGCACACCATATTTTTCCAAAGCCAATTCACCTACACACCCTTGGAGTATGGGAGGAAACAGGAACACCCGGAGGAAACCCACGCAGGTCACAGGGAGAACGTGCAAGCTCCATGCAGACAGCACCCGCAGTCCGGATCGAACCTGGGTCCCTGGCGCTATAAGGCAGCAACTCTACTGCCGTGCCAATGGGCCGCCCCATGAGCGTGCCAGAGATGAGGAGGAACTTCTTTAGTCAGAAGATGGCGAATCTGTGGAATCCATTGCCACACATCGCTGTGGGGGCCAAGGCAATGGATCTTTTTAAGGCGGAGATTGATAGATCCTTGATTAGTTCGGGTATCAAAGGTTATGTTGAGAAGGCAGGAAAACGGGGTTGAGAGGGAAAGATAGATCAGCCATAATTGAATGGCAGAGTAGACGATGGGCTGAATGGCCTGATTCTGCTCCTATCACTTATGAAGTTATGAATTCAAAATTTCTGGGATCTCTTCTGGGTTAGGGGTGACCTGTACAAAAGGGACGGGTTACACATTAACTGGAGGGGGACCGACATTCTGGCAGGCAAGTTTGCTAGGGCTACACATGTGGGTTTAAACTAAATAGTGGGGGGGAGAGATTGACAAATTGGGAGTATAAAGATGGAGTTAAAGGGGAAGTGAGTACAGGAAAAGTCACATGGTAAGGAAAGTTTGAGAAGGGTTAAGAGAGTACGGTCAGGGCCAATTGTGAGCGGTGCGAGAGGGGAGGTGAATACTAAAGTCAAAGTGTTGTATATGAATGCGCGAAGTATAAGAAATAAAGTGATCGAGCTTGAGGCTCAGTTGGAAATTGGCAAGTATGATGTTGTGGGAATTACAGAGACATGGCTGCAAGAGGGCCAGGGCTGGGAATTGAATATTCAAGGGTATACCTCCTATCGAAAAGACAGACAGGTGGGCAGAAGGGGTGGGGTAGCTCTGTTGGTGAGGAAATAAATTCAGTCCCTTGCAAGGGGTGACATTGAAATAGGAGATGTGGAGTCAGTATGGACTCTAAGGAACTAAGGAATTGTAAGGGTAAAAATACCCTAATGGGACTTATCTACAAGCCCCCAAACAGTTGTCTGGATATAGGGTGCAAGTTGAATCAGGAGTTAACAATTGGCATGTTGTAAAGGTAATGCTGTGGTTGTTATGGGAGATTTCAACATGCAGGTAGACTGGGAAAATCAGGTTGGTGCTGGACCCCAAGAAAGGAAGTTTGTGGAGTGCCTCCATGATGGATTCTTAGAGCAGCTTGTATTGAAGTTTGCCAGGGAGAAGGCAATTCTGGATTTAGTGTTGTGTAATGAGCCGGATTTGATAAAGGGAACTTGAGGTTAAGGAGCCATTAAGAGGAAGTGACCATAATGTGGTAAATTGTAACCTACAATTTAAGAGGGAGAAGGGTAAATCGGAGGTGTCAGCGTTACAGTTGAACAAAGGGGCAATGGAGCCATGTGGGAGGAGCTGGCCAAAGTTGACTGGAAAGATACACCAGCAGGGATGGCAGTGGAACAACAATGGCAGGTATTTCTGGGAATAATACAGAAGGTGCAGGATCAGTTCATTCAAGTCACCCTGCATCCTCATAGCATCCTCCTCACAGTTCACACTGCCACCCGCCTTAGTGTCATCTGCAACTTTACTTATGTTACTCTTAATCCCTTCATCTAAATCATTAATGTATATTGTAAACTATCCCACATCCCAAAGACATGCAGGTTTGTAAGTTAATTGGCCTCTGGACATTGCCCCTAGTGTGTAGGCAATGGATGAGAAAGTGGGATAACATAGAAATAGTGTGAACGGGTGATTGATAATCCGCATGGACTTGGTGGGCGGAAGAGCCGAATCCGGGACAGTTTATTTCCAGTTGTTATCAGGCAACTGAACCATCCTATCACCAACTAGGGAGCCATCCTGACCTCCCATCGACCTCATTGGAGACCCTCAGACTATCTTTAGTCAGCCTTTACTGGACTTGATCTTGCACTAAACGTTATTCCCTTTATCCTGCATCTGTACGCTGTGGGCGGCTTCATAGTAATCATGCGTAGTCTTTCTGCTGGCAGGATAGCACGCAACAGAAAAGCTTTTCACTGTACCTCAGTACACGTGACATCAATAAACTAAACCAAAACTGAACCGTTTACATGCCGTATCTTTCAATCAAGTCAAGCAATGAATCCATTCCGTTATGGTCACACCGTCAACAGTAGTATAGTTTACTTTAGTTTAATTTAGTTTCGTCTAATTTACGTTCAGTTTAGTTTAGTTTAGTTTAGTTTATCGTCAAGTGCACCGTGTGAAAAGCTTTTGTTTCATGCTATCCGGTCTAGCGACCTGAAACGTCGCCCGTTCCTTCTCCCCAGAGATGCTGCCTGTCCCACTGAGTTACTCCAGCATTGTGTGTCTATCAGCAGAAAGACAACGCATGAGTACAATCGAGCCATTCACACTGTACAGAAAGTAAGAAATGTTGATGTCGGAGTGGAGATGTGAAAGAGTGGAGCGATTGCAGATCCACCTCTGTGACTCGCACACAAAGAGTCGTCTAGGTTGGGCGCTATCTACGTGCTGGTCCCTTGTAGGAAGCTTCCTATAAAAAAGATGTGTGACACTCTGAAGATCGCCGGTCTACCTCTCAAGTGTCGGCAGCTGGTAGGGGCCGGGTCCCAATGCTTGAGCTCCTTCCATTTCCATTTCTTGCCCTTGACAAGAAGACATTTTATCACTAATGTGATTTGAAAGTATAATAATTATCAGTGACTTAAATGCCACTGTGCTGTTAATCAGGCAGTAATCTTGTTAAATAATGGGGTAGTCATTGCTCTTTAGTTCCTGTTTAGTGCATCAATGTTCCTCTGGTTCACGTTTAAACTTGCGTACTAACTTCAGATCACTTCAGTGCTCCTATCCATCTTGGGCCGGTAGCGTCTCCTGCTTTCTCTGTTACTCCTGGGCCCAAACCTTATTTAGAGATACAGCACGGAAACATGCCCTTTGGCCCCCCGACTCCACGCCAACCACTGATCACCCGTTCACACTAGTTCTACGTAATCCCACTTTCTCATCCACTCCCTACACACTAGGGGCAATTTACAGAAGCCAATTGACCTACAAACCCACACGTCTTTGGGATGCGGGAGGAAACCGGAGCACCCAGAGGAAACCCAATTGGTCACAGGGAGAACGTGCAAACTCCACACAGACATCACCCATGGTCAGGATCGAACCTGGGTCGCTGGCATTGTGACGCAGCGGATCTACCAGCTGCGCCACTGCGTCACCTTATCCTCAAACCTATATACTGTATCCTCAAACCTATATACTGCGCACAAAGTTATTGTATGCTACAATGAAACATTCAGCACAAAAAAAACAGGTTTAGTTTACACACTTTTAGGTTTAGGTTTATTGTTGAAATGTGTACCGAGGTACAGTGAAAAGCTTTGTTTTGCATGTTATCCCATCATGGGCCTGTCGCACTTAGGCGACTTAGAGTGCAGGAGACTCTGCGTTCGCCACATGGTTGCCACATGTTCACTGATGGTCTCTGGTGAGTCTCCTTCATGGGCGCGAGACGCTCCCGCATTCTGGGAACTAGTCGCGGCCTCAGTATGGTCGCCGCAGATTTTTCAACATGAGGGGTCGCCATGTAGTTATGGGTAGTCGAGGTAGTCGTAGGTAGTTTTAGTTAATCGCCTTTGCTGACCGCTCATTTTGATTGGCTCATTGGGGAACAAAAAGTAAGGCAGGAGTTTTCAGAACCAAGGATCACCGACCGGTAATGTTAAATGTCCACCAAACTTCACAGCTTATTCTCGCCCCTTCTGCCCCCCTCTCCCTCTTCTCCCCTCTTTTAAAGGACTTGCCGTGCACTGTGCTAGCCGTCTTAATTACAGCGCCAACCTTCCTGTGTGCGTCTCTATCATCTTGTCTTTGTACCGTGTGAATTTCAGACAGCGCTCCCCCTCTTGCCCTGGCCTCTGCCTTTGCGATGTGTGTGTGTGTGTGTTCCACTCTGACTGTCGCCATTCCAGTTCCCGGCTTTTCAGGCGACTGCTGGCAACTTGACAGTCGCCGGCAGTCTGCTGAAAAATCGCGAGTGAAAAAAAAGTGAGACAGGCCCATCACACCAGTTAATGCTATACCTAAACACAATCAAGGCAACTCTCATATAATAGGTAGAGTAAAGGGGAAGATACAGATTGCAGAATACAGTTCTCAGCATTGTAGCGCACCAGTTCCATAGACAAAGTCCAATGTTCGCAACGCGGTAGAGGTAAATCGGACAGTGTCCGAGCTTATGGAAGGTCCGTTCAGAAGCCTGACACCGGCGTGGAAGAAGCTGTTTCTGAGTCTGGTGGTGCATTCTTTCAAGCTTCTGGAGGATGACTTGCAACAAGCTTATCAGTGAATTTATATCATTCAGTTACTTTTCCTTCACTGTTGTATTCTTTCATAATCCTCAAGTTGTCAGATGTGTCACTTCAGTGTCTTTGCAAATGATTGTGATATGACTTTGAAAGCTCCAATTCAACTATTGTAATTCCTGGTTCTTGATTTCCCCCATCAGAACAAAGTGTTTCTTCAGTATTTAACTAACTGAATGCCTTCATCATGTTAAACACCTATATTAGATCACCTGTCAATCCACTGAAGATGATAAAAATAGGGAAAAGTTCTGAAATTCGCCAGTCAGTTTAGTTTAGTTTAATTTACCTTAGAGATACAGCGCGGAAACAGGCCCTTTGGACCACCAAGTCTGCGCCAACCAGTGATCCCCGCACACTAACACTATCCTACACACACTAGGGACAATGTACAATTTTACCAAGCCAGTTAATCAACAAACCTGTACGTCTTTGGAGAGTGGGAAGAAACCGGAGGTCCAGGAGAAAACCCACGCCGGTCACGGGGACAACATGCAAACTCCATACAGACAGCACCCATAGTCAAGAACGAACCCGGATCTCTGGTGCTGTGAGGCAGCAACTCTACCGCTGCCCCACCATGCCGTTCCCTACGAGTTCCTCGATCAATTAATTCATGACAGATCCCTGGTACAACTCCTGCCTTTTCCCCACATTTCCTAATCCTTGGATTAGGAAAAATCTATCACTCTCAGGATTAAAACTAACAATTAACCTCATGTTTAAATGCATGATTGCAGAAGAGCTGCAAACTTGTGACCTCCTTTGCGTCCAGGGGTGCTTCTAAACAATGGTTCAATGGTGCTTTATCGTCACGTGTGCGCTGCACAGTGTACTTCTTTCTGCATAGCTCACACATGCACGAGTCACCATACCTTGGTGCCACTTATAAAATGGCACCAAAAGGCGCTCGATGTTCTGAGGCAGCTCCCGATCCAGGTAAACCTCAGGCTGCTGCAGGACCTCCTCCTTCACCCTCGACCCAGCTCGACCCGTGAACTTTACTCTTGTCGAGTTTCGCACTGAACCCAGTGTATACAAATCTACCTCATATTGCCTGTGCACAGGAACACATTTGTTCCAGCTCGGATATCATTAGTATATCATGTCCAAGGCCAATTTACCTGTTTTTCCAATAACCCACTGTTTCAAGTAGACTATGAAATAAATATTGTTTCATTTTTGTATTTCAACCAAATGCAATTGTCTTCAGGTTCAGCTATATATCAGGTTTAAACTTTGTTCTGATATGTACCCAGGTATTAGTTCACTATTTCCCAGTAAAATACATGAATCTCCGTTTCCACCAATTAACCCACATCACGTTATTTTCAAAGTATAATTTCACCGTCGAAGAGAACACAATTCAATTAAACTGTTTACATATAACACAACCCATTAGTTTAAAATACACCTTATAATTACATTGTTTAATTCTATGTAGATAGTTGTAATAATTAAATGGCTTTACTGTAAATATACCAATGTTACTTGATCTCTTTGATGTTTCCATAATCGCCTTTCTTTAGTTTGCCTGCACAGTTGTTGATTTATCTTTCTTGCTCGTTCCTGACTTTGAGATCTCTTCCTGCGAATCTTTTCTCAAATCTTGCACTTGACCATCGATCATTTCTTCCTGCTTTTCCCAATTTGTAATCAGATCTTTTCTCATCTACACCCATTATCTTTATTTGTTGACTCTAATTTAAGCCCCTTACCTAGCTTTCCAATTTCCCATCCTGCGAAAGGTTTTTGTTTTATTTTGACCTGATCTGGCAGCATTGAACATTGAACATAGAACAGTACAGCACAGGAACAGGCCCTTCAGCCCTGGTGCATGGATAGGACAGCTTTAGAGGGATATGGGCCAAGCACAGGCAGGTGGGACTCGTGTGAATGGGGCATGTGGTCCAAAGGGCCTGTATCCGTGCTATGTAACTCTGTGACTCTAATATCTGTGTTGATCATGGTGCCAAGTTAAACTAATCTCTTCTGCCTGCAAGAGATCCATATTCTTCATTCCCAACCTATCCATGTGCCTCCTCAAAAGCCTCTTAAATGTTACTACTGTATCTGGCTCCACTACCCTAGTGTGTAGGATAGAACTAGTGTACGGGATGATCGCTGGTCGGCGCGGACTGTGTGGGCCGAAGGGCCTGTTTCTGCGGTTTAGCTCTAAAGTCGGTGAACATATTCCGGAGAGAGACTGATGTGTTTAAGTGAATTAATGGATCTCAGGAGTCCGAGAATCGTGACCTCCAGTTTCAGTAACAGCTTCTTTTCATCAGCCATCAGGCTCCTGAACGGCACCACACAACTCTCACTACAACCCCACCTCAGCGTCGAAATACAATGGAAATCCGTCCTCTAGCTCCTACAATGACCAGAGGAGATGCAAAATGTGACGCCACGGGATGGGGAAAGGGTGCAATGGGTGCGTGTGCAGCTGGGACACAGAGAGGAGAAGGGGAAAAATTTAGGGCAGGATGTCGGGTGCTTCTATTTCTGATGTTCTTGTGAACTTATGTCAAACGCCATTTCTGTCTTGAAAACGAATTGGCTCAATCCATAACGAAGGATACATGGGGTGAAAGCTTACAAAATATACATTACTGTTCGATAAACGCCAGACTAATACAATTTAAAGTATTACATAGATTATATTACTCCAAAACAAAATTAAACAGAATTTTTCCAAATATCTCACCTATCTGTGATAAATGTCAATACCTAGAAGCTAACTACTCATACCTTGGTAAATTGCAAAAAAATTAAAAAATTTGGATGGATATTTTTAAAATTATTTCTGAAGTTGTTAATATTCAATTGGATCCCGATCCAAAATTAATAATATTGGGAATATCAGAACAAAGTATAAAATTTACAACAAATCAAAGACATTTTCTTGATTACAATATAATTACTGGGGGAAAAAAATTAATACTGAGATTTTGGAAAAATCTAACAACCCCCACAATTAAAATGTGGATTACAGAAATGTCTGAGACCTTATATTTGGAAAAAATTAGATTTGTCTTAATTGACAAACCAGAATTATTGTTGAATTATGTTAGAATATGGTCTCCATTTATTGATTTTTTTTAAAGAGGTCAATTAGTTCAACACAGAAGCTGGACTGAAACCCGAGCTCAGGATTGGATGAATAACTACGCCTTATAATCTACGCACCTATCTCCAAAACTGTTATTGGTAATTTTAATTTTTTTAATTTTTTTTCTTTGTCTGTTTTTTTCTTTATCCCTTCCTTTCTATTAGTTTATAGATCTTTCTTTTCAGTTCTATCTCTTAAAAAATTCTATAAAAAGAACAGAAGCTTCTATGAATGTAATTGATAAACACACCGTGTTGCTATTAAGTGTTTACGCTTCTAATAAAAATATATATTAATTTTTTTTTAACTCTAAGCATCACTACGCCTGTTCATGCACGTGTGTGCATGCAATGCACAATCTGGCTGGTTGTCAGTGTACTGTGGGACACACAACCCAGGCTCTGACATCACCCCACTTAGTTTAGTCTCATTTAGTTATTTTATTTAGTTTAGTTTTGTTTAATTTGTTTCGTTTATTTTAGTTTAGTTATTAGGCTTAGCTTAGTTTAGTTAATGGTCACGTATACCGAGGTACAGTGAAAACCTCTTTTGTTGCGTGCTATCCAGTCAGCGGAAAGACTATACGTGATTACTATCGTGCCATCCACAGTGTACAGATACGGGATAAAGGGAATAACGTTTTGTGCGAGATAATTTTGTGGTCAGGATGGGTGGTCAGGAGCGTTCCCTTGTTGGTGATAAGATGGTTCAGTTGCCTGATAACAGCTGGGAAGAATCTGTCCCTGAATCTGGAGGTGTGCATATTCATGCTTCTGTACATCTTGCCTGAGGGGAGAGGGGTGAAGAGGGAGGAACCAGGGTGAGACAGGGCCTTGATTATGCTGTTGGTCTTGCCAAGGCAACGTGATGTAGATGGGGACAGTGGAAGGGAGGTTGGTTTGCTTGATGGTCTGGGCTGCGTCCGCAACTCTTTGTAATTTTTCCACTTGTCTCCCAGCTGTGGTAATTATCTGCTGGTAACCCAGTAACAGTAATAGACGGGTTTGTAGCTCCTCTTCCTCCAGCTCTGCCGAAGCTCGGGAGGCTGACATTTACCCATGCACTAATTACGTTGCAAGCCCGGTTATTTGATCATGTATTAACGCAGGTCACTAAAATTTACTGAGATTTAGATTTGTGGAATGTCAGCTCTACAGGTATCTATCATTTTCTTATTCATATGCACAAAATGTGCGTGATACTACCCCCCCCCCCCCCCCCCCCCCACCCCACTGCGACAGATGCCAGTGGACTGATTCTACAGTAACGCTAAGAATGATGGAAGGCTCTTTTGGTGGTAGGGATTACTAAATGCACATTTGAAACAGAACATGAACTCCTGTTTATCAGTAGTGATTATTGCCTCTTAACAGTTGTGTGGCTGCTTCAAGTCTCCATTGCATATGAAGGCAGGCATCGCCATGCACTGCTGCTCTCTCTCTGTGTAGAGGTGGTGGCACAGTGGCGCAGCGGTAGAGTTGCGCCGGAGATCCGGCGTCGATCCCAACTATGGGTGCTGTCTGTATGGATTTGTACGTTCTCCCCGTGACCATGTGGGTTTTCTCCGAGATCTTCGGTTTCATCCCACACTCCAAAGACGTTCGGGTTTGCAGGTTCATTGGCTTGGTGTAAATGTAGGTGTAAATGTAAATAATTGTCCTTAGTGTGTGTAGATTAGTGTTAATGCGCAAGGATCGGGGGTCGGTGCAGACCCATTGGACCGAAAGGCCTGTTTCCGTGCTGTATCTCGAAAAACTTTTGGGGTGACAGGATGGGCAACTGAACTGAGAATTAAACAAAACTCTACATAGAAACTCCAATAGTGTGTGTGCAATGTGCGTGAGCATGTGTGTGCATGAGTGTGTGCGTGTGCATATATATGTGCTTGTGTATGTAAATGTATGTGCGTGCGTGTGTGTGGGCACACATGCATGTGTGCATATTTGTCTATCTGTCAGTATGCCTGTGTGTGTGTGTGTGTGTGTGTGTGTGTGTGTGTGTGTGTGTGTGTGTGTGTGTGTGTGTGTGTGTGTGTGTGTGTGTGTGTGTGTGGGTGCTTACAACCCAACAGTAAGACCACTGAATTCTTCAATTTTAGGTGATCCCTCCCTTTTCTCCCCCACGGTCCCAGTTTCTTCCGTCGTTCTCCCCCCCCCCCCCCCCCACCCGTTCCCCTCCCAGCTCCCCTCCCTGTGCCTCACCTGGGCTCACACCTATTTCGCCCCACATTCCTTTCTCTGGCTTCACAATTCACAGCTCTTCATTCTCTATTCGAGTTGGGGCGCCATCGGGTATGGCTGCCCACCCTGCAGCTGTCCATCCTTTCACCCTTTTTATTTTAATTTTTAGTATGTTAAAAAGTTTTGTTTGGAGGTCTAGTCTTTTTTATGTGGGGGTGGGGGGGGGAGGTGGAAACTGTATTTCTCAGTCCCCACCTGGTCGGAGATGCGGCTTTCCTCCGAGCTGCATCTTCGCCCCTTCCTCGCGGCCTACCAATGGGACTGGAGCAGCGTTTCATGCTGGGACCGGCCAGAGCCTCAGCTTTGGCAGCGGCACAGCACTGAGGCACCATGACGGAGCCGCTGATGCCTTACCGGGTCACCGTGTGATAAGCTCCGGAGTGCTGAGACCGCCGACCCCGACATCGCCGAGCTGTGGTTGCGGAGCGTCCAGCTGCGGGCGGCGCTGACTTTCAAACACCGCGGAGCCTGGGATCTCACGCCGAGATCGCCCGTGTCGGAGCTCCGACCAGCGTGGCCTGTGGACTTCGGGAGCCGCGGTCTCCGGGGAGGAAGCAGCCGTTCTGGACACTCCCGACGCCAGAGCTCCATCATCCAGCGAGTGGGCCTGTAATATCGGGCGGCGACGGCGGAGGCCTCAAATAGGCCCCGACCACGGGGTGAACGAGAGGAAGAGGACCGGACTTTGTTGCCTTCCCTCACAGTGGGAACCATTGGGGGGGGGATGTTTTTATGTTTTATGTTAAATTCTTCTTTAATGTTGTGTCTTATTTTTATTGGTGTGCTGCAAATGGCAACTCAAATCTCACTACACCAATTGGTGTATGTGACAAATAAATGTCCTTTGTCTCACACCTTCGGTTCTAAGCTCTGCCCTTTGTTCCCACCATCTGCCTGTGTTCACCTACTACCTGACACACTTTGTCCTGCCCCCACCTTTCTTCCCACTTTTCTCCCCCCCCCCCCCCCAGCCCCGCACCACAATCAGTCTGAAGAAGAGTCCCGACTGGAAACGTTGCCTGGCCATGCTCTCCAGAGATGCTGCCTGACCCACTGAGTTACTCCAGCACTTGGTGTCGTCATTTGAGTTGTTCCGCAAGAGATGAGAGACGATTCTTTCACTGACAGTCATGGAAAATGAAAGATAGTTTAAAATGGGATAACAGAAATGATTTGAAATGGGCAAATGCCGAGATGAGCTATCAGGTCTGAAGATTGAACAATCAAGTAAAGCTCATCCACTGAGCAGCTCGTGATACTTCTAACATGATCCAGATGCAATCAAAACAGATAATGCTGGAAATGCTCAGCTGGTCATAGAATCATACAACGTTCAAACAGACCCTTCGGCCCAACTTGCCCACACCAACCAACATGTCCCATCTACACTAGTAGATGTCCTATTCATGTGCCTACCTGTCCTATCCATGTGCCTGTCCAAATGTTTTTTAAACATTGCGATAGGTCAGGGTACGACTGTGGAAAGAGCAACAGAGTTAACCTCTCAGGGCAGCACAGTAGTGACCTGGGTTCGATCCTAACCTCGGGTGCGGTCTGTGTGGTGTTTCAACGTTCTCCCTGTGACCGCATGGGTTTCCTCTGGGTTCCCCAGTTCCCTCCCACATTCCAGACATGCGGGTTTGGAGGATAATTGGCCCTCTGTAAATTGCCCCCAGTGCATTGGAAATGGATGAGAAAGTGGGATAACGTACAACAAGTGTGAACAGGTTGTCAATAAACAATAGACAATAGGTGCAGGAGTAGGCCATTCGGCCCTTCGAGCCAGCACCACCGTTCAATGTGATCATGGCTGATCAGTTCCTGCCTTCTCCCCATATCCCCTGACTCCGCTATTTTTAAGAGCCCTATCTAGCTCTCTCTTGAAAGCATCCAGAGAACCTGCCTCCACCGCCCCCTGAGGCAGAGAATTCCACAGATTCACCATTCTCTGTGAGAAAAAGTGTTTCCTCGTTTGTCGCTGGATGGCATAGACTCGGAGGGCCAAAGGACCTGTTTACATGCCGTATCTTTAAAGCAAAAGGTCGTAGTAGGTTTTAGAGTTTTAGGAAGATTCAGCAAGAAAACTGGGTCTCTGGCGCTGCGAGGCAGCAGCCCAACCACTGCGCCATCTGACAAGACTTTGAGCTGAGAGTAATGAGGCATTGTGTTGACATGTGTATGAGGTTAGAGCAAGGTCAGATTGTAGCTGTCTGTTAGATAACGTGGTCATCTGTTAGACTCTGGTTGCCAGTTAGAACAGCAGCTATCAGAATGAGTTACGTAAAATGATACCCTACTCCCTTCACTTTTGCGGCTTCTGCCCGCTGCACTGATAACAGTTAAGTGTTTTAAGTGCAGCAATAAGCACACACTGATTACGCTGCCAATCAGCGGTACCGGTTCAAAGTGGCTGAAGTCTCATTATTATCCTAAAGATGCCGAATTCTGTGCACTGAATGAATAAGTCCACTTCTGTAGTTTTCTTGTTCTTTGAGGCAGATCAGAGCCCAGTTACCTATTTGAGTGGAAAATATTAATGAATTGCTCGGCAAAGGGATATCTAAGGTCACACGGTGTCAAGTGAAGTATATTTCCATTTGCAAAAACAAATTACTTCCATTATGACGGGTCGCTGCAGCTCAGTTGGAAATGGGAACAAAGACTCCAGTAGTGTGCAAGAGTAATCAGTTTAATGCAAATATGAATATGACTCCACTGCAGATTAATACTATCAAAGCCTCAAATTGCAGAGAAGTGTGGTCCTTGACCAATAGATGGTAGAGATCTGCGCAGACAATGTACCCAAATCTAATATTGAGTGAGACACAAAGTGCTGGAATAACTCAGCGGGTCAGGCAGCATCTCTGGAGAATATGGATAGGTGACGTTTTTGAGCGGGACCCTTCTTCAGACTGAGTTTCGAAGGATGTGTGGAAGTTAATAATGATTCACAATAGATGGATTCCGCTAAAACTAAGACAAGCTTTAACATTCTTCTATTAAATAGCAAAGCCAGCGAAATGCACCAACCTTTGCTTTCAGTACATTAACAAAGCTAGCAGACTGTTGATGTTCCCTTTCCAATAACATAAGCTAGATAAAAAGCACAGCTTCATGAATGTCTCCTCTACAATGTAAACACTGAGAGATAATATAGACTATAAGATTATGATGTGCGTCATAAATAGAAAGAACCAAAATGCTTGTTGTGCAGAAATATAACCTTCTCATATAACCATATAAGGCTAACCCTTCCTCTGTCAGAAGAACCTGACAGTCTTCTGATGCTTTCAATCTTAAGGATCTGTCAATCTTAAGAAGCAAAAGGCTGTACTATGCTTTATAGATAACGTATTGCTGAATCGTCGAGTAGTGGGGTATATATACATGTACTGAAATTAGTGTGGGACTTCTCTGTATAGTCAGTTATCAGCATACTGTAAAGAGTTTTTACCACACCTGCCTGGCGTAATAAAGAGATTTTACTGCTTATACTGATTTTATTTGCGTTTCTGTCTTTTTAAGAATAATTGGACCACGACAGATGAAGGGTGGGGATCTCATTGAAACTTACTGAATAGTGAAAGGCCTGGATAGAGTGGATGTGGTGAGGCCAGAATAAAAGGTCATACCTTTAAATAGGAGATGAGAAGGAATTTCTTTAGTCAGAGGGTGGTGAATTCAGTGGAGGTAAATTCAATGGATATTTTTAAGGCGGAGATTGACAGATTCTTGATTACAAAGGGTGTCAGGGATTATAGGAAGAAGGCAGGAAAATGGTGTTGTGAGGGAAAGATAGATCAGCCATGAGTAAATGGTGGAGTAGACTAGATGTGCCAAATGGCTTAATTCTGTTCCTATAACTGGTGAACTTTCAGTCTGAAGAAGGGTCCTGGCCCGAAACAGCACCCATCCTTTTTCTGCAGAGATGCTGCTTGACCCGGAGTTACTCCAGCATTTTGTGTCTATTTTTGATATCAACCAGCATCTGCAGTTCTTTGTTTCTAATATTGAGTTTGAAGATACTGCTATCAGCTTCATGAAGAAGGGTCCCGACCCAGAACTTCATCTGTCTATTCCCTCCACAGATGCTGCCTGACCTGCTGAGTTCCTCTGGCACTTTGTGTGTTGCTCAAGATTCCAGCATCTGCAGTTCCTTGTATCTCCAACCTTACCTTTAGTTTAGAGATACAGCATGGAAACATGCCCTTCAGCCCACCGGGACTGTGCCAACCAGCGATGCCCGCACATTAACACGATCCTACACCCACTAGGGACAATTTTTACATTTACCAAGCCAATTAACATACAAACCTGTACGTCTTTGGAATGTGGGAGGAAACCGAAGATCTCAGAGAATACCCACGCAGGTCACGGGGAGAACGCACAAACTCCGTACAGAGAGCGCCCGTAATCGGGATCGAACCCGGGTCTCCAGCACTGCAGTCGCTGGAAGGCAGCAACTCTACCGCTGCGTTACCATGACTTTCTTCACTTTTTGCAATGTCAGGAAGAACGTCTCTTATACTTGTATTTAGTTTAGTTTAGTTTTGTTTATTATCATGTGCACCGAGGCACGGTGAAAAGCTTTTGATGTGTGCTATCCATTCAGCGAAAAGACTCGATCCATCCACAGTGCACAGATACATGATTAAGAGAATAAAGTTTAGTGCAAGATTACCTCCAGTAAAGTCTGATTAAAGATAGTCCAAAGGTCTCCAATGAGGTAGATAGCAGCTACCTCATATGATATGTATGCCAGGGTATTCAGTATATAGTTTCTGTGGAGACATGGTTTCCATTACTCAATAATATTTTCCCCACGATCCTTGGGGAAAGTACACAAGCTTTGTTGGTCACCCTAGCACTGTGTGTGAACTTCACAGAATGAACAATAAGGTTGACAGTGATAAAGTGTTTCCTGAGGGCAGAGGTTTATTATTGTCACATGTACTGAGGTACAGTGAAACTACCAATAACTACCTTGGTCTGCCCCGACCTCTCTTCCAGCTCTCTCCCCCCTAATACAATCAGTTTGAAGATGGGTCATTTTCCTGTTCTCCTGAGATTGATTAATTGATGTATTACTTGTCATTCAAAACCTCAGAGAATTCTGTTTCTACAAGCCATACAAACAGAGCAATTAATTAAAAAAAACACATAAACAATTCAATTCACACAAACATCCATCCTCCTCACTGTGATGGAAGGCAAAATTCTTCTCTCTTCCCCGCACCATTTCTCTCCCGATGTCGAAGCCCCAGGCGGGCGATGTTAAGTCCCACGGCCATTAAAGCTGCGCCGGGCGATCTACGGCCCCGCTCCGGGTCGTTCCAACCCCGCGACACGGGCTGGAGAAATTGTGTTGCGGGAGCTCCAGAGGGAGGTCTCCCACCCGGACCCGCGAGCTCCTGATATACCGACAATCCACCGACTAAGCTGGAGCTGGAGCTCCGGAGTCGGGCCGCAGCTGGAGCTGGAGCTGGAGCCCCGGAGTCGGGCCGCAGAGGCGATCCACCACCGCTCCCACGCTCCGAGGCCGGCCAGCCCCAAGATGGTACATCCGCAGCTCCGCAGGCTCCATGACTGGAGCCCACACGTCGTCCTGGTCGGAGGCCGCTCCACGGTACTAGGCCCCAACGACAACGGAGACCCGACTGGGAAAAAGTCGGGTCTCCCGTGCAGGGAAGAGATTTTAAAGATTTCCCCCTCCCCCCCCCCCCCCCCCCACACCCCCCACATATACACAGTTATAAACAGTACCAAAAAAAACACGAACAACTACATTTAACTAGACAAAAAATAAAAAAAGACAGACAGACTGTAGGAGCCGCTGCAACGTGAGTCGCGCCGCCACCTGGAACCCGCTGAGTTACTCCAGCACTCTTTTTCAATCAGATATCAGGTATAAGGGAGTACTAAAACCATAATTGTTTTGTTATTTAGAAATGAATGTTTAGAAGAATAAAATTTCTGGTCATCATACTTTATACTACCAAGGTACCAGGAAAAGCTTCGATTTGCGTGCTACCCAATTGAATCAGATGATAATAATACATAAATACATTCAAGTCAAACTCAAGTACAACAGGTAGTACAAAGTGAAAGATACAGAGTGCAGAATATAATTCTCAGTATTGTCGTGCATCCGTCCATAGACAAAGTCCAATGTCCACAATGGAGGATTGGTAAATCAGACACTACCCTAGCTGATATCTGCAAGGGTTGTTTCACATGGGGTGTTGTCAGTGAGCTGAGAAAACTCTTTGAATGTCTGCACTTTGGAGAATCCTGCAATGCTAACAGATATCTGCGTTCGATCCCTCCCCTCCCACGGGCTGAAAAAAAAGTGGATAAGAACTCATCTTTTCATCTATGGCTTATGCCCACCCACCTGCTAATCAAAGCCCCTCTCACCTGTATCCACCTATCACTTTCCAGGCTTTGTCCCGCCCCACCTTGCTTCCAGCTTCCTCCCGCACCATCCCAATTACTCTGATGTCCCTGATCTGAAACGTCACCTATCCATGCTCTCATGAGATGCTGCCTGACCCGCTGAGTTACTACAGCATTTTTGAGTTTTTTTGTACACCAGCATCTGCAGTTCTTTATCTCCTTTTCCTCAGAATGGAATTTAGATGATGTTTCTAACACAACAGTGAGAAGAAACTGTGATGTGGTAGAATTAAGAGGACCAGCCCAAGAATGACCCTGAGGCTAGGAAGCTGCGATAGACCATGAGACAGATCAAGAGACAGACCGCCACTGCAAAGCTGTCAAGACACAGGTTTGGTTTAGTTTAGTTTAGTTTAGTTTACAGAAACAGGCCCTTTGGCCCATTGAATCCACGCCGACCAGCCATCTCCTGCACGATACGGATAATTTACAATCTTTGCCAAAACCAATTCTACTTCGGAGTCACGTGAGTGACTACGTGAAGAAGCCCTGCCAGGTGCATGCGGGTCATTACTTCCAGCGCATGGCACACCGACGGGCTGGAGAACGCAGTTCCACCAGCGGGAAGTAGTAAACCGGCAGGTAAGTGATTTAAAAACTTTCTGCTGGTATTTAAACTCCGTGAGGCTGGTTCAGGAGCCAGCGGGAGTATTTTCAAGATGGAGAAAGTTGTTAAAAAGTCTGCCGTTCGTAGTAAGAGCTTTACTCGTGGGACCGCGGTTAGTACTCGCAGATCGGGTAGGGAGATACCGGCTGCGGTAATGCCGGTTACCGACGCCGACTGCAGAACCGCCGGCAGCTCAACTGCCTCCATTAACTCCGGTGCCTCAGGGCGCTGTGGCCACTCCAGCAGGGAGAAAAGCCAAACGAAAATCAGTCAGGCCCGTTTATTCTGACGAGTCTAACGAAGAAGACTCCCCTCCTTCCAACAAGAAGGTCTGGGGACGTCTAGACAAAATGGAACAAATGCTTCAAACTATGATGAGCCATGAAGTATTCCAATCGGGGTCGCATACCCCCAGGATTCCCCAAACAGCCTCAGGCAGAGGCCCATATGGCGAGGAGGACTTGACCGCCTATGAGTACCAATGGGAATCACCCTCACCAGCACCTTGTTTAGGGCTGGTAGAGACCTCCCTAGAGCAAGACTCGGGAGAGCCATGGCAGGAGGAGTCTGACCCTGAAGTTGGTGTCACTGCTTCTGTGCACACACCAAGGCACATGAGCCATGCTCCAGGAGTCCCAGATGTGGCTAGAAATGTTGCCATTCCGGAGGGTACTGGTGAAGCCATGGAGGAAAATCTGGCTTCCAATATAAACTACACGGCCTCTCACCAGCTCCAGGATTCCATCATGGAACAGTCAACAACGCGTTACCAGACACCTGTTAACTGTGTGTCGCTCAAGGTGCCCACCGTGAACTCGGCTATCTGGGCACAAATGAGCACATCGATGAGGGGGCAGGAGCTCCATTTCCAGAGAGTCCTCAAATTAGTGGGGACAGGTATTACGGCTTTTGGGAAAATGGACCAAGGGGCACCAATGTCGGGGACACAGCAGGATATGTTGGCCCTGCTGTGCAACGCCCATTTCGAGATCAACTGTATCCGGAAAATTGCCATCAAACCGACGTTAAACCCACGCTTCGCAGCTCTGTAGGTCCTCGAATATTCAGGCACCAAATTTCTTATTCGGCGAAGACCTGCTGAAACAGGTCAAAGGCCTAGAGGAAGAGGCCAAAACTATTGGCCTCATGAAAACCTACATACCCTCGGCCAGGATACTACCTCGGGCGTCAGATGTTGGAGCAGGCCCAAGTAGAGTGTTACCAGTTGGACGGCGTCCATATCCACCTGTGTACTCCAACTACAACCCCAACATGGCCAGGAAGAGTGAGAAGTTCAAGGTCAACTGCGGAGGTACGGGTAACTGATTCAGTCCAGGATAAATCCTAAATGGGGAACAAACTCCGGTTGGGAGTAGGTTGCAATTGTTTTATGATGAATGGTGCTGCATAACATCTGATCTGTTTATACTGGACAGTGTCTCAGGGTTTCGAATTAAGTTTATGTCAGGAATACATCCACCTGCACAAAATATGGCTAGCCGGGTATTGTTTTTTTCTGGACCAGAACCCCTGCGGGTGAATGATGAAATTGGGGGTTTATTCCAAAAAGGGATAATTGAGAAGACGGTATATCATCCTCAACAATTTGTGTCCAATATATTCCCCAGACAGAAAAAAGATGGTGGGTGTCGAGTCATTCTAGACCTAACCCAGTTAAATTCCTATGTCCAGTATAGGCATTTTAAAATGGACACTTTCAGTACTGCTAAACAGCTGTTATCAAAAGGTTGTTATATGGCAACTATAGATCTGAAAGATGCATATTATTCAGTACCAATTCATCATCAGTATCGTGGATACTTGAAATTTAGTTGAATGGGACAGCTGTGGCAATTTAAAGCGTTGCCCAATGGGTTAGCCTCAGCTCCTAGGTTGTTCACAAAATTGTTAAAACCAGTTCTGGCACTAATTCGTGCCCAGAATCACATTGTGATGGCTTATTTAGATGAAATTTTAATTATAAGCAACACTCAGGAAGCAGCTAAGGAGTCGGTTTCAGCATCCAAACACCTGTTTGAGAGGCTAGGTTTTCTCATTCATCCAACAAAATCCAAGCTAGTACCATCCCAAAAAATTAACTATTTGGGGTTTGTCATTGATTCGGTTGATATGTCAGTGACTTTACCTACGGCCAAGGCTGTTGAAATCATGGAGGTCTGCAGCAGTCTCGTAGAAGAGCAACAACCCTCCATCCGGCAAGTAGCCAGTGTTATTGGTCAATTAGTGGCGGATTTCCCTGCAGTGCAGTTTGGACCTCTGCACTATCAGAGTTTGCAACAAGCTAGAGAACAAGCACTTAAAGAACATGCAGGTCATTTCGACAGACCAATGCAGTTGCCAGCCAAAGCCATTGCCGAATTGCAATGGTGGATAATCAATATTCTACGAAGTACCAAAAACATTTTGACTCGAGAACCTTCAGTAGTTTTACAAACAGATGTCAGTGCTTTGGGATGGGGAGCCACGGACAGCGAGTCTAGCTGTGGTGGTAGATGGAGTGTGCAAGAGGAATTAATCCTGCAAAGGCATGGTATAAATTACTTAGAATTGCTGGGTGCATTCTATGGATTAAAAGCTTATTGTTCAGCAATGAATGATTTACATGTTCAGCTCCAGATTGACAATACCACAGCTGTTGCTTATATCAATCACATGGGAGGAATAAGGTCAGTATCATGTGATAATCTGGCTAACCTCATTTGGGACTGGTGCATTTCCAGAAATATCTGGGTCTCAGCTATCTACCTACCAGGTAGAGATAATGTGGTGGCGGACACCAGGTCCGCCACCACATTAATGACAACATAGAATGGATGCTATATCCTGATGTTTTTAAAAATGCTTGTCAGCCGCTATGGTTTGCCAGATATAGATCTGTTTACATCCAGGCTAAATCACCAGTTGCCTAATTACATTTCGTGGGAACCAGATCCAGGAGCAGTAGCGGTGGATGCATTCTCACTACATTGGGGACGTGCGTTCTTTTACTCTTTTCCCCCATTCTGCCTCATTAGGGAATGTCTCACCAAAATAGAGCAGGACTCCGCCTCAGGCATTTTGCTGGTTCCGGTTTTGGCCTACACAGCCATGGTTCCCATTGGTGTTGAGAATGATGACTCAGCCATTCATGACTATCCCCAAGTGCAGTAATTTGTTGGTTCACCCGGTAACAGGAGAAAGTCATTTGTTTCTTATTATGACCGTATTAATCAGAAATGCTCACCAGCCACAAAAAAACTCATAAAAAGGTGTCAGTACAAACTATTTCTAGATGGTTAAAACAGGTTTTGGATTGTGCTGGAGTAGACACTCATGTGTTTAAATCTCACTCCACCAGGGCGGCATCAACATCCGCAGCTAAGGCACAGGACGTGCCTCTAGATCAAATCCTCGGGGCCGCAGGATGGTCTAGGTAGGCGACCTTCTCCAAGTTTTATGACATACCTGTCCTGACAGAGCAAGGTTTTGAGCATGTTGTTTTTGGTTCCGTTTGATTTCTTTCCTAAATTTAATTTGTAATTTCCCCCTGGGATAGAGGGGTTATTACTGTTTTTTGTTTATTATTATTAAAAAATGTTTATTGAATAATTTGAGCAATGTTCAATACATTATTTGTTCGCTACTGTGTCAACTGAAGCAGTGTGTCATATTTAATGGATCTACGGCATGAAATCACAGAGCTTTGAAATCTTCACGTAGTCACTCACGTGACTCCGAAGTAAAATAACAAGATTAAACGAAAACTTACCAGTTTGAAGTTTGATCTTTATTTTATGAGGAATTACAATGAGGGATTAGGTGACCTCCGCTCCCGGCCCTCATAATCGCAAAGATCATCTGGTAGTTCTAGTCTTCTGAGTCTTACTATATCACTTTGACTATAGTTACTGTGTTTTTACGCCACTGCTTTGAAGTATGACGCGCATGCGCCTGGCAGTGCTTCTTCACGTAATCCCTCGTCGTAACTCCTCATAAAATAAAGATCAAACTTCAAACTGGTAAGTTCTCATTTAATCTTACTATTAACCCACAAACCTATGTGTGTGTCTTTGGAGTGTGGGAGGAAACCGAAGCAACTGGGGAAACCCACACGGTTACAGGAAGAACATACAGACACTATACAGACAGCACCCATGGTCAGGATTGGGGATGACACAAAGCTGGGTGGCAGTGTGAGCTGCGAGGAGGATGTTATGAGGCTGCAGGGTGACTTGCCATAGGTTGGGTGAGTGGCAGATGCATGGCAGATGCATATAATGTGGATAAATGCGAGGTTATCCACTTTAGATGCAAGAACAAGAAGGCAGATTATTATCTGAATGGTGTCAGATTAGGAAAAGGGGAGAGGCAACGAGACTTGGGCGTCCTTGTACATTAGTCACTGAAACTAAGCATGCAGGTACAGCAGGCTGTGAAGAAAGCAAATGGCATGTTGGCCTTCAATGTGAGAGGATTTGAGTTTAGGAGCAAGGAGCTCCTACTGCAGTTGTACAGGGCCCAGGTGAGACCACAACTGGAGTATTATGTGCAATATTGATCTTCTAATTTGTGGAAGAACATTCTTGCTATTGAGGGAATGCACCTTAGGTTCATCAGGTTAATTTCTAGGATGGCGGGGCTGACATATGATGAAAGAATGGATCGACTGGGTTTATATTCACTGGAATTTAGAAGGATGAGGGGATCTTATAGAAAAATGTAAAATTCTTAAGGGATTGGACAGGCTAGATGCAGGAAAAATGCTCCAGATGTTGGGAGAGTCTAGCACCAGGGGTCACAGTTTAAGAATAAAGGGTAGGCCATTTAGGACTCAAGTGTGACGGCGCGACTCACGTTGCAGCGGCCCCTACAGCCTGTCTGTCTTTTTTTAATTTTTTGCCTTGTTAAATGTAGTTGTTCATGTTCTATTTGTACTGTTTCTAACCGTGTATATGTGGGGGTGGGGGGGGGGAGGGGGAAACTTTAAAAATCTCTTCCTTGCACGAGAGACCCGACTTTTTCCCTGTCGGGTCTCCGTTGTCATTGGGGCCTAGTACCGTGGAGCGGCCTCCAACCGGGACGACCTGGGGGCTCCAGTCGCGGAGCCTGCGGAGCTGCAGACTTACCATCGTGGGGCTGGCCGGCCTCGGAGCGTGGGGAGCAGTGGCGGCTCGCTGCTGCGGTCCGACTCCGGAACTCCAGCTCCAGCTCCAGCTGCGGCCCGACTCCGGAAGCTCCAGCTCCAGCTCCAGCTGCAGATTACTGCCGGTGGACTGTCGGGATATCGGGAGTGCACGGGTCCGGGTGAGAGACTGCTTTCCAGAGCTCCCGCAACGTAACTTCTCCTGCCCGTGTCGCGGGGTTGGAACGACCCAGAGCGGGGCCGTATATCGCCCCGCGCGGCTTTAATGGCCGCGGGACATTCCAGCGCCCGCCGGGGGCTCCAACTTTGTGACTTTTGGGCCTAGAGTGGGGCCGTACATCGCCAGGCGCGGCCTCAATGGCTGTGGGACTCAACATCGCCTGCCTGGGGCTTCGACATCGGGAGAGAAATGGTGCGGGGGAGAGAAAAGACTGCCTTCCATCACAGTGAGGAGGAGATTCACCGTGATGGATGTTTGTGTAAATTGAATTGTTTGTATGTTTTGTAGGAATTGTTTTGTTTGTATGGCTGTAGAAACGGAGTTTCGTTTGAGCCTCTCTGAGGTTCGAATGACAAGTAATAAAATCTAATCTAATCTATCTAATCTAGATAAGCAAAAACTTTTTCACCCAGAGATTTGTGAATCTGTGGAATTCTCTGCCACAGACATCAGTGGAGGCCAATTCCCTGGATGTTTACAAGAGAGAGTTAGATTTAGGGCTAACGGAATCAAGGGATATGGGGAGGAAGCAGGAACGGGGTACTGATTTTGGATGATCAGCCATGATCATATTGAATGGCAGTGCTGGCTCGAAGGGCCGAATGGCCTACTTCTGCACCTACTTTCTATGTTTGTAATCCGGGTGTCCGACGCTATAAGGCAGTAACTGTTCCACTGCGTCACTGTGCAGGGCTGTATTTTAGATACAAATTAATAAGGACCAAAAATGCAATTTGAATAATGGCCCTTTAAAAAAAACAATTTCAAGAAAAAAAGGTTTGGTAAAAATCTGATTCTTCTGCGAGTTAACAAGAACTGACATTCATCAGACATGTGCGGAGAAAGTCTATTTGCAGGTGAATTTTACACGTAGCATTATTGTTTATATCGTTTAGAGGAGTTTTGCAGAAAAAATGTGCACAGGACCACTACTGAGTACTCTGAATAAGGTGTGAAATGCTTTTCTTTGCAGCTGTGAGAACAAATTTATAGCCTAACCTAGCGTAGAGAATGCAGCTTTACTTTCATTTCTCACACTCTTTATACCCTTCACAATAACTTCTCATGCTTTAAAAAAAAAACTGAACTGCATTGATTTTAAAATTCCACATATTTAGTGGAATGTACAAGTACTTTGTCCTTTGCCAAACTGAGCACATCTCTTGATTACTGCCAGCTCTTAAGTCAAGATTCAGTGCTGTAATTAGGGCTCGGCGCTTAAACCAGCCACAACTGATTTCAATGATGCTGCTGTATTAAGAGTATCATTCATTCCACTGTTATCCATCATTTTCTAATATGTTACTGCAAGTGCACTAAAACCAGGTTTATAAAATGAAGGACACAAAGTGACTTAGCAGGTCAGGCAGCATCCCCGGAGGACATGAACAGGTGACGTTTCGGGTCGGGATCTCTCTTCAGACTGATTTATTATCAAAGATGGACACAAAATGCGGGAGTAACTCAGCGGGTCAGGCAGCATCTCAGGAGAAAAGGAATAGGTCAGATTTCGGGTTGAGACTCTTCCTCAGACTGAGTGTCAGGGGAGAGGCAAAATAGAGGTATGAAAAGGTGCAGGACAAATCAGAGCCGGCACCGATGACCAAGGAAAGGCCGAGCCCACAATGGTCGATTGTTGTCTATGGAAGAGGTGAGAATGAAGGGATACGAACAGTGAAGCAGGACATCTAGGTTTGTGGAGAGATGGAGAGAGAGGGAATGCATGGGTTACTTGAAATTAAATAAATCAATATTCATACCACAGGGTTGTGAGCTGCCCAAGCAAAATATGAGGTGCTGTTCCTCCAATTTGTGTGTGGCCTCACTCTGACAGTGGAGGAGGTCAGTGAGGGAATGGGAGGGAGAGTTAAAATATTTGGCAACTAGGAGATTGAGTAGGGCAAAGCGGACTGAGTGTAGGTGTTCAGTGAAATGATCGCCCAGTCTGCTTTTGGTCTCGCCAATATATAGGACTCCACACCGAGAACAACAGATACAGTAGATGAGGTTATCAAGTTTATTATAGTCACGTGTACCGAGGTACAGTGAAAAGCTTTGTTTTTTATGCTGTCGAGACAGATCAGATGTACCATATATAAATACAATCAAGTCAAACTCAGAAGTACAATAGGTAGAGAGCAAAGGGGAAGATACAGATTCTTCCTCTAAAATGTTACCCCTCTGATTCCTATTAAATCTGCTCCCCCTCACCTGAAACCTATATCCCCTGATTCTTGATTCATAAGGTCATGAGTGACAGGAGCAGAATTAGGTCATTCGGCCCATCAAGCCATTCAATCACGGCTGATCTATCGCTCCCTCCTAACCCCATTCTCCTGCCTTCTCCCCACAACCTATGACACCAGTACTAATCAAAAATCTATCTATCTACAGCCTTCTGTGGCAAAAGAAGTCCATAGATTCACCATCCTCTGATTAAATAAATTTCTCCTCATCTCCTTCCCAAAAGAACGTTCTTTAATTCTGAGGATACGACCTCTATTCCTACATTCTCCCACCAGTGGAAACATCCTCTACATCCATTTTATCAAAGCCTTTCACTATTCTAAATGTTTCAATGAGGTCCCCCCTCATTCTTCTAAACTCCAGTGAGTACAGGCCCAGTGCTCATCATAGGTTAACCTACTGGTTATTCCTAGGATCATTCTTGTAAACCTCCTCTGGATTCTCTCCAGAGCCAGCACATCCTTCCTAAGATAAGGTGCCCAAAATTGCTCATAGTATTCTAAATGCGGCCTTAGCCAGCACCTTATAGAGCCTCAGCATCACATCACTGTTTTTGTATACAAACCCTCTTGAAATAAATGCTGGCATTGAATTTGCTTTCTTTCCCACCGAGTTGACTTGTAGATTCACCATAATCTGGGTAAAAGATTCTGTGCATTCACACCATCTATTCTTTTCATGATTTAATACGCCTCAATAAGATCACCTCTCAGCCTCCTTCACTCCAAGGAATAAATCTCTCCCTATTGCTCAGTCCCCGAGTCCTGGCAACACCCTCGTAAATCTCTGTACTCTTTTCAGGTTAATGACATAGGTTTGTAGTTGGTGGTTTTGCATGGACATAATGGGCTGAATGGCCTGTTTTCTATCAGTCTGAAGAAGGGTCCCAAGCCGAAACGTCACCTATCGATGTTCTTCATGGTTGCTGCCTGACCTGCTGAGTTACTCCAGCACTTTGTGCAATTTGGTTGGTCTGTTTGCATGCAGTAAGGACTAGATGATACCCATCAAACTGAAATATGCCCTCAGTTTTATGCCAAGTCTGATTTGGTGTAAAATCCAGTAACACAGGGCGCCTCTGGGAGTTTTCCTCATAGAGTCTAGAAACACTGCACAATGACAGATATGATGCCATCTGCTTCACGTAGTTGAGGCAGGTACTATCACGAAGTTTATGAAACAGACAGGTACATGGATAGGATTGGTTTAGAGCAATATGGGCTAAACATTGGGCAGGCGGGACTAGTGTAGATGGGACATGTTGGTCAGCGTGGGCAAGATGTGCCGAAGGGCCTATTTCCACACTGTATGACTCTGACTCTGACATTGCAAGGGTCTGTATAACTCCTGCACTTACTGTTATCAGAAGATCAAAGTTACTCCAAACAATGCCTGTAACTTTCAAACCATTTTCAACAATAAAAAGAGAACACGTTTACACATAACCTCAAATCAAATTGTTGCCAATCAAACCATACCAACTGTTTAAGGTTTTCTCTTCCATTGATCTGATCGATCTCTTTAACACACTCATTGTGGATGTGCCTCAGGTACTGCAGAATAGGAAAATAATTGGAATGCAGTCTTCTGGAGCTCAATACCGTCTATCCATGGAACTGTTATGTTACCGTGGGATAATCTATAAACCAGTGCTAATTCACAGAGGAGAAAAAAACATTTTAAGGAAGTTTAAGGTCAATGACAGACACTTTGAGATGTAACAAAGACTCAATTAAAGGTACATTTACTCCTCTAGTCATTAATCTCTCAAACACCATAATATAAAGTCTTTCTGATGTCTATCCTTGGACTTTATTCCTTGGAGCGTAGGATGTGTAGGAGCGTAGCCTAATCTGAGGAAAGACATTCTTGCCATAGAAGGAGTACAGAGAAGGTTCACCAGACTGATTCCTGGGATGGCAGGACTTCCATATGAAGAAAGACTGGATAGACTCGGCTTGTACTCGCTGGAATTTAGGAGATTGAGGGGGGATCTTATAGAGGCTTGTTCAAATGGTGGTGGGTATCTGGAACAAGCTGCAAGAGGGAGTTGTTGAGGCAGGTACTATAACAACATTTAACAGACACTTTATAATGGGTGGGAGAGCAGCAGGAATCACAGAGGGGAGCAGTGGGAGAGGGCCTCACAGAACAAAGACGAGAACTTCTTCAAAGTGGGCATACCTTGAGGACATCTCGCAGTGGAGCAGTAAAATGTCGAAACAACAAACTACAGATGGTGGTTTACAAAATAAGTCATAAAATGCTGGAGTAACTCAGCGGGTCAGGCAGCTTCTCTGGAGAATGAGGATAGGTGATGTTTCAGGTTGGGACCCTTCTTCAGAATCAGTGGGTCGGGCAGCATCTATGGAGTGAATGGAGCTGAGCTAATCTAGGTGCAGCTGGGACATGTTGGCTGGTGTGGGCAAGTTGAGCCGAAGGGCCTGTTTCCACACTGTATCACTCTAAGCGAAGATGTTCTGAGATTTGCATCCTACCTAAACAGAGCAGGGTGTAAAAGTTCTCCAGAGGTGACAAGAAAATGGCCTTACTTGCAGAAGTGAATTTGATCGCAAGCATCTAACTTACTTAGTCTGACGTCTGAAGAAGGGTCTCGACCTGAAACATCACCATTTCCTTTTCTCCAGAGATGCTGCCTGACCGGTTGAGTTACTCCAGTATTTAGGTCTATCTTCAGTGTAAACCAGCATCTGCTGTTCGTTCCTACACATTTAACTTATTTAGTTTTGTCTTTGCAAAATTTCAAAAGGCTCAAGAGCATTCAAAACCACATTTAATTACTGTTCCAATTTTGTATAAATACAGGATCTTAGCTAAAATTAGCAGCAAAATATATTTTTGTCAAGTTAGATGATGAATAATCTTACCTAATTTTTCATTCAAACACTAATTATCTGAAAGAACGATGAAGAGTAATTTTGATTATAAGTCATCCAGGGAGATGCAGAGTGGGACCAGGTGATGTAAAACATGGAAATGTACAGCACAGGAACATGCTCTTCAGCACACCATGTTTGTGCCAAACATGATGCCAATATAACCATATAACCATATAACAATTACAGCACGGAAACAGGCCCTCTCGGCCCTTCCAGTCCGTGCCGACCATTTGTTCTCCCCTAGTCCCATCTACCAATAAACCAATATAAACTAATCCCATCTGATTGTAGATGATTTGCTACCCCCTACCTTTTCATGAATGTGTACACACATTCACATCCAGAAACACATATACATATGCACATATACATACATACATGCATGCAGAGCTTTTGCCTTGTTCTATATGAACATACACACAGAGGTTTTAGCGCAAGGGGCAATTATTCCATGCTAGGGTACAACAGGGTGATATAATACAAACCATTCCTTCTGCCACATGGCACTTAGAGGATTATTTACAACCTTTTGAGCATAGATTTTCCACACCATGGATTTTATTTGACATCTGAATATGTCATATTATTTGACATATTACCTGCATCATTCAAGGGAAGCATTCCACTGATTGCACTGAGATGGGGGATCGGGGGGCAGAACTTCAATGACTCCTCTTGTGAAAACAGAAAGGTTAATGGCAAAAGATTAAAATATCTTCAAAACAAAAAGCAAGTACATGCGCACTCTGCACATAATCGGTAGACTGACTGTGATTGGTTCAAGAATGGAAGTAAACATCAGTAAGTAGGTTAGAGACTCTCCAAGGCTCTGAATGTCTTAAAGCATGTAAACCATTTTTCCTCAGAGAATATCCTCCTTTATGTTATTTTCTTTGAATCTACTGCGTATCAGCAGTCCACATTGCGCCTGCAGCCCCTATCTACTGTCAGTCACAGGATTTCTTTGCGTCGTGCTAAATGCTTGCAAATTTTAACTATGGAATGAGTAGATATTTTGAAGGTAAAGGTCAGCTGGAAATATCAATACATATTCTGATAACAAACCACGTGAGGATCCATACAGTGTGTGTTATTAACAGAAATTCAAGCTGCACCACGGGGGCTTCAGGGAACAAAACACACTTTCCTGCAGATATCGCTTTTTTTTTATTTGATTGCTTGGTGTAAATGTTGCTTCATTTTCCCAGGCCTGTTGAGAATAGCTCAGATGCAGAGTAAACGTTAAACAGAAAAGCACACTGCAGCACAGAACTAAGACAACTTTATTTGCCGCAGTGGGTACATTTCAGATGGGAACAATTTTTATCTTTATCTGTTGGGGAGGAAAACCTAGAACAAATACTTAGTCCTCTGAATGTAGGAATTCAACCATTCAACAACAATGCACATTCATTGACAAGGCCACGAAAGCACAAACTATCCTCGATGCATCCGTAAATGACACTTCTAATGAAGATTCAAGATTCAAGATTCCATTTAATTGTCACATTTACCAATTAAGGTACAGTGAAATTCAAGTCACAGAGCACAAAAACAGGTCCTTCAGCCCATTGAACATCATTCATTGTCTCCATTGAACATCAAGGACTGCTCGATTAATCCCATTTACCAGCACTTGGGGCGGTACAGTGGCCCAGCTGGTAGAGCTGCTGGCTCACAGCACCAAAAACCTGCATTCCCAATCCTGACCACGGGTTCTGTCTGTGTGGAGTTTGTACGTTCTCCCTGTGACCGCGTGGGTTTTCTCTGGGTGCTCCGGTTTCCTCCCACATGCCAAAGACGTACAGGGTTGTCGGTTAATCGGCTGAGGTAAAAATTGTAAATTGTCCCTAGTGTGTAGGATAGTGCTAGTGTACGGGGATTACAGGTCAGCGTGGAACCGTTGGCCCAAAGGCCCTGTTTCAGCGCTGTATCTCTAAATTAAACTAAAAGTTGGGCCAAAGGGCCTATTTCTGTGCTGTTCAGCTCTGATAGTTATTATTTGTTACCATTTCCCTGTGAAACCTGAAAATACACAAGCTTATTTATTTTTTGTGCCTTATCGAGAGGTAGCAATTTGAGATGCTGTTTGATATAAGTGTGATAATTTTCCATGCTGAAAGAAGCTTGGCGGTTGCAACTCTGTTGACTTGAGATTCTCTTCAATAACGATGCAGTGAAATTACACTTGTGTGTCAGATGAATATTGACAGAATTGTCCAGTTTAGTTAATGTCACATGTCAACGTCAAAGGATGGTGCTATTGATGGACTGTCACTAATTGTACAGAAACTGAAAACATCCTGAAGATTATTTTTAATTCTCTGGTTGCAGAGGGTCGGATGTTGAGCAATAACTGAATGAAAGCCGCAGAGGCTGGAATTTGGAATGAAAAGGAGGAACAAGCAGCGGGACAGGTGGAGCACGAAGAACTGAGTCACTGCTTCAGGTCATTGGGTTTTTGTCAAGACTGGAAGGAGCTGCGGATTCAGAATTACTAAAGCCAGGCGATAAAATAGGAAGAACAACGGCAAAGGTCTGTGATCCACACACACACACACACGACAAAAACAGGTTGTTGTAAAATGGCGGCGGCATAGTGGCGTAGAGGTAGAGTCGCTGCCTTACAGCGCCAGGGACCTTTGTTTTATCCTGACTACGGGCACTGGCTGTAAGGAGCTTGTATGTTCTCCCAGTGAACGCGTGGGTTTCCTCCGGGTGCACCGGATTCCTCCTATTTTGCAAAGATGTGCAGGTTTGTAGGTTAATTGGCTCCTGTAAAGTGCCCCTAGTGTTTAGGATAGAACTAGTATATAGGTGATCGCTGGTCGGCTCGGGCTTGGTGGGCCAAAGGGCCTGTTTCCACATAGTATCTCAAAAACTAAAGATTGATATCAATCACATTTTTTTTACGTTACAACATGGAAACTGAGAACATGCCGACCATCGATCACCTATTCACTTTAGTTCTATGTTATCCTGCTTTCGCATCCGTTCTTTACACAATTTTTGACAGGCCCCAACCAACATACAAAGCCACACATCTTTGGGATGTCGGGGGAAACCAGACACCCAGAGGAAACCCACGCTGTCGCAGGGAGAACTTGCAAACTCCACACCCGTAGATCAGGATCAAACCTGGGTCTCTGGCGCTGTCAGGTGCCTGCTCTACAAGCTGCATACTATTCCTTAATTAAGAGATAGAGAAAAAGAACTGCAGATGTTGGTTAACAGACAAAATGACACAAAGTGCTGGAGTAACTCAGCGGATCAGGCAGCATCTCTGGAAAACATGGCTGGGTAATGTTTTGGGTCGGAACCCTTCTTCATCCCAATTGTGGGGGGGAGGGGGGAGGGGGGAGGGGGGGAGGGGGAGAAGAAAGTTGAAATAATCTAATTGAGATACTGCAGATGACAGGGGGAATTGGTTTCAGGAAAAAGATAGGGAGTTTAGAGGGGAACTGATTAAAGTAATTGAGACTTTACCAGACCTGAAAGGGTTTTGTCATTAAATAAAAATTAGCTTTGATGGGGTGGTCTGAGACTTCACCAGACTACTCCATCAAAGCTAATTTTTATTTAATGACAAAACCCTTCCAGGTGCTCCTGATGGATTAGTGAATGCTTGTCAGGCAGCGGTTTAACTGATGCAGTCACGACTTTACTGAATTTTGAAGACCTGAGCCAGGACAGCAATGGGAATTAAAAAAACTAAACCAGTCAACTTATAATTATGCAGGAACCACAATGTGTAGGAGGCTGGTTAAAAATAGTCTCCAAAAATGATGCACCTGCCAGTCCAACTTGTGAAGTCACTGAGGAATGACCAGTTGGGAATTATTTGAGCAAAAATAATGAATTATAAGATTCTGCAACTTCAGGAAAAGGGAGGTGGTGTGAATTAAAACATACTTTAGAAATGTTGCCAAGCAGTTCCTATATCAATCCCTTCAAAATGCTAGATAATTACATATGTGACTATGTTCTCTGTACCTTTTCATAGATTCACTCATTCTCTGAACCTTTTCATACCTTTAGTTTGCCTCTCCCCTAACTCTCAGACTGAAGAAGGGTCTCGACCCGAAACATCACCTATTCTTTTTCTCCAGAAATTCTGTCTGACCCGCTGAGTTCCTCCAGCATTTTGTGTCTATCTTATACAGTACCACAGGCGAAAACAGGCCCTTCAGCCTACTGTTTCTATGTCGACCATCATCTACCTATACCAATTCTATTTTCCAGCACTTGGTCCCATGCTGTTCAATGCTTGTCAAATCAAGTCCACATCTTCATTCTTAAAAGTTAGGATCTGTCTCAACCATTCCCTCTGTGCAGTACATTCCAGGTTTCAATTAGCACTAGATTAGACCTTCTACCTCTTACTTTAAACCATTACCGTCTGATTTCAGAAACCTCTGCAGAAGGGAAAGTTTCTTAACATCTACACCATCAGCGCAGGTCTCATAATCTTGTACACCTTGAGAATGGTGGACACTGCCTGTTCCATCACAGGTACTGATCTTCCCAATATCAAAGGGTTGTTCAGGATGCACTGCCTCAAAAAGGCAACCAATACAACCTAAAACCCACATCAGCCTGGCCAGGTCTCGTTGCTACCATCGGGAGGATGGTACAGGAAAACTGTGATCTCTGTATCTGTATGTCGGTGGGGGCGCTGCGAGCCGGCAGTCCTGCCGCAGCGTGTCCTTTTTTTCCAACTTTTTTTGTTTTTTTAGTATGTTTTAATGTCTGTTTTTAATGTTTCCTTGTGTGTCTTGTGTGGGGGGGTGGCGTGGGGGGTAAGGGGGAAACCGCTTCCGTCGCCTCTCCACGGAGGTCACCTCCCCCGTGGCCTAACAGCGAGGATCGGGCGGCCTTTCCCGGAGGCTTCAGCGGCGGGTGCAGAGCGGACTCTCGGCGCGGAGCGGGCGAGCCCTCGCTGGGGCTCGTCAGAGGGGAGCGTTCCGTTTTGCTGGCCCGCGGCAGCCACGGTCTGTAGAGCTCCAGTTGGCGCGCCGTCTACAGCCTGGGATCCCTCGTGGGACCCGTCGGAAGAAGAGCTCCATCTCCCGGCCCGCGGCCTACTTCTACCGTGATGAATGCTGTGGTGGATGTTTGTGTTTAATTTCTATTGCGTATTGTGCGTTCTTTATCATTGTACCGCTGCTGACAAATGTATGTGCCATGTGACGAATAAAACTGTATTGTATTGTTGTATTGTATTGTATCTCCAGGTTCAAGAACAGCATCCATCACGGTCTCGAACGCTGCACAACACTAACTTCAGCAACTATGACCTTCTATGGACTTTGTCTTTGGTTGCACTACGGATTTCGGCTTTGCACTGTTATGGTTACCTAATTTTACGGTTATTAATTTATTGTATTTTGGTTATTATGATATTTATCTGTGTGTTATTGCATTTACAGGACTGTAAAGTTGCAGCAAATAAGAATTTCATTGTTCTGTTGTCATAACCTACATAGATTAGACACTCTTGACTCTTCTTTCAGCAGGTCATCCTCAACCTTCTTTGGAGAAGAAGGGATGTGGGTGGGGGAGAGGGGGGGGGAGGCGGGGACTGGAACAGAGATGGGGATGAGGCAAAGACTTGCAAGTGGAAGCTCAATACAGGTGGGGGGGGGGGAGGGGTGATTAATAGATGGGTGAAATGACATTGTCACGTATTGTGGCGGAGTATGCAGCATTCTTCTGGTCAAGGAGTTATTTTCCTGCTTCTCTATTTCTTATACTAGTTTGATTTAGTGTATTATTGTCACATGTACCAATGTACAGTGAAAAGCTTTTTGTTGTCTGCTATCCAGTCAGCGAAAATACTAAATATGATTACAATCGAGCCGTCCACAGTGTTGATACAGAATAAAGGGTATAATGTTTAGTGCAATAATGTAAAGTCGAATAAGTTCCGATTAAAGATAATTTGAAGGTCTCCAATGAGGTAGGTGGGAGGTCAGGACTGCTCTCTAGCTGCCAAGAGGACGGTTCATGTACCTGATAACAGCTGGCAAGAAACTGTCCTTGAATCATGAGATACATGTTTTCAAACTACTATACCACTTACCTGATGGGAGAGGAAACATACAAAATGTTTTGCCAGCTAATTTCATAACACAGTGTATTTTAAATATACAGTAAAAGTGTGATTAGTCGTTGAATTGCACCCCTTCCCACCCACCTCGCTCATAAATGCTCTCATCCATGATAGAACCAGTGCAGCACAGATCCTGCCGCCATTCAGTATTTACTAGACTTCAAAGATACAGCGTGGAAATGGGCCCTTCAGCCCACCAGGTCCGCACTACCCAACGATCACCCATACCTTTAGCACTTTCCTACATGCTAGGGACAATTTCCAATTTGAATCGAAGCAAATTAACCTACAAACCTGTGTGTCTTTGGAGTGTGGGAGAAAAACCAGAGCACTCGGTGAAAACCATCCTACCAACAACTCGAGGGCAGCCCTGAGCTACTATCTACCTCATTGGAGACCCACGGACTATCTTTGATTGGACATTACTGGACTTGATCTTGCACTAAACGGTTTTCACGTTAGTCCCTTTATCATGCACTGTGGATGGTTGACTGTAATCATATACTGGTCTTTCCACTGACTGGTTAGCATGCAACCATGGTTTTTCACTGTACCTTGGTACACATGACAATAAACTACACTCAAACTCAAACCTATGCGATCACAGGGAGAACGTACGAACTCCGTACAGACCGCCATAACAGTCAACAACACCTGCAACTAGAAAAAACAACCCAGTTAATTCAATTTCTCAGAACTTTCCCTGTGGCCCTGCTGAGGTGAATTTGGAACTCAAAGTGATAGTCTTCTAGCTTACTGGATGCATGGTGTCATGTGAATGTGGTGAGCAGCATCTGTGCAGTGTTATGCCAATCTAGGTGCTCCAGTTACTATCCAGGGATCATCACAGAAGCCTCCTCGTGGTGATCCCTGGAAGCGACGACACGATGCACTCTGTGACGTGTCGAGCGACCAATTCTGTCAACATATTGAACAACGGCAGAAGCCAACAGCGAGCTATACGTCGTCTGACACACGAGCGAACGAGTTATCATCCAACCCACGGCAACGTAACTGGTGCATTTCTAAAAGAAGAATAACATCGGACAAAGGTGCAAATATTTTCAAAACAGGCAAAATATAATGGGAAATGTAATGGCCAAACCTCTTGGGGTCATACAACTGGACTATATCGTATTGTACAGATAAATACTGCCCTCCAGTGATGACAGACATTAAATGCAAGACATTCTAACAGAATGTTCACTGCAGTCATTGACTTGAGCATGTGCTTTTTCTTTCTGTTTTGTAGATATATCCCATATCTCAAGTCAAGAGTCAAGAGAGTTTATTGTCCCAGATAGGACAATTAAATTATTGCTTTTGCTTCAGCACAACAGAATATAGTAGGCATGAATATAGAACAGATCAGTGTGTCCATATACCATTATATAAATATATACAGACATGAATAAATAAACAGATAAAGTGCAAATAAACAGATAATGGTCTGTTAATGTTCAGAGTTTTCTTTCATTTGAGTTCAATAGGCTGATGGCTGTGGGGAAGTAGCTATTCCTGAATCTGGAAGTTGCAGTCTTCAGGCTCCTGTACCTTCTACCTGAAGGTAGCGGGGAGATGAGTGTGTGGCCAGGATGGTGTGGGTTCTTGATGATGTTGCCACGCAGCACTTTTTAAACAGAGGCAGTTTTGTTTCATTTGAGTTTAATAGCTGGCGATAGATCCCCTCGATGGTAGGGAGATCAGAGCCGATGATGGACTGGGCAGTGTTTACTACTTTTTGTAGTCTTTTCCGCTCCTGAGCTCTTAAGTTGCTGAACCAAGCCACGATGCAACTGGTCAACATGTTCTCTACTGTGCACCTGTAGATTTTAGAGAGAGTCCGCCTTGACATACCGACTCTCCGTAATCTTCTCAGGAAGTAGAGGCGCTGATGTGCTTTCTTTATCATTGCATCAGTGTTCTCGGACCAGGAGAGATCTTCAGAAACTATGCACGCCCAGGAATTTGAAGCTCTTGACCCTCTCCACCATCGACCTGTTGATATAAACGGGACTGTGGGTCCCCATCCTACTCCTTCCAAAGTCCACAATCAGTTCCTTGGTTTTGCTGGAGTTGAGGGCCAGGTTATTGTGCTGGCACCATTTGGTCAGTTGGTCGATCTCTCTTCTATACTCTGACTCGTCCCCATCAGTGATACGTCCCACAACAGTGGTGTCATCAGCGAACTTGATGATGGAGTTCACATAATGACTGGCTACGCAGTCATGAGTATAGAGTGAGTACAGCAGGGGGCTGAGCACGCAGCATTGAGGTGCACCCGTGCTGATTGTTATCGAGTATAACACATTTCCACCAATACGAACAGACTGTGGTCTGTGAATGAGGAAGTCGAGGATCCAATTGCAGAGGGATGCGCAGAGACCCAGATCTGAGAGCTTGGTAACCAGCTTGGAGGGGATGATTGTGTTAAATGCCGAGCTGTAATCAATGACTAACAGCCTGACATATGAGTTTTTGTTGTCCAAATGGTCCAGAGCGGAGTGGAGGGCTAGCGAGATCGCATCCACCGTTGATCTGTTGTGGCGGTAAGCGAACTGCAGTGGGTCCAGGCTTTTGACGAGGTAGGAGTTGATTTGCGCCATAATCAACCTCTCAAAGCACTTCATCACCACTGACGTTAGTGCCACTGGTCGATAGTCATTGAGGCATGTCACCTTACTCTTCTTGGGCACCGGTATAATTGATGACCTTTTAAAGCAGGTGGGAACCTCAGACCTCAGAAGTGAGAGGTTGAAAATGTCCGTAAAAACTCCAGCCAGTTGGTCCGCACAGGATTTTAGAACACGACCAGGTATCCATCAGGTCCTGGCGCTTTTCGAGGGTTCACCCCTCTGAAGGATTTTCTGACGTCGGCCTCTGTGAACTGAGACTGAAATACCATCCCAGTGAATGGGGGCTCGAGAAGGCACATCAGTGTTCTCCCTATCAAAGCGTGCGTAAAACGCATTGAGCTCGTCAGGAGGCGATGGTTTGCCGACATTCGAGCTGCCTCCTGATTTCGCCTTGTAGGAGGTGATTGCATTCAGGCCCCGCCACAGCTGCTGAACATCTGTCTCATCCTCCAGCTTGGAACAGAAGTCCGTTTTGGCCTTTTTGCCTCACGTGTTAGTGTTATTTTAATGTTAAATTTAGTTTATATTCATATTTTATACTACGCTCAGAGGAGGTGCTGCTTCAAAAAGGCAGTCAATCTCATCACAAAATTCACACCACGCAGGGCATGCTCAATCTCGCTGCTGCTATCGGGAAGAAGGCACAGGAGCCTGAAAACCGTGACCTCCAGGTTCAAGAACAGCTTCCTCCCAGTAACCATCAGACTTTTGAACACTGCACGACACTAACCAAAGCAACTATGATCTTCTTTCACTGTGTCTTTGGTTGCACTATTGGATTGGGTTTTTGTACTATTTTGGTTACCTTGTATTACTGTTATTAGTTTATTGTATTATTGATTAGTATATATTTATTTGTGTGTTATTGCATTAATCGGCCTGCTCAGTAGCAACAAGTAAGAATTTAATTGTTCCATTGCAGTACATATGACATAATGGGTGGCACAGTGGCGCAGCAGTAACGTTGCAGCCTTACAGCGCCAGAGACCCGGGTTCAATCCTGACCAAGGGTGCTGCCTGTACGGAGTTTGTATGTTCTCCCGGTGACCGCATGGCTTTTCTCTGGGTGCTCCAGCATCCTCCCACACTCCAAAGACTTACAGGTTTTTAGGTTAATTGGCTTTAGTAAAATTGTAAATTGTCCCTTGTGTATAGGATCGTGCTGGCGTACGGAGTGATCGATGGTCAGCGCAGATTCGGTGATCGATGTTTCCGCGCTGTGTATCTTAAGCCTAAAGATAACTAAACATTCTAGACTTCAGCCTGTTCCGTGCCTGTTACTCGAACATTTTGTGTCTAGTCATTTTATCAGTGTGTGACATTTACCTGGATAAGAAAGGATTAAATGAAATGCAATTGTGACATTAGTATTCATACTTAAAGAAAATGAGTAAAATTCTCAGCTTGGTTATTTAGACCCTAGAGGAGAAACGGAAGTGCACATTAAATAGTGTGGCATTGGACATTACCCTGTTATTGAGTAAGGGGTGCCTGGTCACAGTGTTTGACAGCAAAGAGACAGCATAGCATTTAGAGAGTAAAGTGACCCCTGAAGAAAGTAGATAAAATAGCACAGAAGCCAGATTCACAGTTGGAACATAGAGCATCAGTGACAGCATGAACATTATGCCTGTGGAGTAGCAGATGGTCATGCCATTCTCAGCAACTAGAGTTTTGATATTGCTCACGGTGTTTGATGTGCCGTTAACTGTTGTAGAGAGGCCACAAAAAACATTGCAAAGGGAATTTATCTCCAACAACATGGAACTCAACCATCTCGGCACCAAGAGGCTTTGAGGCAACAGAAAGCAACTGGTTGTAGTACAGACATTGTGCAGCTACATCCAGAACACGACCAAGGGCGTCACAGTAGGTTTCCATTACACAACATGCACAGATCTTCTATTTCCCTATCAATATCTTTTTGCAGATTAATGATAGTTCTGTTCGCCCCATTGCAGAAAGCATGTGGAGGTTTTGGAAAGGGTGCAAAGGAGGTTTACCAGATGGTGCCTGGTTTAGGGGGTATAATGTGCAGGAAGAAATAGGACAGACTTGGATTGTTTTCTCTGGAACGCCAGAGGTTGTGGGAGACTTGATAGAAGTATATAAAATTATTAGAGGCGTAGATAGGGTGGACGGTCAGAATCTTTTTTTCCCAGGATGGAAAAATCAAATACTGGAGCTAAGGTGAGTGCAGCAAAGTTTAAAGGAGATGTGCAGGGCAACTCTATTTTTACACAAAGAGTTGTGAATGCCTGGGTGGTGTTTGAAACAGATACGATTGTGGCATTTAAGTAGGCATCTGGATATGCAGGAAATGGAGGGATGTGGATTAAGAGCAGGTAGGTGGAAAATGTTTGGGGCATCATGTTTGGCAGATATTGTGGGCCGAAGGGCCTAGTCTTGTGCTGTACTGTTCCATGTTCCAGTGGAGCCAAAGAAAGAAACTAGCTGGAAGAACTCAGTGGGTCAGACAGCATATGTGGAGGAAAATGGACATAACCAAGATGCTTGCACAATCAGTACTTTTTCCTAACATATGCAA
Source organism: Okamejei kenojei (assembly GCA_035221665.1). Classification (NCBI taxonomy): domain Eukaryota; kingdom Metazoa; phylum Chordata; class Chondrichthyes; order Rajiformes; family Rajidae; genus Okamejei; species Okamejei kenojei. Next base: position 22,129,554 of record CM069154.1, on the reverse strand, counting down.
ATCACACAATTAAACATGTTAATTTTGACTATTTTATTCGTATGAGCTGTAGGTACACATGAAGCTCAAATCAATGAAAAATAAATTGGAAATTATATCAATGGCAAAGAAATTAATTTAAACATCATGTGTGAATCTGTATGCCATTGCACTGCTTTATGAAATTATATAAAAATAACAAATGCACCAAATTTGTGTACAGGAACTTGATTAAAAACATATGCCACTGCAAATTTGAAACTTCAAATACTGTAATTACATGAAAAACATTTCTGGGTTATAGCCTTAACTTAATTCGCTTACATCAGCTTTTACAATTACTACATCATCCACAGGTCGGTCTTCACGATTGGTCTCAACAAGTTCGATACGTTTTGTGACTGACAATCCATGGCAGACACGCCCAAAGATTGTGTGTTTGCCATCCAGCAGTGGTGTAGGTCCCAGAGTTATAAAGAACTGGCTGCCATTTGTACCTGGGCCTGCATTCGCCATGGCAAGGATCCCGGCGCCTATGAGAAGGGGAGACACGGTAAAGTTAGCTGTGATTGAAGTTAGTGTACAGATGGTTGAGAACGAATCGATGCAAGATTAAATCTACTAAATGAAAATATTTGACTTTCATTACTTGCGTAACTCAGTGGGACAGGCAGCATCTCTGGAGAAAACAATCGGTGACTGAAAAATAAGTCTGGGGTAGGGTCTCGACCCAAAATGTCACCTATTCCTTTTCTCCAGCGATGCTCCCTGACTCGCTGAGTTACTCCAGCATTTTGTGTTTATCATCGATGTTAACCAACATCTGCAGTTCCTTCCTAGACGTGACTTTCATTGCTTGTTCATTTTTATCCTTGGCAAATAAGTTATTGCATTTGAAAAAAAAACTTTGGTGTGGTACAGTCAACAGTGAAATGAGGCAAAGTCCAATCAATGCCCACCAAAAGTTGACTATAAGCAGGAAACAGGCACACTAAATAATATTATTAAAACAGTGTAGAAATTACAGCCACACCAAGTCACATAATTATTAGCCTTGATAATAATTACCATTTTTAAAATATACAAATAAAAGGGGACTGCAGACGTTTAAATTATATTTTTTTAATATCAGTTATTTGTGGCCTACAGTAGGTGTTTTGTCCCTGAGATTAATTATAGACAAACGCAGTGTATTTTCTGTCAAATATACCAAACCTTGCTCTGTTTTGCATTTCAAATGATAATTGTTGTCTTCCTTCTCACAACATGGTGGCACAGCGGTACAGGTGCTGCCTCACAGCAGAGTCCCAGATTCGATCCTGATCACGGGATGCTGTCTGTGCAGAGTTTGCAGGTTTTCCCTGTGACCGTGTGGGTTTCCTCCAGGTGCTCTGGTTTTATCCCACATCCCAAAGACTTGCAAGTTTGAGGAAGGACATTCTTGCTATTGCAGGAGTGCAGTGTAGGTTCACAAGCTTAATTCCCGAGGTTGCGGAACTGTCATATGATGAAAGAATGGAGTGACTGGGCATGTATTCACTGGAATTTAGAAGGATGAGTGAGGATCTTATAGAAACATATAAAATTATTAAGGGATTGGACACACTAGATGCAGGAAACATATTCCCGACGTTGGGGGAGTCCAGAACCAGTGGCCACAGTTTAAGAATAAGGGGTAGGCCATTTAGAACTGAGATGAGGAAAATCTTTTTCACACAGTTGTGAATTTGTGAAATTCTCTGCCTCAGAAGACAGTGGAGGCCGATTCACTGGATACATTCAAAAGAGAGTTAGATAGAGCTCTTAGGGTAGCAGAATCAAGGGATATTGGGAGAAGGCAGGAAAAGGCTACTGATTGTGGATGATCAGCCATGATCACATTGAATGGCGGTGCTGGCCCGAAGGGACAAATGGCTTACTCCTGCACCTATTGTCTATGTATCTAAGTTGTAGATTAATTAGCTTCTGTAAATTGCCCCTAATGTATAGGAAGCGAAAGCGGGATAACATAGAACTAGTGTACAGGTGATCGATGGTCAGCGTGGACCACCATTTCCATGCTTCAATTCTAAGCTCTAAACAAGCTAAAATAATTAATACAAGGACTTCTTAAACCCAGGTATACATAAAATGCTGGAGTAACTCAGTGGGACGGGCAGCATCTATGGAGAGAAGGAATGGGTGACGTTTCGGGCCGAGACCCTTCTTCAGACCCGAAACGTCACTCATTCCTTCTCTCCAGAGATGCTGCCTGTCCCGCTGAGTTATTCCAGCATTTTGTGTCTACCTTCGATTTAAACCAGCATCTGCAGTTCTTTCCTACGCTTCTTAAACCAACTTATTTCAATAGCCGTTGCACAACTCCTAACATTATTAATTCATGCACTGAATAACAGGTGAACTATCATTGGACAATTATATCATTATGACATTACTTAGTTGTATAATAATATCTGGACAGGAAGTTAACATTTCAACGCAATTACAGGGTTCTCGCTTAACTTTTTTTCCCTGTTGCCAGCCGGGCAACCTTGACAGCTTTTTAGGTTGCCAAATGACAGTTTAGGTGGTCATTTAAGATGGTTTGCATGACGCGTGCGATAATGTGCTCGGACAAAGTGCGTAGTTACCAGTCAGAATTATGCTCAATGATGCAATCACATATTATGTTCAAGAAGGAACTGCAGATGCTGGATAATCGAAGGTAGACAAAAGTGCTGGAGTAACTCAGCGGGTACAGCAGCATCTATGGAACGAAGGAAATAGGTAACGTTTCAGGCCGAAACCCATCAGTCTGAAGAAGGGTTTCGGCCCGAAACGTCGCCTATTTCCTTCGCTCCATAGATGCTGCCGCATCCGCTGAGTTTCTCCAGCACTTTTGTCTACATTCACATATCATTTCTGCTTCAAATAACTCACAAACTAAACATATTCACCAATCAAGACATGATATATACCACAATGACATGCAGCAAAATTATAATACAATATCTCAACTCTTTTTACACATTGCAATTAATGCAATTTCTAATAGTTCTTTCCACTTCCAAACAAAAATGTGGTTGGATTATTCAGCAAATGATCAACCTGTGTCAATAAATCCTGGACCATGCACACTACAGATTGATGCAAGCATGTTTTCTGTGAAGGACCAAAAATTATCATGACATGGCCATAGCATGGGTCGTTATTGCTATTGGCACAGAAACACTCTGGCTTCCCACATAATTTATTCATAACAAAATATACAGGTTGCAAGGACATTTCTAAAGGCATTTTATGATAATAGCTGTTAAAACCGACTATACCCATCTGACAGGTTAAACATTACACTAACTGACAAGAGATGGCCAAAGCACATAACTGCAGCAAATGTTCTTTTGGTAATATGTTTAAAGGTGTCAAAACAAATAATAACATTTGGAATTAAAACACATCTGATTGCATTCCGTTATCAAACAAAGGCAATGTTCGCTCTGAAGACCATGAAGCACAATAGGGTCAGGAGGTGTGTGAATCAGTGAGGGGTGGATAGATGGCCCGGGGGGGGGGGGTTGAGAAGGTAATCATTGCAGAATGGATGGATTGGGGGGTTTGGTGCAAGGTAAATGGAAGGTGGGTCAGTACGGGATGAATGGGTGGATCAGTGCAGTATGAATGGGGGGGGGGGGAGAAGTGAAGGATGAATGGGAAGGGGGGTCAGTACAGGATGAATTGGGGGACTAGTGTAGGATGGATGGGGCGGTGGCAGGAGAATCAATGCGAGGTGGGTAGGGTAATGAATAGATTGGCGTGGGGGGTAGATGGGGAGGGGAGCACAGTGGTTGTCTGTGAGGACTGAATAGAGGGAATGGGGATCAGTGCGGGATGGAGAGGAGGGGTCCCAGGATAAGAGGGGTGGAGGGGGGGGCGTACGAGAGGGGGGGGGGGGAGGTGCAAAGGAGGTGGGGAGGAAGGAAGGTCAGCGCTCCTCGGACAACATCGCCCCGCTGCCTTGGCCGTCCCTGTCCAACGCCAAAGTGCCGCCGCCAAAGGGGGAGGTGGTTGGGAACTTGTCGTCACCGCCTCCCCTCCTCCGCCAGCCGACAGGTAGGTGCGGGGCCAATCGGTGCAGCTCAAAGATCTGAAAGCTATAGGATCTTTGCTGCAGCTGCTTCAGTCAGCGGAAGGAGGCCTCCGCCTCCCTCTCTCCCTCTCCTCCTGGCCTCGGCGTGCGGGAGGGGTTGTATTGAACGGGTTTGCAGGCAGCGGCCGTTATCAGGGCGATAGCGGTCGCTGCCTGCAAATCAAAAGCTATTGCTGCAAATCACGCCAAGGCCGGGAGGAGGGAGGGAGAGGTCTCCTTCCGTCGGGCGGGGTGCGGGAGGAGGAGGCGGTAGAGCCGCTGTGCCGCTGCTGCCGCTGTTAAGGGCCCGTCATTCGCTCCGACCCTTCGTCACCACGCACCTGGTGCCTTTGCCCCGCAATCAAAGATACTAGAGGAATACAGCCGCCGCCGTCGTCACGAAACGTCACGTTCCTATTCTCCAGAGATGCTGCCTGACCCGCGGAGTTACTCCAGTTTTTTGAGTCTATCGGTATAAACCAGCATTTGCTTGCCAAGCCGGGCAAAATGAGTCACCGTTTAGGTTGCCCGGCGACACTTTGGGTGGTCATTGGCACCCGGGCAACCGCTAATTTCGAGCCCTGAATTAACAACATAATACTCGGATAATGCTAAATTAATAAATTGGCTCAATATCTAATCAAACACATCTTTTTTTTCTCTTATCCATCAAGATTTGTTCAACAAAGGCAAAATCATTGAAATCTCAAACCAAACAGTTAGTTTACCTGTGAATTTTAAATCCTTATGTATTTCATCCTCAAAATGTTTTCCATATATAGATGACCCTCCTCTACCTGTGTGTGCAAGCAATAAGAGTTTGTCCTAATTGAAAGTAATGATAAATACATTTCAGTTTCTTAAAACGTTACCACATATGAAATTATTATCTCACAATAATTAAACAAGTAAAACTTTTACATTTATAAAATTAGAGCAAGCATAAATATGGTAGGCAATCTAGAATTTATGTTCAAGATTGCCTACTAGGGTTGTCAAAAAAACAAGGGAGCAAAGGTTTAAGGTGAGTGGAAGGGGTTTTAAAGTGGTTTTGAGGAGATTTATTTTTTACACAGAAAGTGGCTGATATGTGTAACATGTGTCCATTAACCCTCACTGGAGAGAACCAGGTCACCAGAACTAGCAGACAGCGGCACCACTTAGAATGACAGACTTCATAGAGTCATACAGCAAGGGGTGTTATATACCGATAAAATCACTATATTTAAGAGACCTTTGGACAAATACTTAAATAGATATGGCATAGATACGGACCTAACATGGATAAATGGAGTTAAAGTAGTTGGACAAAAAGGTTGATATGAAAATGGTTTGCCAAAAAATACTTCTATGTGTTGTACAACTCTGACTAAATTATTGCAATTTAACAAAAGATATACAAAACAACAAACTCCTCATAGGCAAAATGCACAGCACAATGCAGTTTTATTCTGGTAATGTTGGGTAATGCAATCAGGTAGACCACAGGATTTGGTAGCATGAATATGAAAGCATCATGTTCTGAATTATGTTCAGAGGCAGATACCAGTACTGGAAATGAGCTTTATACCTCATTATTCCTTCAGATATTGAGGTCCGTAGGGCCTGTTCTTGTGCTGTTCTGTTCCACGTTCTAACACAAATGCCTCTTGGTTTGCTGCTGAGGAAATTCCTGTACTTTCTCACCTGTTCCTGTTGGGTCTCCTCCTTGAATCACAAAACCAGTGATCACTCGGTGGAACTTTGTGTCATTGTAATAACCCCTTCGAGCCAGCTCAGCAAAGTTTCTGCAGGTTTTTGGTGCATGCTTCCAGTACAGCTCCAGCACTATGTTCCCCATACTGTTCCAAAATTGAAAATTATAACAAAATAAATTAACAGCTTATTAAGATAAAATAACAGAAAAGGTGGAAGTACTTAACTGGTTAGACAACATTCTGTGGAGAGATAATTGAGTTACTGTATCGGGTCAGTGACTGATCTGATGAAGCCATCAGCCTTAAATGTTAACTCAGATTCTCTCTCCACAGAATGCTGACACACGTGCTGAGTGTTTCCAACACTTTGTTTTTTATTTCAGATTTCCAGCAGCTGAGCGTTTTATTTGTCATAAGTTAGGTCTTAAAAAAATTTAAGCAGAAACTTTTGTTCAACATGTACACCCAAAAACAGTAATTCTGTAAATCAGCGCATTTTCCATGTGATAAGAAATGCACAATGTTGGGATTTAAAAAAAAACTATGTTTAAAAATGTTCCTTTGAAACACAGAACCAAGTAGCTCCGTCAAAACGGACAGAACAAAAGGGAGCTGAATATTTGTGGCAAGATCTGTTACATGTATGATGTTGACCCATCTCTTTATCACAAAGTGGTCATGCATAGTCAAAATAAATAATAATAACTTTATTACGGACTCAAGGTCCAGACAAGGGGCAACATTACATTACAATAGACAATAGACAATAGACAATAAGTGCAGGAGTAGGCCATTCGGCCCTTCGAGCCAGCACCGCCATTCAATGTGATCAAGGCTGATCATCCCCAATCAGTACCCCGTTCCTGCCTTCTCCCCATATCCCCTGACTCCGCTATTTTTAAGAGCCCTATCTAGCTCGCTCTTGAAAGCATCCAAAGAACCTGCCTCCACCGCCCTCTGAGGCAGAAAATTCCCCAGACTCACCACTCTCTGTGAGAAAGTGTTTCTCATCTCCGTTCTAAATGGCTTATTCCTTATTCTTAAACTGTGGCCCCTGGTTCTGGACTCCCCCAACATCGGGAACATGTTTCCTGCCTCTAGCATGTCCAAGCCCTTAACAATCTTATATGTTTCAATGAGATCCCCTCTCATCCTTCTAAACTCCAGAGTGCACAAGCCCAGCCATCCCGGGAATTAACCGTGTAAACCTACGCTGCACTCCTTCAATAGCAAGAATGTCCTTCCTAAAATTAGGGGACCAAAACTGCACATAATACTCCAGGTGTGGTCTCACTAGGGCTCTGTACAACTACAGAAGGACCTCTTTGCTCCTATATTCCATTCCTCGTGTTATAAAGGCCAACATGCCATTCGCTTTCTTCACTGCCTGCTGTAACTGTATGCTTACTTTCATAGACTGATGTACAAGGACCCCCAGATCCCGTTGTACTTCCCATTTTCCCAACTTGATGCCATTTAGATAGTAATCTGCCTTCCTGTTTTTGCTACCAAAGTGGATAACCTCACATTTATCCGCATTAAACTTCATCTGCCATGCATCTGCCCACTCCCCCAACCTGTCCAAGTTGCCCTGCGTTCTCATAGCATCCTCCTCACAGTCCACACTGCCACCCAGCTTTGTGTCATCTGCAAATTTGCTGTTACTTTGAATCCCTTCATCCAAATCATTGATGTATATTGTAAATAGCTGCGGTCCCAGCACCGAGCCTTGCGGTACCCCACTAGTCACTGCCTGCAAATTCACATCACGGAAAGCTTTCTGTCTGGTCTCTGCCTTGAGAAAATGTAACCGCTAACATTTATAGATAATAGGTGAAAAGAGGTGCATTAAAAAGCTCTCAAGCCTTTTGTATAAGAAGGAACTGCAGATGCCGGTTTAAACCGAAGATACCCATACAAAACGCTGGAGTAACTCAGCGGGACAGGCAGCATCTCTGGAGAGAAGGAATGGGTGACTTTTCGGGTCGAGACCCTTCTTCATTCTCGACAGTTTTCCTCCACTGCGGCTGCCTGACCCACTGAGTTTCTGCAGCATTTCCCCCCACAGATCCTGCTAGACCCACAGAATCCCTCGAGCACTTTGCGTTTTGCTCAAATTTCCGGCATCTGCAGTTCCTTGTGTCTCCAAACAAATAAAGGGGTCGGTGTGAAAAAGTGAAAAGCAGTTATCCTCATCACTGCTAAGTTTCTAGCCAAAAGAAAATCTGGCAAACGAAATGGTTGCTCTGCGCCCACATAGAAGTTGTAAAGCGATTGTTGAGTTGGCTGAAACCGTGTTCCATTTACTTTTACAATGTCATGTGCGGCACTGGGGGAGCCGGGGGAAGGGGAAGTCCAATGCACTCCGCTCCTTCACTCGGTTATAACCCAGGACGGTCGCTACCGCTGCAGGTTCCCGGCCTGGCGCACCCCACAACGACCCCGTACCTACGTGGTTTCCAGTGTGAGGTTGGACGGCTGCCATGTATCCCCAGACATCCCCGACATGCCGAATCCTACTCCAGCACAGCAAGCTTGCCTCTGGTGCCACACCGAATGCGCCTCGGCTGGCAGCCTCACCCGCTCACAGCGCTCCTGGTCTGATCAGAGCAGACCAAAGGAACAGGCTCTGCTTCCACACAGCCACTTCTCTCTCTCTTGGTGGTCCTCAAGATCAGGGCGATTCTGAAGGATCTAAGGGATCCCCCGGGATCCGAATGATACTCTTGGATCTGGGGGATCCAATAAGATCATACTGATCCTTCAGGATCTTGTGTTCCCACGGGATATTAGTGACCCTCCAAAATCTTCATAATCCTCCACGATCTTAGTGATCCTCCAGGATGTGCGATTTCGCTGGATCTTCGTGATCCCGCAGGGTCTTAGTGATCCAATAGGATCTTAGTGATCCTCCAGGCCTTTCACCATCCCCCAAGACCTTAGTGATCCTCCATGATCTTTGTGAACCTCTAAAGAGTGATCCTTCGAGGTCTTGGTGGTCCTCTAGGATGTGAGTGATCTCCAGGTTAATCCGTGGCCCAATAGGATCTGAGTCTTTCAATAGGATTTTAGTAATCCCACAGAATATCCGTGATCCTCCAGGATATTAGTGATCCAATAACAGCTTAGTGATCCTCCAGGCTATCACAATTCACCAAGATCTTAAAGAACCTCCAGGATCTTGGTGAGCCTCCGGGAGTCGCTCATTTATCACATATTATTTTGGAAATACTTGGAAACGATTACAATTTCTTCATATATATATCTTTCTCTTATCGGTCTGTTTATTTGATAGATTGAAAATCTTTATCACCATTTCTATCTTAAAGGAATATTTATTTAATATGCTGAGAACTTCCAAAGAAGATAGACATAAAATGCTGGAGAAACTCAGCAGGACAGACAGCATCTCTGGAGAGAAGGAATGCGTAATGTTTCGAGTTGAGACCCTTCCTCCAAAGAAGATATCTCTAACATACAGAGCAAAAAACAATTTGCTGGAGGAACTCAGTGGGTTGAACAGCTTCTGTGTGGGATGTGAGGGGACAGGAATTATTGATATTTTGGGTTGAAACTTTGCATCTGAACTGGAAATGGAGTGGGGGGTTGCTGTTATGAAGAGGAGAGGTGTAGTATTGAGACAAGCCAGAGGGAATCCAGCTGAATCAAAGAAAGGCGGAGGATGATGGAGCCAGATCAGAGAGTGCAGGGGAGGGAGTGAAGATGGGAGATAGAGGCAGATGGAAGATCGATGGGGGTAGGCTAAAACAAGAGAAAGATGGAGTCAGGTGAGGATCAGAAAATAAAAACAGAAAATAGTGCAAGCAGTAAGTCAGGCAGCAATGGCACAATGGCACAATGCACAATGAGAAACAGAATTAGTTTCAGGTCAAATGCCTCTCATCGGAACAAAATGAGAAAACATGTCTGCTTCTAGACAAAGATAGGGAAGGGAGGGATGGATAGGATAAAGGAGAAATAAGTGATAGGATGAGACCAAGGTTGTTCTGTGTTGGAGCTGTAAGGTTGATAGATTCATGAGGTAAGGTCTTCCTTGATCATAACTGAGTCTTGTGCTCTACCATAATTGGCAACTAGATCTCATCAATAGCTCCACGTGTATGGGTAAGTGGTAAAATCAGTGAGGAGTTGATAGGAATACAGGGAGATTAAAATGGGATTAGGGTAAGAATGTGAATGTTTATTTGATGATTATCATAGACACAGAGGGCTGAAGGTCCATAAAGTTTGATTTATGAGTTTATATTACGTCAAAGACTCAAAATTATACAAGTAAGTTAACTTTATGTGGTAGAGTTTGGAGGGGGGGGGGGGCTGTAGATTCCCAGCCGTCAATTAACCAGTAACCCACACATCTCTGGAAAGTGGGTGGAAACCAGAGCTACTGAGCAAAACCTTCAATTTTCCAATGTTGTCTGACCTGCTGAAACGTTTTAGCATCGTTCCACGGATGCTGACTGGCATACAGAATTTGCCAGTATAAACCTGCTTCTTTCCGCAGGGTCTGACCTGCTGAAACTTTCTAGCATGTTCTACTTCTCTTTCTGCAAATGCTGACTGCCCTGCTGAATATTTTCAGCTTTTCCTTCCACAGTTGCTGACTGCCCTACTGAAATCTTCTAGCATGTTCCACTTTCTGCAAATGCTGACAGCCCACTGAAACTGCCCTCTTTCCATATGCTGACTGACATACAGAATTTTTCCAGCATAACCTGCTTCTTTTCAGATGCTCTCTGACATGCTGAAACTTTTTTAGCATGTTCTACTCTTTCTGCAGATGTCGACTGGCCTGCTGACTATATTTTCAGCTTCAACATCCAGATGCTGACTGTCCTGCTGAAACCTTCCACCTTCACTTTTCACAGATGCTGACTGATATACAAAAATATTCCAAAACACCACGCAGATGATGCCTGACCTGCTGAAACTTTCTAGCATCTTCTATTTCTCTTTCCGCAGGTGCCGACTGCCCTGCTGAACATTTCCAACTTGAACTTCCACTGATGCTGACTGCCCTGCTGAAACTTTCTAGCATGTACTACTTCTTTCCACCTGCTTCTCTCTGGCCTTTTGTGAATCTCCAAGTTTGGTGTGCCCACCGTGGCGATACTGTGTGTGTGGGTGATTTTGCGGTGCAAATACTGACTGCAGTTTTCACAATGGCCTTTCTTTAACCACACTTCGAAATGAGTTTTTGTTTTCCCTCCTCCAGAAAGGTTCTCCATTGCCTATGCAGAGCCCTGCGAGGGGAGGAATGGGTTGGGATGGGCTGGGATAGGATGGGCCGGGATTGGGATACGATGAGATGGGATTAGATGGGCCGGGATGGGATTAGACGGGCCGGGATGGGATGGAATGAGCTGGAATGGGATGGAATGGGCCGGGATGGGATGGACCGGGATGGGATGGAATGGACCGGGATGGGATGGACCGGGATTGGATGAATGGACCGGGATGGGATGGAATGGACCGGGATGGGATGGAATGGACCGGGATGGGATGGAATGGACCGGGATGGGATGGAATGGACCGGGATGGGATGGAATGGACCGGGATGGGATGGAATGGACCGGGATGGTGTGGTGTGGTTTGGGATGGAGTAGGCACCACACAAACGCTCGTCGATCGCCACCAACCGCCGCTTGCGCGGGAACGATTCAAACCAAAGATTGTATATTTGATTCAAACCCCCGCCGACCTGCTTGACGTCGGCCGTGGCCAATCAGACGCCCAGGGACGGACATGGCGCCGGCGCCGGTTGTGAACGCGACGGAGCTGCGGCCGATGAGGCTGACGCTGAGGCTGTGGGCCAACGGCCGCTGAGGCTGAGGCTGAGGCCGCCGCTGAGGCCGACGCTGAGGCTGACGCTGAGGCTGACGCTGACGCTGAGGCTGAGGCTGAGGCCGACGCTGACGCTGAGGCCGCCGCCGAGGCCGACGCCGCCGCCGAGGGCGACGCCGACGCCGAGGCTGACGCTGACGCTGAGGCCGACGCCGACGCTGAGGCTGACGCTGACGCTGCAGCGGGGGGGGGGGGGGGGGGCGGGGCGGCTGTGACCGTGACGGTTGGCGCTCACGTGGGGCGGATTTTTTGAACGAGGTCCCGCCCCTCATGGCGGCGGCGACGACAAGATCAACAACAAAAAGGCGAGGCAGTGAAGGGGTGAGTGAAGACATTGAGGGATGAGTGTGTGAAGGGACAGATTGAGAGAAGGGAGGAGTAACTGAAAGTAGAAAGCAACTGCAGATGCCGGTTTACACCGACACATTGGATGCGGGTCGGGCAGCATCTCTGGAGAGAAGAGTCGAGGTCTTTGATGTCTCGTTTTCACACTTTAACCTTCCTTATCTCCGCGTCTCCCTCTCCCCCTGACTCTCAGTCTGAAGAAGGGTCTCGAGCCGAAACTGTCACCCATTCCTTCTCTCCAGAGATGCTGCCCGACCCGCTGAGTTACTCCAGCATTGTGAGTCGTATCTGTCTAAGTGAGTGAGTGAGTGAGTGTTTGCCATAATGCCGAATGAAGATTGTAAGTGCTGAGGAGATTTACGAGGATGCTGTTCCCAGGACTTGAGGCCCTGAGCTACAGGGAGAGGTTGGGCAGGCTAGGACTTTATTCCTTGCAGCACAGGAGGGCGAGGGCTTATCTTAGTTTAAATTATTGTCACGTATACCGATTTACACTACAAAACATTTGTTGTTACACGCTATCCAGTCAGCGGAACGACTATATTACAATCAGGCAGTCCACCGTGTACAGATAAAGGATATATCATGAATAACATTTAGTGCAAGGTTCAGTCAAATTAAAGATAGTCCGAGGGTCTCCAATGAGGCAGATAGACTGAAACATCACCTACCCATGTCCTCCAAAGACCCACTGAGTTTCTCCAGCACTTTGTCTCCCTTTGGTATAAACCAGCATCTGCTGTTCCTTGTCATTATATGACGTTGCCTCAGCATGTTTTTCAACTATGCTGCTTGACTGCGGAATTAGTGCAACATTGTCTATCCTTGGTCTAAACCAGCTTCTTCAGATCCCTGTTATTATATTTTGTCACTTATCCATGTTCTGCTGTGATACTGCCTAACCTGCTGAGTTACTCCAGCACTTTGTGACTTATTGTGCCACCACAGTTGAGGCAGGTATTATAATGAAATTTAAATGACACTTGGACTGGTACGTGGATGGGAAAGGTTTAAAAATATATAAAAGTACAGCACAGGAACAGACCATTCAACCCACAATGCATGCCCCAAATATGAGGCCAAGTCAAACTAATCTCTGGAGATGCTGGTTTATAAAAGACAATGCTGGAATAACTCAGTGGGTCAGGCAGCATCTCCAGAGAACATGGATAGGCAATGTATTGGGTCAGGATTCTTCTTCAGATCCATTTCACTCTGCCTTGGTACACGTGACAATAATAAACCTGCGCCTAGGTAGACTCGAAGAAGTGCCGATGCTGGAATCTTGCTATTTAGCCCAAAACATTGCATATCCATGTTCTCCAGAGATGCTACCTGAGTTATCTCAGCACTCTGTGCCATTTATACGAATCTCTGCCTGTATGTGATCCATATCCCTTCATTCCCAAGATACTTGGACAGGTACATAGATAGGAAAGGTTTTGAGGGATATTGGCCAAATGCGGGAAAATGGGACGAGCGAAGATGGGACTTCCTGTGTGGCATGGATGAATTGGGCCAAAGGGTCTTTTTTCCGTGCTGTATAACCAAAATCTGTCGGGCCGTGCAGTAGTGACAGCAAGAGTGGCAAGTGTGTTTGGTTGTCATGCATACCTTTTACCTCCTCCCTCGACTTAAAGGGGCCTTGAAATTCCTTCAGGTGAGGCAGATGTTTACTTGCACCTCCTCCAACCTCATGCTCCCAGTGTGGGTACTTTTATATCAGTGAAACCAAGCATCATTTTGCTGAACATTTACACTCGGTTCGCCTCGGTCTACGGAATCTCCTGGTTTCCAAACACTAACTCCTCTTCCCGTTCCGATACAGACCTTTCTGTTCTGGACCTCTTTCACTGTCCGAGTGCGACAACATGCAAATTGGAGAAACAGCTTCTCATATTTCACTTGGGTAGCTTACAACCCAATGGTGTAAACGTTGATTTCTCTAATCTCATGTAACTCCTGCATTCCCCCTCCCCACCTTAGTCGTCCTACCAGTTCCACTGTTCGCATCCTTGTATCCCTCATCACATCTTCCCCGGCCAACAATGGGCAATTATGGACACCACCCTAACTCCTGAGGTCATCTGTTGCTGGCCCTGATTTGTTCTGGCCATTTCTCGCCTCCAGATCCCCCCTCCCCCAACTATCTTCCCATCTGAAGATGGGTTCCGACCCAAAACGTAACCTTTTCTCCAGAGATGCTGCCTGACCCGCTGAGTTACTCCAGCATTTTGTGTCTAATATCTCAGGAACAGAATGCTTTCGTAACCCGAGTAATGCCTGTATTACCATTTGTGGATTTATATTGCAAAGATTTATCAAATAAGTCTTTCATTAAATATTTACAGATTTTGTTTTTATTCTGATTAACTTATTACGTTTCTTTCTTCAGAACGTTTTATTGAGCTAACTGAAAATACACAGTTTGAAGACAAGAATGAATCTGCCAATTGATGGTAATTGTATTTTTGTCACCTCTCTCATACCACCATCCAATTAGCATCATAGCATCAACTTCAATTCTGAACTGAGTTTCTGTTTCTAATTCCAATGGAAAAAATGTTTTATTTACACTTCTGCCTCATCCCAACTAGTAAATTAGTGCTGGTCCTAGGGGAGGAGGGGATTCAGTTTTCTACTGTCAATATTGTGTGTAAGTTTAGATTTGTGCAGTGTATCTTATATATATCCAAGTCAGGATGGTGTGTGAAATAGGAAACCTGCCGGTGTTTGGATGTGGATTCCATTAATCCATATTATTTTCTTTGAGCTTAATGTTATCATAACTATTTAGATTTTGTTCATGTCAAAATACTTAAAAGTTATTAATCTAAATATATAGACGTGCATATTCTGGATCTTGTCTATCATTTCAGTTAATAATTGGTTATTTCCTTTTCCTGCCAGATGTCAACTTTATAACTGAAGAAACATTTGATTTTGGGACTAGCTTTCCAGCAGAAAGGTAAGGTGGCCTTGGCATGTAGATGTAAACAGGCAATCAATTATTTCATGTCAAGCATATGTTCGTGCACTACCGTTTCAGGAGTAAATATCTGCCATGGATAGATCATTGTATTTGAATTGAGCAATGATCGTTGTGAAAACATTTATATTTCTCTATCCTTGTGTGGCTTGGTAACCAGAGGAGTAGGTCTCCTGCAGAGTTCTGTGCAGTTCTGCATGCTACTGTAGGAAGGGAATAACACAATTTTCTTCCTAATTGAAAATTAGATGAGTATACAGGCACTTGAAAATCCATGTTAAGCTATAATTTTTATTTTGAAGATGCAAGCCTCCCCCTCAGAGTGCATTTTCTCTAAGTCAAACTTTTTTCCAGGCACTGGGACTTCCTGGAACATTTCTGAATGATGCCACGGAGGTTCTGCTTATACCTTTATCCCCATTATCCTATTGTGCCTTTCATTAAGAATTTACGTACTGTAATATAACTCAAAAATGCAAATTCTATGAACAAATGGTGTTATTGTGTATAGCCTGAAGAGTTAAAAGATACTCTGCTGTGCCAGTAAATTTGATCCAGATTTATTTCCCAGCAGGGGTCACTGTATACCAATTAAGGATAGGGGGAAAAGTTCTTCTTGCCTTGGACATGTGTTAATTCTAAACCATCTTAAACAATATAATTTGATTTTGACTAGAGGGAATAAGTGTAGCAAAGATACATTAGGTAGGTTTGTAAGAAAGAAAATAAGTTATTTTGGTACTTCATTCGTAGTACATGAAATACTTCAAATTTACAACTTTCAGATTTTGCTTGACATTTTTCCTTTTTTTTAAAAATGTTTTTCAATTCTGTTGTGCTTGTGTATGGACATCTTTTTCAGTCTAAGAATTTATAGCATATTTAAAAGTGAGGATGAAGGATATTTTTTTCAATTCTGATGAAATATATTGTTTGGGTGACACGGCTTGACGTACTCAGTTGAAATGTTTCTTCTTCTGCAGCCAAGAATCACTGCTTGAAAATGATGCTGAAGAAGCGATACTCGGTGCCACCAGGGGGTCTGAAAGGAGTGTTGCTATGGGGATTGATGTGAACAGTAACAATGGAAGCCAGCAGAAAACGAATGAAGGTGTATTAAAGTGGAGTCCTCTAAGTGCAGAGAAGCTGGTAGAAATAGTGAAAGAAGCAAACCGGCTGGCAAATCAATTTGAAAAATGTGCCTTGAAAGAAAAGGAAAATGCCAAAAGACAGGGGAAAGAGGGCAGAAGCTGTGGCGACCGATCAAAATTAGAAAAAGAATCCAAGACCAAAATCCGACTTTTACAAGAGGAAAGAACATGGAAAAAAAGCCCCCGCAGCCCAAGGAGAGATACTTACTTTGTGTTAGACAGCCCAAATAAAGCACTTCTTCCTTCTGTGGATCTTCAGGTTATAAATGAAAACTGTGCAATCAGTAAGAACGCAGAAGTACCACTTGATAATGGGCCTCAAACTACCAGCTGCAGAGTTGAGTCGACAAGTGAAGCTGAACAAATAACCCCTGACAAACCCATGAGAGCAAAGGAAGGTAACCTATCAACAAACAGCAAGCAAGCTGCTGTTAAGAAGGTGCTATAAACAATTTTGAACAAAACATTTGATTGAACAGATTTGGAAATGTAATACCCCGAGTAGAGAATTGTTAAAATTATAATCCCTACTGCCATATTTTTCACGTATATATTTCAATGAGAAAAATGGTTTGCACTTAAATTTATTTTTCCCTAATAGCAAACTGGTTTGTTTCCTATAAAATGATTGTTTAATTTAATTCCCCATTTTATTATTGTGGTTTCTCACAATATTTTTTCACTAATTATAAAGAATATATTTTTCCTTTGTATTATTTATTAATGATATGCACAAACTTAATCTTCCCTTTGTTTTTTGTAGCAGTCAATGCTTGCCAGACCATCAGGTCTGAAGCTTCCATCTGGTATTAACAAAAAAGGAAACATACATTTATTATCACCCTCAAAGCCCTACGAGCATCCTTCAAAAAAGGATTTACCCTTGCCTTCAGCTGGAAACGTAAAACAATCAAGAGGTTGGTGCTCGTGAATCCACTCTTACTTTATATTTTTCATTTAAAATATTGGTTAACCCTGCTGTGTTTAAGGAATAGTTGGCATTCAATCTTAGATTTTAAGTACACCCATGAAGCATTTAACATTTTTTCAGCGAACAACGCCTGGCCGAACATCATGCAACTCATATCTGCTACACGTAATCCGTATCCCTCCATTTCCCAGCTATCCAAAAGTCCTTTAAATGCCACAACGCATCCCAGGCATTCACTATCTTCCATATTAAAAAAAACTTGTTCTGCACCTCTCCTTTAATGTTTGCTCCTTTCACCTTAAAACTATGCCCTCTAGTCCTGGGAAAATCGTTTTGACCGTCTACCCTTTTTAAACCCCTCATAATTTTACATACTTTTATCACGTCCCCGCACAACCTCTGGCATTCCAGTGAAACCAATCCAAGTCTGTCA
The DNA here is from genome assembly GCA_035221665.1 of Okamejei kenojei. Classification (NCBI taxonomy): domain Eukaryota; kingdom Metazoa; phylum Chordata; class Chondrichthyes; order Rajiformes; family Rajidae; genus Okamejei; species Okamejei kenojei. The sequence continues at coordinate 22,112,062 of CM069154.1, read as the reverse complement.
AACTCTCTCCGTATCTAATACCTGCTAATCCAGACATGTTTCCTCCTCAGCAGCCTCTCAAGTCTCCGCATGCTTCCTTAACGGGGCGACCAGAACTGCACACAATAGTCCAAGTACACCCTTACCATAGTCGCATAAAGCTGCAACATGCAGAGCTGCCAAGTAGTACGGATTTGCTGTATTTTGTACGGAAATGCGATCAGAATACGGATTTGCTTTGTAAAATATGGATTTTTCCATTCAAACAGCAGTATACAAAGAGATGGCAATGAATGCACTGTCAAGTGAGGTGCGTAGAGGACGTGTCCGTTGGTAGCAACGTTATGCATCCTTGTACCCTTACATGGGTATGACCGCACATAAAAAACAACTTTTTTCAGAAAAATGGCACTGCGTAAAAATACTGATTTCCTCAGCAAAATACTGATTTTCAGGTAATAGAGTACTGAAATGCTCTGGCAAAACTTGGCAGCTCTGATCATAACATCCTGGCTCTCAAATACAGGTTGCCCATCATACACCTAGGAGAATGGAAAGAAACATCATGGGTTTTATCTTTTTTTTTTTAAAACAGGTGTGGCGCTGAACAACCCAGTAAATCTCTCAAGAGAGTCAGGAAGAAGTACTATCATGTACAGTAAACCAAGCAAAGGAAAACCACCACTGATGTCAGAGAGGAAGATGTCCTCATCAACTAATTTAAAACCCACCACTGTCACAAATATTAAGGTGCTTCCAAGTACTTATCGAGCTGTCACCACAGAGAACAATAGTCGAGGTCAAGTGTCAGGCAAGCCAATAGTTCCTGGAAGTCGTTTGCGGCCTGGATCGACCGTACCTGTTCGTGCTGGGACCAGAATGGAAAGAGGCAATTCAGAGGTGCTCAAAGGGAAGGAATCAGAAACGCAATTCAAAACAACAGGTAATTTTTCCTCAAGGAAATGGAGTCTTTGCTTATTTGAGACTCTAAAAGTTCTGAGATTTTTGTTTTATGGCATATTAGAAACCAATATGGAAATGCATGTCATAATTTCTGGATAACCTGATAAAATGTAAAGCTCTAAAATAGTGTACACCACATCAGGCAATCAGCACCATGACTTCAGTACGGAACAGAAAAGAAAAAGCTGCAATTCCTCAATTTTGGTGTTGAATCTGAAATTCATTGCCACAGGGCTGTGGAAGCAAACCCTGGGTATTTTTAAAGCAACAATTGATAGTTATTTGATTAATAAGGGTATCAAGGAGAATGGGGTTGTGGGAAAGATAAATCAGCCATGATTGGATAGCTGAATAGATCGATGGGCTAAATGGCCTAATTCTGCTCATGAATTATAAATTTTCTGCTGAGATAACCCAATTCTAGTTTGCTTTTCTATTTCTTTCAGTTGCTTCTACTAAACATGTGAATTCAAGTGCAACAACTTCAACAATCCAAAATAGGTCTCTGCCCAAGAAAGTGACTTCAAGTAATGTAAAAAGGTAATGTTCACAAATTTCTTGGCAAATAATGAACTGTAACTTTTGTTACCATTGGGGGGAAAACATTTAAAAAATTAGGATTGTTATCACGTGCACTTTGTTACAGTGAAAAGCATTGTTTTGCATACTTTCCAAACAAATCAGATAATGCTATACATAAATGCAGTCAAGTGAAACTCAAGTACTATTGGTAGAGCAAAGGGGAAGATACAGAGTGCAGTATATAATTCTCAGCATTGTAGCGTAACAGTTATCTTGATAAATTCCAATGGAGGCTGAGGAGAATCGGACTGTACCCTAGCTTATGGAAGGCTGTAAGCTGTACTTTGCATAAATTGGAGGGTAGTCCTATCTGTATTTGTAGATTAAAGCATGTTTACATTTGGCAAGATACCAGAATGTACAGTAAAATTGTGAAAATCCAGACTAGCTGATTTTTTGGGACTACTGGATGATGCTACTAATAACAAACTTTTTTTTGTTTGACTCTGTGTTGCACAGAGGTAGAACATCTACTTCAATAGGTTTGAGTATAAAACAAGCTACTGGAGGAACTCAGCAGGTCAAGCAGCTTCAGTGGAGAGAAAGGATAGGTGACATGAGCCTGAAGACTCATCTGTTTGCTCCCTCCACAGACATAGAAACATAGAAAATAGGTTCAGGAGTAGGCCATTCGGCCCTTCTATCCTGCACCGCCATTCAATATGATCATGGCTGATCATCCAACTCAGTACCCTGTACCTGCCTTCTCTCCATACCCCCTGATCCCTTTAGCCACTAGGGCCACATCTACTCCTTAAATATAGCCAATGAACTGGCCTCAACTACCTTCTGTGGCAGATAATTCCAGAGACTCACCACTCTCTGTGTGAAAAATGTTTTCCTCATCTCCTAAAGGAATTCCCCCTTATCCTTAGACTGTGACCCCTTGTTCTGGACCTCCCCAACATCGGGAACAATCTTCCTGCATCTGCCTATCCACCCTTAAGATTTTTGTAAGTTTCTATAAGATCCCCCTCAGTCTTCTAAATTCTAGCGAGTACAAGCCAAGTCTATCCAGTCTTTCCTCATATGAAAGTCCTGACCATCCCAGGAATCAGTCTCACCTCCAATCCTCAGGAATTACTCCAGATCTAAGAGTTTTGAAAAAAAATTATCCACTAATGCAACACTATTTTCTGTGGCACTTCCTTGAGTACTCTGGGATGCAGGGACTATCTGGCCCTGGGGATTTATTGGCCTTTAATCCATTCAATTTACCAACACCACTTCTCGGCTTACCTGGATTTCACTCAGTTCCTCCACCTTATTTGACCCCCCGGGTCCCTCTGCTATTTCCGGCAGTTTTATTTATGTCTTCCTTAGTGAAGACAGAACCAAACGTAGTTATTCAATTTGCGTCTGCCATGTACTTGTCCCCATGATCAATTCACCATGTTTCTGACTGCAAGGGACCTACATTGTTTTAACTAATCTCTTTCTCTTCACATATCTATTAAAAAGCTTCTGCAGTCAGTTTTTATGTCCCTGCCAGTTTTCTTTCATAATCTAATTTCCCTTTCCTAATTAAGCCCTTTGTCCTCCTCTGCTGGACTCTGAAGTTTCCCAGTCCTCTGGTAGGCTGCTTTTATGGCTAATTTGTATGCTTCATCTTTTGTTTTTATAAATCCCTGATTTCCTTGTTATCCTTGGATGCACTACCTGCCCCGATTTATTCTTTTGCCAAACTGGGAATGAACAATTGTTGTAGTTCATCCATGCGTCTTAAATACCTTCCTTGCACATCCACTGTTCACCCTTTTATAATCAACTTGCCAGTCTATCTTGACCAATTCACTTCTCATACTTCAAAGTGCCTTTGTTTAAGTCAGAACCCTTGTTTTCTGACTAATTATGTCCCTCTCCATCTAATGAAGAACTTCAACCATATTATGGACACTCTTGCCCAAGGGGCCACGCCCCCCCCCCCCGACCATGCTAACTAATAGTAAGATTAAAACAAGGAACTTACCAGTTCGATGTTTTTGATCGTTATTTTATGAGGAGTTTCGATGAGCGATTACGTGAAGACCCCGCCTCACGTCGGCAACGGCAGACCTACCCACTATCCCGCTTTTGGCGGGATATTCCCGCTTTTTGGTTCCCTTTCCTGCCATCCCGATTTGTACCCTAATTATCCCGCCCTTAAATTCTTCTCCGTGGTGAAAAACGCCGGCGCAATGTTGTCCACGGTTTGACGGCACCGACGCGATCAGCGGCACTTTGCGGGCCCTAGTGCCGGGCGTGCGAGTGGAGTGAGAGGTTGCGCGGCCCCAGTGGGCCGCGCTCGTGCGCAGTGGGTGAGGGTTGCCGGGGCCCCCTGGCCGCGCAGTGCGAGTGGGGGAGGGGTTGCGGGCCCCAGTGGCCGCGCACGATTTTTGCGCAGTGGGGGAGGGTTGCCGGGATGGCGCCATTTCGAGCCCCGCCCCGCCCGGCCCCGACCGGGCGGCGCCGGCCCGCGCGTATCAGCGGCACTTTCTTGCCGGCAGCCGGCCGCTCGCGGCAGCCCCATACCGGGCCTACCCCCCACCCCACCCAGTGCGCAGGCGCTGACCCGTACGGGCAACTGGCCAAGTGCGCAATGTGCCGCACCGCGCGGCAGCCCGCTGATCTGCACCAGTGCGCAGGCGCTAGCCGCCGGGCAAAAACCCCAAGTGAGCGAATTAAGGTGAGTCTATGCCAAGTTTATCAAAGTTTAACAAAGAATTATAAATGTATTCAGCATACATGTACCTTTTTCACATTTTGGCATTTTTAAAAATACTTCTTCACAATTTTAGATTGTGACATGGGACCCCGAATAGGGCGCGCGACATATTATCGAATTTTCATTTAAAAATATGAATTTTGAGGGGAAATATTATGAATTTTGACAATCAAATGTTGGGAGGTCTGCAACGCATTACGTCAAAGCGCGGCACGAAAAACACGAACACAAAAGCGGAAGTAACATAGTAAGGCTCATAAAAGACTCAGAACTACATTTGATCATTTATTTATGAGGGGTGGGAGCGGGAGGGGGCACGTATCCCTCATCGTAACTCCTATAAAATAACGTCAAACTTCGAACTGGTACGTTCTTGTTTAATCTTATATTTACTTCGGAGTCCGTGAGTGATACGTGAAGATTTTAAAGCTTTCTGTGTTTTTCATGTGTAGAATCCATCCGTCGACAGTCCGGCTTAAGTAAAACACATACATGAGAAAACCAGACTAATGTTAGATCATTTCACATTAACTTTTTAATGGTTTAAAGACTATATATAACCCTCCTTATATCTGAGGGAAAATGATTACACGTGATAAAAGAAAGACTGTGACTACACCATTGATTCTAGAAAAACCCCCCCCACACACCACCCAAAAAACCCCCCCCCCCCCCCCCCCCCCCCCCCCCCCCCCCCCCCCCCCCCCCCCCCCCCCCCCCCCCCCCCCACCTTCCTAGTAAACAAAGCAGTGTGATTATAGTGCTCCCACACCCGCGTGTCCAAAGCAAAAAAAAAAAAAAACTTGTCATAGTGATCGTGTGAAACAGGTTATTGTAGACTTGAGAATGTTTTTCTTTACGCCACCCTGCCGACTTTTAAAAATATGCCTCGAGGGATTACGTCCCGCCCTTCGCGCGGACGTAGTGCCGCCCTGGTGGAGTGAGATTTGAAAACTCAGTGTCTACTCCCGCTAAAAAACCAACACCTCGTTTCAAACATTTGAGATAGTTGAACCATGAAGCTTTGGTGTGTGGTTTTTTGTGCGTAACCATTAACGCTTTTTCATTTCCACGAAGCGGTGTCAGCTAACTTTAAATATTCGATTTCAAATGTTTAACCACACACAAAGTGATCAATATGATAGCTTGAAAGGGTACCTTTGTTCCAGATCTCCCTGGTCTGCATTGTTTGATTAAATCGTAAACATAGCAACACAACATTTCTTGTAGTCACTTGCTACAGTCTAAAAGCAAACATTTGCTAAAGTTTGCACTCTTTGAGCTGAGACCAGAGACATTAACATGACTAATTTTCAATGTCAATCTTTCAATGTCACCCTCAAATTGAGAGTCCATTGTCTAAGTAGCGTAAGTACAATGCTCACATCCAAATCTCTGTGTATCTTGGTTTTTGGGTGGATTAATATTAAAGATCCTTTCATGAATTCTAGATTATTAATGGATGCGACCAATTGATCTCTGCTCAGTCATAAGCCCTAAATAGGACGACAAAGCACTCGCGTTGCAGTGTTAATGGCACTGTACTTAATGTGCTGAATGCAAATTGGCAAGGATTCCAAAACATTTACAATATTACAGTATCATAAGAATATTTGACTGTGTGCAAAAGTTTCCCATTTCTTAATATGTGTCATTTTGCTTTTGTGGCTATTGCGCCATGATGCAACCTAACTTCCATAGTTTGGTCGACAATCCGTCCTGTAGTGGTCTGGTCAAAACCTGCCGATTAAACAATTCATATATGCATTACATGGGTAAATCTCTTTAGTTACCGGATTAATTAGTCAAGAATATCACTACAGTTAGGAATCGACATATATGGTCTTTAATCATATTCGCATTACTGGAACAAGTTGAGGTTGCCAATTTGGAACTACAACAATCAGAAGCGAATCTTGTTCTATCTTCTTTCAAGCTCTCTGAACCAAAGCAAATGGTGGAAAAGCATAAAAGCAATCTTTCCCCAGTGTAATGAAAAAGCATCTACTGCTACTGCATCAGGATCATGTTACCAAGACACATAGTAGGCAAACTGATGATTTCGCCTTGTGATGCAAACAAATCTTTCTCTGGCACACCAAATTGTGTTCAACAATATTCTTAAATATTGTGGTTAAGCATCCATTCGTATATCTTTAAAAAATCCTGGACCTTTCATCTGTAAAACATCTGTCCTTACCGAATGTAGCTTGCTGAATCATATTTGGCGACCAATACACCCATTTGCCATTATCTACTTGGCCAGAGAATACATGATACTGACCTAACTCCCCCCATGTGATTAATGTATGCAACAGCCGTTTTTATTGTCTAATGATTAACACATGTAGACCTGTTTAGCCAACAATTAGCTTTAAGTCATAAAAAGACACCCAATAACTCCAACTAGTTAATACCATAAACTTGAGAAACGCTCTTTCTTGAGCTTTCCCTCTACCTCACAACTGGAGGCGACTCTGGGTAGCCCCCCCATCCGAGAGCCACTAGCATCCGTTTGTAAATCCATTGCAGGTTGTTTAATCATGTATTCTTAGCAGTTGTGGGACATTTTAACACCATGGTATTCCAAACGGCTTCTTTTGTTAATGCAATAGGCCTGTCAAAGTGCCCTGCCTTCTCCTTAAGAGCCTTGTTTTGTCCCTTTGAAGATTTTGATAAGTATTGGACCAAATTCCACTGCCGGAAATGCTGCTACAGTTTCCCAATGTTTTTGCACTTCTCGGATGGAGGGAATAAGGTTTGTGAATGAGTGGTAATTACAGTCATAAGATGTCATTGACCTTCTCTGTTGGCAAAGTAACTACATAGTCACTGAGTGTATTACAAACCCCAAAAAGTTAATTGATTGTGCTGGCTGCAGCTGGGACTTAATTGGATGAATACCCTCCCCCTAGCTTTCAACAATGTTTAGTAACTGAACTGAGATGCTCAGCAGACTCTTGAGGATCACTAATGATCAGAATATCATCCATGTAAGCCATAACATGTGTTTCTGTGTCTTCATTGGGCTAAAATGTAAAGAGTCTAGGAGACCGAATCAATCCATTTGGTTAAAGCTTTAAACTGCCATAATTGTCCCAGCCAATTAAATTTTACATACCTCCTGAAGCATTGATGAATTGTACAGAATAATAGGCATCTTCAAATCATCTTAGCCATATAACACCTGCTGAAATAAGATTTTTGAGTACTGAATGTCTCCATCATAAAATGTTGTATTCTACAAACTTATTCAGATCTGTAAGGTCCAGAATATTCTGCACACATCTTTTTTATTCTTCGAAATATTTAGAGACAAATTGATGCTTATGTTAATAGTCTTTTCACTTACGCTTTTCCGATAATTTGTCATTTCCATTAATGCCTTCTTTTTGCCGAAACAAAAGATCCTCGTTAAAAGTCATTCTATGCTTAACAAATAACCCCCTAATCTGGCGAACATGATGTACCCTCGAATCCTAACAAGTAATCTGCAACACCACAAAATCCAAACCATTTCTACACCTAAAAAACCTACCCCTAAAAACACAATTACATATAAT